>CM053786.1:699505494-699955494 GCA_028749045.1 Cupressus sempervirens | reverse complement strand
CTAGGCTATCAAAGATGACATCCAAATAAATTCCAGTTGAAAGGTAACAAAGACCCAAATCTATATTCAGGATACAATGGGATCACTAAGTGAGATCAGTATCATTTACTACCAAGTTACTTCTATACCAAGTGAGGTTAGGTCATAGACTCTACTGAGTGAGGTATGGAGTAATAAAGATTCAAATGGTTCCTGAGTCACAAAGACTTTGCTAAGTGTTCAATGCTAAGTAGTGGATGATAGTCTATCAACATATCTACTTTTGTACTAAGCATTAATGGTGAAATTTCAACAAAAGTAATGGAATCCAAGTCATTTCTTACTATGAAATTTTGAGTGCTATTGCAAAGAGTGATTTTTAGTAAAATCAAAAGGATTTGAGCAAATTTTCAGCAAAGGTTTTTTGAATTCTCTAAAATCGTACCAAGTGAAAATGGTATCCAATAGTAGTAAGGTTAAGTTAGGAACTAAGACGTTAGCTCGTGGAGTTGAGTGGAAGGCACCATAGTTTAAGCTCACTCCTATGGTTGCTAAAACCCTAGATCCAAGTGGTGCAGAATCCAAAATTCCTCCCAAGGTACTTCTTATCAATGATATTTCCACTCATTTCAAATGTGTTATCCAAGAAATTGGTACACTAGAAATGGATAATTCCTTAGGTCTATTATGTGTGAATGGAGTCCTAAAACTTGAGCATCAAAATCTAGAAACCAAAGGGTTGACAAACACCCCTCACATGACTCGAGAATTTCAAATAAAATAGATTAGGTTTATCATCAGCCAGGTGCATAATAGGAAACTATGGCTAGAACAACCAATTTTGATAACCAAGAAGATGATTCATTTAATTACTAGACTCCTAATGCTAGCCAAAGCCAAAATGACAAAAAACCTAGGTCAGATAGTACTAGAAAAGAAAACACTAGCTAAATGGGATGGCAGATGAATACAAATCAGCAATGTCACTAATGTGGAATTGAAGTTTTCTATTCACATCATTACACACAATATATATAGTTCAAGTAGACTAAATAGTGTGTCATGTGAAGCCATGGAATTACCTTACAAGGTGGTTAAGAATAATTTATCATATGACCTTGCCGAGCTACTATTGAGACAATTCAGCAAGAATATGGGAAGCATAAGAATATCAAAGAACAACCCATGTAAGTTTAGTTCCTTGTTGACTTGTCTATTCTTTTATGTTCAAAAATTATTTCCTTCTAAAGGAACTATAGTATGTAGAAAGGATGTGCTTGTGCTCTATCAAATCAATGAGTATATTGCAGAGATGGGTGAGAACTACAATAGTATCATGGATAACTACTTCAATGTATTTAAGGAGAAAATGAACAATAGATTGAAAATCCCCAAGAAGTTAGTTGAGGACTACAAAGATGATATATGTCACATGGTGGACAGTGATAAAGTGTTATTTAGGTAGCTAAGCCTAGAATTGTGTGTGTAAAACCTCTTGGGGGGGAGGGGGGGGTTGAATCAGTTATTAAAGGTCCAAATGCCCTATTAATACCTTTTTACTACTTTTAATGAATCCATACTTAAATCAATCATATAAGCAAGTTACAGTAAATAAGCATGCAAAGATAAAACACTCAAGATCAACACATGACACAATGATTTACGTGCAAACCCAATTTGGGAAAAACCACCAGTAACATGCTACTTTATTCTCACTCTTCTGAAGTGATGCCCTATTAAAAGCCTGCCCTATTAAAGGCTTACAACACACTGTTAAATGTGACCTTGTTAGAGGATTTCACCAAACTGTTAGGAATGGGCCTCGTTAAAGGTCTTTAGAACATTCACTTGGAATGTCACCCTATTAAAGGATTTTTCTAATGGATGTTAAACCAACCTAAGTCCATAGGATTTAGACTTACAGTTACAATTTCTAGAAAGTAACAATAATGGTCTTTTCATCTAATATAACTTACAACATACTTTGCAGATTTCAGATCACACTTTCAGTTCAATCCTTATGCTTGGCTTTAATCTCTTTAGCTCTGACTGCTTGTCTTCCTCTCAAGCTTCATCTCCTTGAGTCTTCTCACTCATTTTGCCAATGCAATCATCTTTGTGGTCATCTATACAAATATAATTTCTACGCTATCTTCTCCTAGGCACATTCTTCAGCATTTCATGCTTTTAAGCTTGACCACAATCTCTTTTCCTTCTATCCCCTCTCACTCTTTTTTTTTTATTAACTTATGTTTTCTTATATAGAAGTATGATTTTCTTTTACCGCTCAATTCTCCCTCTTCGATTTTAGGGTTTCAAAATTGATTAGGTAGGTGTTACCACATTTTGCCCCTCGCCACATTTCAAATTTCGAAGTGCCTGCCCTCCCAAACGATCCCTCCCTCTAGTTTAAATAATATTCAAAATTGCCCAAGAAATATAAAAAATTAAATATTTCTAACCTTGCAATATTTCTTAAGTCCCCTAAGTCTATTTTCTCTTACCCGCATGTTCCCCATCATCCGATCTGCGCAAATCAATGGTTAGGCGCTATGTTGCTATCGAGATTTCCAACGCAATTCTCCATAGTGACATGGAACCCTTATGACGCGTGGCGTGGTGAGTCTGTGGGACAAAGACCAGTGTTAAGACAACAGGCCAGAAGATGACGTCTATCACCAGAGGGCGCCATGTTGCTAATGGGAAATGGGTCCTTATCGTTGATAGCGACATAGCGCCCGACCAGAAGGTGTGACGACAAGAAAGTCTATGACGGGCCAGTTTTGGGGTGGGAAGAGGTCAGGCAGCCAAAAAGTTTAGAAATGCTCATGGGGTGCCATGGCGCTAGCAGAAAACTCATGAGTTTTCCATTGGCGACATAGCACTCAAACGGAAAACCCATGCGTTTTTCGATGGCGGACTCTCAGGCTTGGTGGGACCGTAGGACGGGATAGGTGGGATGAGCTATCTAACATTGTGGCCTCGTGATTGGTCAAGGTGGTACCTCATCTACCACTGTGGCATTTTAGAATATGCCACGTTTGCATCAAAGGGTGAGATGGCAGTTGGGCGCTATCTTGCTAGGGGAAGGTTGCCTCAATTTTCCCATAGCGACATAGCGCCTTAGTACCACGTCCAAGGTCAGTGGAGCCAAGTGTTATGGAATTCGCCAGAATGGTGCTACGTCAGGCCAATGAAGGACTACCACATATGCCAGGTGTATCGACATGGAGGGCAGAAGCACAAGGTACGACGAGTCCTCATGATCATCAGATTGGGTCGCATCAACGGATGGCGCCATCTCGCTATGGAGGAGATGTGCAGATTTTATCATAGCGACATGGCAACAATCTTCCACATGGATCGACAGGACCAGGTCTCACCAAGGATTTCCAGGTGTCATCCGAGGTGTGGTGCAGTTTTAGATATGGCACCGAGTGGGATGGGTCCGGTCACATATTGCAGAGTACGGCAGGTCAGAAGTATCACGGCGGCGGGCAGACAAGTTTCACAGCCTAGAGGTTTCAAAAACATGGCGAGGCGCCATGACGCCAAAGGAAAATCCATGCATTTTCTGATGGTGACATAGCGCCCAAATAGAAAGTTCATCGTGACAAGGAATGATCAGACGAATGGGTCCCAACGGGTACTGTGCAAGCGTAGTCGGCATGGCGAATCAAATGGGGACACGTGTAAATCTCAAGGCACGCTATCAGTGGATGCTATGGCCCTATGGGAATTTGGTCTCAATTTTTGCATAGCGACATGGCGCCTAGTTGACACGTGGTCGCTCTGCGGATTAGGTCTTAGGTTACTAGCTAGTTTTCATTGAACCAAATAAGGAGGTGCCATGTGTATGAGTCGGCACACGGCGTACAGTAGGCCCAGTAGTCTCAGCACGAATGGCGAGTCTTCATGATCGTCGAATCTGCAGGGATCTACGACTGGCACTGTCTCGCTATCGCGAACTGCTTGGGAGCTAATATCGGTGACATAGCGCCCGTGCACCACGTGTCCTGGCGGGGCTACATCTCATGCTGCCGGTGCAGTTAGATTTAAGTGACCAATAGACCAACGAGGAGATGCCACGTATCAATGGGCTTGACGAATCATGAGAAAAGGAGGGGCGTAGGAGGGAGAGTTTTGTGACTATCGAATTGGAAAGGATCGATGACAGGCGCCATCTCGCCATGGCAAAGCTGCGAGTTTTTTAGCATAGTGACTTGGCACCCTTTTGCCACGTGTCAGTGGGGTCAAGTCTCGCCAGGATGCATTGCTGAGGTGGTGCCAAACAGGATGGGCCCAGTCGCAGATTGGAGGGTCCACAGCGAATCAGGAATTGCCACATATGCCAGGTCAAGGCATAGACATGTCGTGGGACTAGTTTCTTGATGCAACTAGCACGTTGCAGAGGTGGGTTCTACACCGTCAGATCTACAGGGATTAGCGGTAGGTGCTATCTCACCATGGAGAAACTACATGAATTTTATGATAGTGAGTTAGCACCTGTGCGCCACGTATCCTGGTGGAACCATGTTTCATACAGTTGGCACAGTAAGGAATAAGCGATCGTTAGACCAATGGGGAAGTGCCACATGTGCCGCAGGCCCAGTGATTTACAAGGGAAGAGGTTGCAGAATGACGAGTCTCCATGATCATTGGATCTAGGTCGATCGACGGTAGGTGGCATCGCACTATGGTGAAGATGTGCGAGGGTTATGTTGGCGACACAGCGCCTTGTCGACACGCGTCTTGTCGGCGCAGTCTAGGATGGCGGTTGGCAGTTAGTGTAACTGTCAACATCATGATAGTATTTAGGGTGGCACGATTAGTCCAATGAAGGGTGGTCGACTGCAGGAGGACCTCCAGGAGGCGAAATAAAGAAATGCAATTGGCCCGCGTGGCCTAGTTGACGCGTAGGGAGCTCGGTTGACCTTTTGACCTCGGCGGATTCATGAACTAGGAGCTAAGGATAATCGATTTTGTTGTGTGATCTGATCTCCATGATCAATCTCGACCTACCAGAGTAAATGTAAAACACAAAATGACACTCCACCCACCCGTTGATCCATCTACTAGGTCAGAGCACAGTTATGACGCCATTTTCAGTCTTCTCAGGACATTATTGGCGAAAGAGATCAAATTTTCTAGAGATTTTTTCCATGATTGTCTTCCATGGTACTCAATGGCAAGTAGTTGCAGGGTCATTTCAGCCAAAAGATCTCAGTTACGCCTGAACTATAAAGGCAGATTTTGTACATTTTGTAAGGGTCCACTCTTCCTGATTTTCTCGACTGCTGCTTGTAGACTTGCAATGAAAAATCCCTTTGTCTCTGAGCTAGATAAACATCCTGTATCATCTCTTTCAGCCATCAACGTGTATGTGTATCGTTTTGCCTCTCGTTGATGCATTGTTGAGATCAGTGGTCTGCATACTGTATCTATCTTTGGCCTATTGAATAATATACAAGTGAAATCTTCTGTTCCTAGTGTTATTCAGTTGGTCTCCTGATCTGCATGTGGCTGCTGGTTGATATATGTCTGAATGAATGTATGACCTTGAATGTTACCCTAGTTCCATAGTGCATATATGGGCAGAAAAATGAGTTTGAACACTCCGTTTTGGTGCATCACCACCTTAGATTAGACTAGGTAGATTTGCTTTAATGCTCTCTTTCTCCCTTTTCCTTCTGAGAATAGATAGGTGTGCCCTGACAGTAAGAGGAAGCTGGCCTTCTCCGGAGACTCAACCTCGCAGTTCAAGTCCCACAGCTTGGAGGTTGTTTCCATGTTTCACTAGGTTGTCCTTATGCATAGGCCTTGGACAAGGGTGCAAACCTAAGTGACAACAGTTTTTGGCACGCTTTGTGGGACTCATATCAGAAGATTTCAGGTCTACTGGTGTCAATAAGAAAGAATTCTAGAGATAAATGCTGAAGAAGTAGTGCTGGCTTCAGTTTTCAAGCCTTCAAGAGGCTGATTCTTCAAGTACTTGGTGACTCTGAACATCAAAAAGTCTGGTTCCAGACCAAGTTTGCAGTGATTCATGCCTAGGACTGAAACAAGGGCATCTTCTAGAGGTAAGTTTCAATATCAAGAGCTTTCTCTTTCAAATCCTAGGAGAAGAAGGACTAGAACTTCATTATCACCAGTTAGGGGTAGAATAATAGTTGATATACTTGTAAGATCTGTCTCTACTCCCCCTACTATTCAAACTCAGCCTAGATTGCCATCAACACTCATCAATAGAACACTTGTTTATATGGCACAGCCAAGAGTTCATGCTTTTGCCACCTTTAATTGTGGAAGTCCTCTGTTGTTAGCCCAAAGACATGATATACCACTATCTGCACTAAAAAGTATACCTGATTTTACTGGTGAAACTTCTATTTCCCCTTTAGAGCATATCCAATAGGTAGCCAATGTCTGCAATATTCATGGTATTACAGAAGATGATGTTGCTGTTAGAATTCTAGCCTCATCTTTAAAAGGAAAAGCATTATAGTGGTACAGAGGCTTAGCTCATGGTTCCATAACTGGTTGGGATGGATTAGGAGCAAGATTATGAAAACATTTTGAGGATAAGAGTGACCGTTTGTCACTACTAGAGCAGCTGACTACAATAAAAAGAGCCCCCCATGAATGTATGACTGATTTTAATTACAGATTCCAAAAGACATGGGATAGAATACCTACTATAGCGAAACCTACCCCTCGTAATGCCTTCTTGCATTACCTTAGAGCTTTCAACAGTGACATTGCCACCACAATCCAAACTATGGGAGGAGATACATTACCGAATGCTTATGAGACAACTATAAAAGCTGAGAATATCCTAATACAAGGTGGAAAGTTGGCTCCAAGGCCTCCTATGCCTTTCTTTCCTGATGTTCCCAACCACCAACCAGCAATAGCCCCCCTTCCTACAATTTCTATGTCACAAGCCCTTACTCCAGTTCCCCAAGCTTCCACATCCTCAAACGGAATAGATGAACTCAAGGAAATGCTTCAAGGTCTAGTGCTGAATACAAATAAAAGAGAGAGGACTCTAGATAAAAAATTGCAAGAGCAGGGGAAGGAGTTGAAGGACCAAGGGAAGAGATTAGAGTATAGTTTTTCTCTAATATAAAAAATGAGTAACAAGGTGGTGGCCTTAGAAAGGCAGCAAGCCCAAAGTGGAAAGCCTCCCTAATTACAACATCAGGCTCCAAGTGGTGGTAGGCCTCCTAATCATTGGAATAGCCCTTTTGATCAAAATAGGCAAAATAGTCATGCTGCTGCTTCAAGCTCAAATCAGAATAGAGCTTTAGTTCCTCAAAACAACTTAGCCCAAGATCAAGAATTTTTTCCTTCATGTAACTATTCTTATACCTACTGCCTATGTCAGAAAGCAGAATCTTATTTGGCCCTAACTGTCTAGCAGTCCGCAGTAAAGCAATCACACAAGGAAGATCATCCCAAGGAGGCCTCATATGTTCAGAGGTAGGGTGATTGCTCTTTTATGAATCACCAGATGGAGGAGCATTGTAATGTAAACCAGGATTCCGTTGCTCATAACACAAGAAGCAAGAGGAGAGCTATGGAACATACTGCCCCCCTTTCTCCTGAGCAGGCCTCAACTTCGAGTGTTATACCTCATACAAAAAAAGCAAATGAGCAGACAAACACTTCACAACAGCAAAGGCAAGGTCCAAGAAAGGAGGATGCAAGTGATCCCTATGTTGCTCCATCTCAGCCTCTCATGGGTACAACTCCTAAAGTTTCTGCTAAAATTCCTAATGCACCCTTGAGTGTGGTAGAGCAAATGAAGAAAACCAATGTAAGCATTTCCATATGGGATGCAGTTGCCACCATACCAACGCAGAAAAGGATGTTGCAGCAAGAATTGGAAAAGATTGAACCCAAAGATCAGTCATCTACCATGGAGAGTGACACTAGTTTAGTACAACCATCAGGTGATGTGGAGACAAATAAAAAGGTTAGACCTCCTCCATTCTATGTTTCTCTGATTATAGGGGGCAAGTTAGTCCATAATTGCATGATAGATTCAGGGGCTAGTAGCTCAGTAATGCCTAGGTGTGTTGCTGATGCTTTAGGAATGAAATATGGGCCCATTATTAGGGATGTGTTACAATTAGATGGGAGTACTGTCAAAACTATAGGCATCCTTAAGAATGTGGAAATGGCCCTACATGCATGCCCTGGTTTTACTGTGATTCAAGACATATCTGTTGCTGAAGTCAAGCCCTATTTTACCATCTATCTTTCAAGAGACTTCACTGCCCAAATAGGTGGATTCATATCAGCAGATTGGTCTTATATGTCATTTAAGACCAGATATGGGGCCAATGCTTCAATTAGAGCAGAACCTCAAGCCCTTCATCACACTCAACCCTACACCCCCAACTTCATTAATATGAATTGCCCTATTTTGGAGATGGATGAAAATGACATAGTAAATGAGCCTACCACCTCCATAGCAGAGATTCCTAATTTCTTCTTAGTTGAGTGGGCAAATACATGTCAGTTTGAGCCTATGTCAGAAACTCTTGAGACATGCCTTAGTACATATTGCATAATAGAGAAGGAGGCTCAAGTTCCTGATCTTGTTGGAGCTAATGATGACATGAGTGGAATATGGAATATGTACTTTGATGGCTCAAGGAATAGAAATGGAGCAGGGGCCGATGTTATGTTGATCTCCCCTGCACAAATAAGATACTACTTCTCTTTTAGGCTCCAATTTAGTTGTACCAATAATGTGGCCAAGTATGAATCTTTGATCCAAGGTCTCCTACTTTCCCAAAAGAGGGGAATTCAAGCCTTGAAAGTATATGGAGACAGTGAGTTGGTAGTGAACCAAGTGAGAAATCAGAATATCACCAAAAATGGCCTGCTCAAGTCTTACAAACACAGAGTCTGGGATTTTCTTGAGGGTTTCCAAGCATTTAATATCCAAAGCATTCCTAGGAAAGAAAACAAATATGCTGATAGACTTGTAGTAGTGGGTGCATCTTATGATGTGCCAGGGAATCTTGAGGAAGAGAAGAAGCAACAAATAAGGTTGGTAATAAGGCCTGCTGTTCCTGATAATAATACTCATTGGCAGGTGTTTGAGTCTGATGAGCAGATTGTGAGTTTCTTGCAGAATGAAGTAGAATTTTCAGAAAGAAATCAGTCAAGACTACAAGATCAGTATGGTGATCAGATCATTCACCTCAGTTCCAACAAGTTGCCCAAGGGTCTCATTACCTTGGAGAGTGTCTTTAATCCTGATGATCAGACAAGGGGCAAAGGAATAAATCTAGCTGCAGAAAAGGATGATCATGCTCCAGTTACTATTGCTGATGGAAAATCTTTTAACATGGGGAAGGTATGTTCTGAGGCTGAGTAAGAAAATTTCATTCATCTATGTCAAGAATTTAATGATGTGTTTGCTAGGTCATATGATGACTTAAAGGGGTTTGACCCTAGTTTGTCTCAGCATACCATAGATTTAGTTGATAGGGTCAAACCAGTAAGGCAAAAATAGAGGCTAGTGAATCCCAAGATTGAACCCTTAATGAGGAAGGAACTATCCAAGTTGATTGAAGCTAACATAATTTTTCCTATCAAACACTCATCATGGGTGGCTAACCTTGTCCCTGTAAGGAAGAAGAATGGAGAAATCAGATTGTGTGTGGACTTTAGGGATCTTAATCAGGCTTCCCTTAAGGATCACCATCCTCTCCCTTCTATGGAGCAAATTCTGTCCAAGGTCAGTGGGTCAAGGAGGTTTTCTTTTCTTGATGGATTTTCTAGTTATAACCAAGTGTTGGTTAAAGAATCTGACAGATATAAGACAACATTTACTGCTAAATGGGGAACCTATGCTTATTGCACGATGCCATTTGGACTAACAAATGCAGGTGCCACATTCCAAAAGGCGATGGAAGTAGCTTTCAAAAGATTAATCGACAAGTTTGTCTTAGTATACCTTGATGATATAACTGTATATTCCAAGAATGTAAAAGATCACCTTGATCATTTCAGACAGGTATTTCTAAGATGTAGAGAGTTTGGGGTTTCCCTCAGCCTAGCCAAGTGTGTCTTTGCTACAAGCCAAGGAAAATTACTGGGACACATTGTATCTAAGGATGGGTTGACCATTGATCCAGAAAGAACAAAAGCCATACTTGCCCTTCCCCTCCCTAAACACAAGAAAGGGCTGCAAAGTTTCCTTGGTAGGATAAATTTTGTAAGAAGGTTTATTCCTAATCTTGCCATCATGGTGAAACCCCTCACAGCCATGCTTAATAAAGATATGATCTTCTCATGGACCAAGGAGGGGAAGGAGAGTTTTGAAGAAATTAAGGCAGCCATAGCCTCAGCCCCCACTCTCATGAACCCAAATTTTCAGAAAGATTTCATCCTCTACACTTTAGGTGGTGAGTCAAGTGTTTCTTTTGTCTTGACTCAGACAAATGACAAGAATGAGGAGCAGCCCATAGCCTTCTTTAGTGAAGGACTCAAGGAATATGAAGATAAGTATAGCTTTGTTGAGAAGCAAGCCCTTGCAATCATTAGAGCCTTGAAGAAATTTAGACACCTCTTATCCCATAATAGGATCCATTTGTTGGTACCCCATGTGAGTGTAAAAGACTTCCTATTAAGCAAGGATATCAGTGAAAAGAGAGCTAGATAGATCACTAGGGTAATGGAATATGATGTTGATATTTAAATTACCAAGTTGGTAAGAGGGAGAGGATTATACAAGGAAATGTTATCAGGTTAGGATTCAGATGAAGGGACTGCTATGGTAATTGCAGAGCAGCAGGAGGAAAGAAATGTTAATGCCCCAAGGAGCTGGATGGATGACATGAGGAACTTTTTATTTGGGAATGGATACCCTCAGGGATTGGACAGAGCTAAAAGAAGACAATATAGACTGCAGTCCATTCCCTATGTTGTGATTGATAATATCCTATTCAGGAGGGATTTTAATGGGACCCTGTTGAGATGTATTGAAGAGGATCAGGTTGAGAGGATGATTAAAGAACTTCATGATGGCCCTGATGGTGGCCACTTCTTTGCAAGAACAACCGCCATGAAGATCATGAGGGCTGGATATTACTGGACATCTCTATTCCATGATTGCTATAGGTATGTGAGAAAATGTGAGAGATGTGCTTTTTTCTTAGGCAAACAGAGACTTGCAGCTCTTCCTCTTGACCCCATTCAGGTGGATCAGCCCTTCACCTAGTGGGGGTTGGATTTTATAGGCCCCATTAATCCTCCATCTAGTGCAGGTCATACATGGATCTTGGCTGCTACCGATTATTTCACTAGGTGGACAGAGGCAGTTGCCTTGAAGGATGCTACAGAGCCATCAGTTGTTGAATTCCTTGATGGAATTGTGTCTAGGGTTTGGAGCTTCTTCTACTATCATCTCAGATAATGCCAAATCTTTTGTTGGAACCCAGATTTGTGCATGGGCAATGAATCACAATATCTATTTGAGCACATCATCGAATTACTACCTACAGGGCAATGGTTTAGCTGAATCTTCCAACAAAAATTTGATCAGAATCATAAGAAGAACTATAGAAGATAGTCAGAGGGTTTGGCATAAAAAATTAAGGACTGCTCTATGGGCTGATAGGATAACACCCAAGAGATCTATTGGGAATTCACCTTTTGTGCTGGTATATGGTAGGGAGGCCAGACTTCCAATCTCGTTGGAATTCCCATCCTTGGAGTTGGCTCATCAGCTGGAATTGGTTGAAAATAGTTCCATGTCAGTGAGAATGGCAGAGTTGATTGAAATGGAAGAAAAGAGAAACAAAGCTATGCAAACCCTGGAGATACACCAGCAGCAGATGAAGAAGAGTTTTGATAAGAAGGCAAGGGCCAAAATCTTCAGAGAGGAAGATTTAGTTCTCAAGTGGGACTCAGACAGAGCAAAACTAGGAAGGCACTCCTAATTTGATCCACTATGGAATGGCCCTTATCTGATCTCCAGTTGCAAACATGCCAATGCGTTCTAGCTAAGCAGGCCAAATGGTGAAATTCTGCCCATTCCAGTCAATGGGATCTATCTGAAGCCCTGTTTCTGAAAATTTGGGAATCCATGTACATAAGTAGTTTAGTTTCTTTCTGTTGTTCCTGCTTTCCAAGAAGTGCATGTGCACGGGTTTCTCTCTGTGAGTAGCCAGGTTTCGAAGTTTTGAGGTTGCAGAGGAGGAAGTTTTTGTTTTTTGGCTCCAGTTGCAGGGTTTCATGTTTTGACCTCTCACAGGCAGTGGTTAGGGTTTTACCATTCACCAGACCCATTTTTTGACTCCATAGCCCAATGGATTCATAAGGCCACTGGTCTGATGCATAGTAGACTTGCATCCCCTGTGAGTCGCCAGAATGTTACCACATTTTGCCTCCCACCACATTTCAAATTTTGAAGTGCCTGCCCTCCCAAACGGTCCATCCCTCCAGTTTAAATAATATTCAAAATCGCCTAGGAAATATAAAAAATTAAATATTTCTAACCTTGCAATATTTCTTAAGTCCCCTAAGTCTATTTTCTCTTACCCGCATGTTCCCCATCGTCCGATCTGCGCAAATCAATGGTTAGGTGCTATGTCACTATCAAGATTTCCAATGCAATTCTCCATAGTGACATGGCACCCTTATGACGCATGGCGTGGTGGGTCTGCAGGACAGAGACCAGTGTTAAGACGACGGGCCAGAAGATGACGTGTATCACCGGAGGGCACCATGTCGCTAACGAGAAATGGGTTGTTATCGCCGATAGCGACATAGCGCTCGGCCGGGAGGTGGGACGGCAAGCAAGTCTACGACGGGCCAGTTTTTTGGTAGGAAGAGGTCAGGCAACCAAAAAGTTTAGAAATGCTAGTGGGGTGCCATGGCACCATCAAAAAACTCACGAGTTTTTCGTTGGCGACATAGCGCCCAAACGAAAAACCCATGCATTTTTTGATGGCGGACTCTCAGGCTTGGTGGGACTGTAGGACGGGACAGGTGGGATGAGCTATCTAACGTTGTGGCCTTGTGATTGGTTAGGGTGGTACCTCATCTACCACCGTGGCATTTCAAAATATGCCACGTTTGCATCAAAGGGTGAGATGGCAGTTGGGCGCTATCTCGCTATGGGAAGGTTGCCTTGATTTTCCCATAGCGACATAGTGCCTTAGCACCACATCCAAGGTCAGTGGGGCCAAGTGTTATGGAATTTTCCAGAATGGTGCTACGTCATGCCAATGAAGGACTGCCACATATGCCAGGTGTATCGACATGGAGGGCAGAAGCACGAGGTACGACGAGTCCTCACGATCGTTAGATTGGGTCGCATCAACAGATGGCACCATCTCGCTATGGCAGAGATGTGTGGATTTTATCATAGCGACATGGGGACCATCTGCCACGTGGATCGATAGGACCAAGTCTCACCAAGGATTGCCAGGTGTCATCCAGGGTGTGGTGCAGTTTCAGATATGGCGCCGAGTGGGATGGGTCCGGTCGCATATCGTAGAGTACGACAGGTCAGAAGTTTCGCGGTGGCGGGCAGACAAGTTTCACGGCCCGGAGGTTTCAAAAACACGGCGAGGTGCCATGGCGCCAACGAAAAACCCATGCATTTTCTGATGGCGACATAGCGCCCAAACAAAAAGTTCACCATGACAAGGAATGATCAGACGGATGGGTCCTAGCAGGTACTGTGCAAGCGTAGTCGGCGTGGTGAATCAAATGGGGACACGTGTAAATCTCAAGACACGTTGTCAGTGGATGCTATGGCACTATGGGAATTTGGTCTCAATTTTTGCATAGCGACATGGTGCTTAGCTAACACGTGGTCACTCTGTAGATTAGGTCTTAGGTTGCCAGCTAGTCTTCATCGAACCAAATAAGGAGTTTCCATGTGTATGAGTTGGCGCATGGCGTACAGTGGGCCCAGTAGTCTCAGCATGAATGGCAAGTCTTCATGATCATCAGATCTGTAGGGATCTACGACTGGCGCTGTCTCACTATCGAGAATTGCTCGGGAGCTAACATCGGCGACATAGCGCCCGTGCACCACGTGTCCTGGTGGGGCCACATCCCATGCTGCCGGTGCAGTTAGAGTTAAGTGACCAACAGACCAATGAGGAGATGCCACGTATCAACGGGCCCGGTGAATCACGAGAAAAGGAGGGGCGCAGGAGGGAGAGTTTTGTGATTTTCATATTGGAAAGGATTGACGGCAGGCGCCATCTCGCCATGGTGAAGCTGTGGGTTTTTTAGCATAGCAACTTGGCGCCCTTTTGCCACGTGTCGGTGGGGTCAAGTCTCGCCAGGATGGATAGCTAAGGTGGTGCCAAATAGGATGGGCCCAGTCGCGGATTGGAGGGTCCACGAAAAATCAAAAATTGCCACATATGCCAGGTCAGGGCACGGACATGTCATGGGACCAGCTTCTTGACACAACCAGCACATTGCAGAGGTGGGTTCTACACCGTCAAATCTACAGGGATTAGCGGCAGGCGCTATCTCGCCATGGAGAAACTGCATGAATTTTATGATAGAGAGTTAGCGCCTGTGCGCCATGTGTCCTGGTGGAAGCATGTTTCCTATAGCTAGCACAGTAAGGACTAAGCGATCGTCGGACCAATGGGGAATTGCCACATGTGTCGTGAGCCCAGTGATTTACAAGGGAAGAGGTTGTAGAATGACGAGTCTCCATGATCGTTGGATCGAGGCCGATCGACGGTAGGCGCCATCGTGCTATGGCGGAGATGTGCGAGGGTTATGTTGGCAACACAATGCCTTGTCGACACGCATCCTGTCAGCGCAGTCTAGGATGGCAGTTGCCAGTTAGTGTAACCGTCACCATCATGATATTATTTAGGGTGGCGCAGTTAGTCCAATGAAGGGTGGTCGACCGCGAGAGGACCTCCAGGTGGTGAAATAAAGAAATGCAATTGGCCCGCGCAGCCTAGTTGACGCGTAGCGAGACCAGTTGACCTTTTGACCTCGGTAGATTCATGAACCAGGAGGCGAGGATAATTGATTTTGTTGTGCGATCTGATCTCCATGATCAATCTTGACCTACCAGAGTAAATGTAAAACACAGAATGTCACTCCACCCACCCTTTGATCCATCTACCAGGTCAAAGCGCAGTAATGATGCCATTTTCAGTCTTCTCAGGACATTATTGGCAAAAGAGATCAAATTTTCTGGAGACTTTTTCCATGATTGTCTTCTATGGTACTCAATGGCAAGTAGTTGCAGGGTCATTTCAGCCAAAAGATCTTAGTTACGCCTGAACTATAAAGGCAGATTTTGTACATTTTGTAAGGGTCGACTCTTCCTGATTTTCTCAACTGCTGCTTGCAGACTTGCAGTGAAAATCCTCTTTGTCTTTGAGCTGGATAAACATCCTGTATCATCTCTTTTAGCCATCAACGTGTATGTCTATCATTTTGCCTCTCATTGATGCATTGTTGAGATCAGTGGTCTGCATACTGTATCTATCTTTGGCCTATTGAATAATATACAAGTGAAATCTTTTGTTCCTGGTGTTATTCAGTTGGTCTCTTGATCTGCATGTGGCTGCTGGTTGATATATGTCTGAATGAATGTATGACCTTGAATGTTACCCTAGTTTCGTAGTGCATATATGGGCAGAAAAATGAGTCTGAACACTCTATTTTGGTGCATCACTACCTTAGATTAGACTAGGTGGATTTTCTTTAATGCTCTCTTTCTCCCTTTCCCTTCTGAGAATAGATAGGTGCACCCTGATAGTAAGAGGAAGCCGGCCTTCTTCAGAGACTCAACCTCGTAGTTCAAGTCTCATAGCTTGGAGGTTATTTGTATGTTTCACTAAGTTGTCCTTGTGCATAGGCCTTGGACAAGGGTGTAAACCTAAGTGACAATAGTAGGATACAATGTATCTACCTCATATCTTGTTTTCTTCTTGAAACTTTGACAATTGTATCTTAAAAACATTCTACATGGTGTTCTGTGCCACCAACTCATCATTCTTATCTTCCTTTTAATTCATAGATTTCTAGATAACAACCTTGTTGGCTTAGCTCTGGTGAATCTTCGATCTCCTAAATAATGCAGCAACTTGGCATTATTGAGTTACTGGTGCTCAACACCTCTGTGTTACTCGGCACCTATACTAGCTCTGCACTTGAACTTGCTCGGCACTTGAACTTACTCGGCACTTGAACTTACTTGGCACTTGAACTTTCTCGACACTTGAACTTACTCAGCACCACTTGGCATCTGAAGTTTACTCAGCATTAACTAGAACTTGGTCAGCTCTTACTAGCTTGCCCAACTCCTTCTGTCTAATGAACTTAGTTTGAGCTTTACAAAAGACTTAGTTAAAACCTTAAATCTTTGATATGTTTCAGTGTGCCCATTCTTTGTAGTATGCCATAAAATACATTCTTTCATCAATGGCTTAGCTGATCCTTGTACTTCATTCCAACATCATAACTTCAACCTTTCTCTAGGTATTTTAGTTACATCTTAGTAATTGCCTCCACCTTGACAATCAACTAATTGATAGTATTTGGATCACTAATGCAATTGTCATCCCTGCAAGTAGCAAGTTTGACATCAATGATAAAATAATGATTGAGGACATTCTTTACTAGTTCCATATTTTATTCTAGCAATCTCCCTTGACTTTTCTTATAATTATTTCAATTATTTCCAAAAATTTCCCTCTTTGGCATTGATGGCAAACCAAACTGATGAAGTAATCAATTCAGTTACCACCAAGATTGTATACGTTGTCTTGCTGTATTTCACTACTGATCTCATATATCTCCCTTTTTCATATATATATCTCCCTCTTTCTTTGCATTGATCAGTTTTCATGCATATTTCTCCCTCTTTGACATAAATGCCAAAGATGTAGCATTTTTATCATGCAAAATATAAGATTTGGCTTCTTGTTGTTTTTCTCCCTCTGTCACCATGCTTGTGACTGATTTGGAGTTTCTATACCTGTTGTCATCCTTTGCATCAACCTATTAATATTTCAATGATTTATTCCTATTGATGCAAGGCATCTTCCTTGTTGCTTTAAACTACTTGGGTTAGGGCTATGACCCCCAATTTGCCTCTAAGATATTCATAGACATCCTTGGCCAATGGTTTGGTGAAGATATTTGCAATTTGTTCCTTTGTGTGAATGTATTCCAACTTCACTTGTTTGTCTTCTACCAATTCTAGATGACATAATGATACTTGATTGCGATATGCTTGGTTTTTGCATGCATCACTGGATTTTTTGATATGTTTATAGCACTTGTATTGTCACAATACAATATCACCAATTTTGTTACTTCTTCTTTCATTCCATTCAATAGATGTGTGAGCCATACAATGTTTGTA
Organism: Cupressus sempervirens; assembly: GCA_028749045.1. Lineage (NCBI taxonomy): Eukaryota > Viridiplantae > Streptophyta > Pinopsida > Cupressales > Cupressaceae > Cupressus > Cupressus sempervirens. The sequence continues at coordinate 699,938,126 of CM053786.1, read as the reverse complement.
CAATTGACTGCATCTGCCACATATTCTGATTCTGCAGTGGATTGGGATATACATGTTTGTTTCTTGCTAGTCTAGGTAACCAGCCTTTTGCCTAGAAATAATGCACCTCCGCTTGTGCTTTTTCTATCATCAATGTTTCCTCCCTAGTCTGCATCTGTATATGCATTGAGTTCAAATTCTCCATTCTTTTTGTAGTATAGACCAAAATCATTAGTCCCTTTGAGATATCTCATTATTCTTTTTACTGCTATGAGACGATTTTCCTTAGGATTAGCAGAAAACCTAGCCACTATTCCAACTGCTAATGCTATGTCTGGTCTACTATGCACAACATATTGTAGTTTTCCAATCATGGATCTATACATTGTTTGATTGACTTCAGTTGACTCATCATTTTTGGACAGCTTATTTCCTATGGCCATTGGTGTGCTTACTGTTTTGGATTCCTCCAATCCAAACGTTTTAAGTATTTCTTTGATGTACTTTGATTGTGTAACAAATATTCCATGTTTAAGTTGGTGTACTTGCAATCCAACAAAAAATTTGATTTCTCCAAACATAGACATTTCAAATTCATGTTTCATTCTGTCTGCAAAGCCTTTGCAAAGTACTTCCTTACCACCAAATACTATGTCATCCACAAAAATTTTAGATACAATAATGTCTTTAACATTTTCAGCTTTGATGTACATGTTGCTGTTATCATCAGTTCTTTCAAATCCAATTTTCACTAGATACTTGTGAAGTCTTTCATACCATGCTCTAGGTGCTTGTTTCAAACCATAGAGTGATTTATGTAGCTTACACACCATATCCCTGTTGTTCTCATCAACAAATCCTTCTGGTTGTTCAATGTAGACTTCTTCTTCTAGTATACCATTTAAGAAGGCAGATTTTACATCCATCTAATAGACTTTGAAATCTTTGTAGGAAGCATATGCAAGTAAAGTTCTTACTCCTTCCATTCTAGCAATAGGAGTGAATGTTTCTCCATAATTTGTTCCTTCTTCTTGAGCATAACCCTTTCATACTAATCTGGCTTTAGTTATGGTAATCTCACCATTCTCATCTAGTTTTTTTTTGAATACCCATTTGGTACCAATCACATTTTTGTCAGTTGGTCTAGGAACCAAACTCCAGGTTTTGTTTCTCCTTATTTGATTAATTTCTTCTTCCATAGCTTTATACCAGTCATCATCCTATAATGCACCATATACTATCTTGGGTTAAGATTTTTTGATTATACATGATTCATGTCTTAGTCTATTCCTTGTCATTGGTCTTGCATCTTTGTCACCAATTATCTGTTCAGCAGGGTGATGTCTTTTTTACATATTTGGATAATATTGGCTCTGTTCTTGTTTCCAAGTTTGATATTTCAGATTTAGGATCACTATGCACTTCATTGTCAGGTTGTTCTTCATTATGTGTACTGTCTTCAAAATCAGATTGTACATTTTCTTCATTTTGTAACTCGGCTTCTGAATGCAACTAGGCATTCACTGGTTGTGAATCGACTGAAACTGACACTTGTTGTTGATTTTCAATTTGATTGCCATCATCCTCATTAGCAGTCATTCCTTCATAAGAATATACAAAGGTTCTGTATTCTTCCATTTTCTTTGGTTCTTTAGCTTGGACTTCTGTGTGCTCATCAAAATTTACATTTGCACTTTCCACAATTTTGTTAGTGTTAACATTCAAACACTTATATGCCTTACTTCTAGTGGAGTAACCAAGAAATATACCTTCATCACTTTTTGCATCAGATTTTCCATTTGTAGTATCCTTTAGGATAAAACATTTGCAACCAAACACTTTGAAATGTTTTACATTGGGTGAGTAACCATACCATAATTCAAAAGGTGTTGTATTTGTACCTTTCTTGACTTGTACTCGGTTCAGTGTATGAACAGCTACACTTATAGCTTCTCTCCAGTATTTTAGAGCAACATTCTTTTCCATCATTAATGTTCTGGCATAGTCAATCACATATCTGTTTCCTCTCTAAGAAATTCCATTCTGTGGGGGAGTTCTAGGAGCTGACGTTTGTCTTTTGATTCCATTATCATTGTAGAATATCTCAAATTCATTTGATTTAAATTCACCACCTCTATATGATCTTAGGCATTTCAGGCTTTCTCCAGTTTCCTTTTCAACTCTAGCCACATGCCATTTAAACATTTGAAAAGCATCCAATTTTTGTTTTAAAAACATGATGGTCATCATCCTGGAATAGTCATCAACAAATAGCATTATGTATTTATCTCCTCTATAGCTTTGTATTTCCATTGGGCCACATAAGTTAGTGTGAACTAACTCAAGTATCTCTTTGGATGTATAGTTCTTGCTTTTGAAACTTGATTTTGTCATCTTTCCTAGCTAACATTGTTTGCACATGATATTATCAGGCTTTTTCAGTTTTGGTAGACCTTTGACTTTCTTCATTTTACTGATGTTGACTAGAAGCATAAAATGTTGCAAATAGACAAGAAGCATCATCCATATCAAGGTAAAACAAATTACTCTTTGTTTGATCTCCTTTTCCTATTAGTTTACAATTAGTATCATAGATTTTTGTAGTTTTGTTTCCAAATTCCACTTTGCAACCTATATTGCCTAACTGTGAGACACTCAGTAAATTGTAGTTTAATCCTTCAACATAGTATGCATTATCACATGAAATCTATTCTGTGAGCTTAATGGAACCTTTTCCTTTGATTTGGCATGGAGCATCATTACCAAATCTAACACTATTTCCATCATACTGAGCAAAGTTGACAAACTTACTTTTGTCTCCTGTCATCTGATGTGAGCATCCACTGTCTATGATCCATCTGTCATTCTTGTTTATACATGTCACTAGTGTTGTGGCTTCTTCTTCATTAGATTGGTCCTTCATGGCTACATAAACAACTTCATCATCATTGTCATCAGAATTTTCTTCAACAATATAACACTTCTTACCTTTTTCTTTGTAATCTCTTTTGTCATCATCTCTTCTGTTCTTGTATTTAGTGCTTTCCTTGGAATCTTTTGTCTGTGGACATCTTGCAGCAATATGACCTACTTCATTGCAATTAAAACAGATGATAGGCATCTTACCTTTGAATTTTCCTTTGCCCCTGTGAAATCTTCTAGCGAGCAATGCTTCCAATTGTTCCACATCTTCCTCATCAGTGCTACTGTCACTAGATACATACTTCATTTTTCTTCCTTTCTTTGATTTTACCTGTCTGGCATTATTAATAGTATCCTCATCTAGTTGACCATTCAGGCATCTTATTGCACTTACCACTTCCTCTATTCTTGCACCATATTGAGCAACATTCTCATTTTCCTCCATTTTCATGTCGTCAAACTTTCCTCTAAGACTTTCTCTTTTTGCTCTTTGTACATTCTGATCTCCTCCATAGATTTCTGATAGTGCTTTCAACATTTTGAATGCAGTGTCACATCCTTTGATATCATCAAATTCAGCATAGCTGAGTACATATGCAATTTCCAGCATTGTTTGATTGTGTTCTTGTTTGTTTTTCATGTCTTCTGCAGTAGGAGCACCTGTTGGATCTACATGTTCAATGATAATTGAATTTTGGGCATAATCTCCTATGGATCCAAGATGTAGCTTCATCAAACTTTTCCATGCAACAAAGTTGTCTTTGTTGAGCTTGGGAACTTCTCTTTTTGGCATTTTGATCTTTTCTGCTAGTAGTCCCTTTAAACTGAATCAACAGTCAGGCTCTGATACCAATTGTTAGAATTCTTTAGAATAACTGAGAGGAAGGGTGGGGGGGGGGGGTGCGAATCAGTTATTCAAGGTCCAAATGCCCTATTAATACCTTTTTACTACTTTTAATGAATCCATACTTAAATCAATCATATAAGAAAGTTAAAGTAAATTAGCATGCAAAGATAAAACACTCAAGATCAACACATGACACAATGATTTAAGTGGAAACCCAACTTGTAAAAAACCACCAGTAACATGCTACTTGATTCTCACTCTTCTGAAGTCATGCCCTATTAAAAGCCTGTCCTATTAAAGGCTTACAACACACTGTTAAATGTGACCTTGTTAGAGGATTTCACCAAACTGTTATGAATGGGCCTCGGTAAAGGTCTTTAGAACATTCACTTGGAATGTCACCCTGTTAAAGGATTTTTATAATGGCTGTTAAACCAACCTAAGTCCATAGGATTTATACTTATAGTTACAATTGATAGAAAGTAACAATAATGGTCTTTTGATCTGATATAACTTACAACATACTTTGCAGATTTCAGATCACACTTTCAGTTCAATCCTTATGCTTGGCTTTAATCTCTTTATCTCTGACTGCTTGTCTTCCTCTCAAGCTTCATCTACTTGAGTCTTCTCACTCATTTTGCCAATGTAATCATCTTTGTGGTTGTCTATACAAATAGAATTTCTACGCTATCTTCTCCTAGGCACATTCTTCAGCATTTCATGCTTTAATGCTTGACCACTATCTCTTTTCCTTCTATCCCCTCTTGCTCTCTTTTTTTTTATTAACTTATGTCTTCTTATATTGAAGTCTAATTTGCCTTTACCACTCAATTCTCCCTCTTCGATTTTAGGGTTTCAAAATTGATTAGGTAGGATACAATGTATCTACCTTATATTTTGTTTTCTTCTTGAAACTTCACCAGTTGTATCTTAAAAATGTTCTACATGGTGTTCTGTGCCACCAACTCATCATTCTTATCTTTCTTTTAATTCACAAATTTCTAGATAACAACATTGTTGGCTTAGATATGGCGAATCTTTGATTTCCTAAATAATGCAGCAACTCAGCATTATTGAGTTACTGGTGCTCAGCACCTTTGTGTTACTCGGCACCTATACTAGCTCAGCACTTGAAATTGCTTGACACTTGAACTTACTTGGCACTTGAACTTACTTGGCACTTGAACTTGCTCAACACTTGAACTTACTCGGCACTTGAACTTGCTCGGCACTTGAACTTACTCGGCACCACTTGGCATCTGAAGTTTACTCGGCATTAACTAGAACTTGCTCAGCTCTTACTAGCTTGCCCGAATCCTTCTCTCTAATGAACGTAGTTTGAGCTTTGCAAAAGACTTAGTTAAAACTTTAAATCTTTGATATGTGTCAGTGTGCCCATTCTTTGTAGTATGTCATCAAATACATTCTTTCATCAATGGCTTAGCTGATCCTTGTACTTCATTCCAACATCATAACTTGAACCTTTCTCTAGGTATTTTAGTTACATCTTATTAATTTCCTCCACCTTGACAATCAACTAATTGATAGTATTTGGATCACTAAAGCAATTGTCATCCCTGCAAGTAGCAAGTTTGACATCAGTGACAACACAATGATTGAGGACATTATTTACTAGTTCCATATTTTATTCCAGTAATCTCGCTCAACTTTTCTTATAATTATTTCAATCATTTCCAACAGATTGAACTTAAAATAAAGCTCCCTCAAGTGGTCAAAAAAGGGAATAGAAGGATTGCAAAACTAAAACCAAGTTCACCCCTTTTGTTAACTGAGGGAAAAAGTGAGGATGGGCAAGGTGAAGAAGGAAAGGATGAGAAAGAGTATGAGGAAGAAGAACCTTTAAAGAAGAAAGGAAAGATGTTCATCACCAAGCCAACAAAACCATCCACTATAGTTTTCACCAAGAGGTCAAGAAAGAAAGTTGATAAAGAAGGAGGAGACATCATATTTTGAAAACCTCCACCCACCTTCTAGGATAGACTAAAGAAATTGGAGGAAGGAGCAGGCATAACAAATTTTAAATCATTAAAATATTAGATTAGGACACTAGAGGAGTAGAAGGAGGTTGAAGACTTGGTTTTGAAGATAATGGGTAAGTGGAAATACTCACTAGATCAACTCACTTCTCAAGTTCCTTGTGACTTATTAGAAAAGATAAAGCCAAGATGGGATATTGTTATGCAAACTGTCAAGGATATATATGGGAAAACCTTGAGGAAGTTATTACTGAGCATATCAATTGCTGAGGTAAAAGAGTCATTGAAGAAAAATGAAGAAAAAATGACTCTAAAGTTTAATACTTGTATAGTTTTGATTAAGGACATTGAGCATGTTATTAGGAATGCAGTAAAAACTTGGAAGAATATATATTTTTTACATAAACCAAGTGATTTTCTAATCAATGTCAAAGATGGTGATGAAGAAGAAGATAAAGAGAAAGATGAAGAAGAGAATGTTGAAGAAGTAACTCATTTTGAAAATGAAGAAGATGAAGAGGATCAAGGATAATAGGCTACTGAGGAAGAAAAGCAAGATGACGAGGAGACTGACCTAGTCAAGATAGCTACAATAGTCATTGCCTCACTTCCTCACTCACAAAGAAAGCTAGTGTCAACATCAAGTGTGGAGCCAACATCAACAAGTTTGATTGAGACCACTAGTGATATATCAAATATCCAATCACTCTTTATTTTTTCTCAGCTTAGCATGTATTTAACAGAAGTGACTTCCACTTCATCCACTATGATGTAGATTCTTCCTTCATCTATCGACTTGAGTACTTTAGTTTTGAATTCAATTGTAAGCGGAAAAATTTTGGGTTCTACAATTTTGAGTACACCAATTTTGGGTTCCTCAAGTATTTCTGTAAGTATTCCTTCAATCAGTATAGTATCAATTTTTAGTACAGGCCCAAGTATCTCTACTATTGTTTCTATTCTAGATACAAAATCAATAAGTGTAAGGAGAGTTCAGCCCAAGGTTGGAAAAGAGATAGAGGAAGACATTGATTTAGATTTCCATTACCATTGTCCAAACTTATTAGATTTATTTCTTACCTTTTAGTCTTAATCACATTATTCCAAAAGGTTCATTAATGCATTATTTATATTTATTTTTGCGTTGAAGCTATCCAAAGGTCAGAGTCCATTCCACAAATCATCCAAAAATAAAGGCTTGAGACCTTAACCAATAACCTAGGTAAGATTTTTAGAGATTAGGGGTTGGCATTGCATCATGAGATTCCAATATTTTTAACTTTATGGTGGATTTTTTTGTGTGAAATTAATATATAGGGTCAAAATTATTCAAATATTTGTGATATAAAATTTTATCCCATTTACTCTCATTGTTTTGATACATTCTCCAAGTTAGTTTTAATCCTAATGCCTAATTTTGCCAACTTAAGTTTATAATGCCTATACCTACAAATTCTTTATGTCTATAGGTCTGATCCCACTTTATCAAAGCTTGTTTCTTTTCATGTGATGTTCCTTTCTAAAAGAAGTTCCTTAATTTACTATCTATGTTTCTTTTAATTCCCTTGGGAAGAGAGAGGTATGATGTTGGGCATGTTTGAATGGTAGACAAAACTTCTATAGTCACTCTTGATCTTCTAGCCTTTGTACAACATTTTTGTTTCCAGCCCCCATGTTTTAATCTACCTTATTATATATATAAGTTGCCATGTATTTATGTCTTTGAACCCTTTTTCCTAGTAGACTCTAAGATATTTACATAAAAATAAACCATTTTTTTAACACAACTTGTTACATATTTTTTTTTCTAAATTGGATTGAGTATTTAAGTAAAATATCTCTTATTTTTATGCATTTACTCTTTAGTTTGAAGCTTCCATATATGTTTTAATTTTATTTATTTTTTAAATTCAGAGCCTCTTCTATAGTGCTTTGCTCGAGTAGAGTAGTATCATTTAAAAAATTTTGTGAGTTATTTCTAACACTACTCTTGTAACTATAACTCCTTTTTCGTTTTCTTCTTTCTAGGCATATTTTATTACTCTTTTGAAAGTTTCAACATAATGATAAAAATAAATGGAAAAATAGGGTCTCCTTTCAGATTTAGGGATAACTTTAAGAAACCCCTACTAAGAAAAAAGTATAAAAATTTGGCAAACTAAACATTAGTTCAAGGGAAAAAATTTAATTTCTATTGGTAAAATTTTATTTTTTAATCAGGCATTTTAAATATTTTATTGGTGATTGTCTTTCAATGATATGAAAATTCTTTAAAATCAAGGTGAATCTTTCATTATTGATGAAAATCATGGAAAAAAGTACACATAATGAGAAACAATGATTATTACTATTATTATTATTATTTCTATTATTATATGAAGCCTAATAAATTATCAAACTTTAAGGTTAAATTTAGCCCACTTTTATCATTACAATTTCTCTCAAAATTATTTAATGGTGGTTTGGAGGATGCACCCTATTACTTTTAACTATTAGATGATCCTAAATCAATGGTCTAAATCTTACTTCGAGCCAAACTTTGAAAAGGATGACAAGTTTTAAAGAGTGTTCTGAAAGTAAATGTATGTGTCCCAATCAAATCTATTTCATGGTGAAGTGAGAAAGGATAAATTTTTTCATGAAAAGTCTTTAAAATGGAGGCAAGTATAAAATCAACATACTTTATTTGTAGTGTAACTTAAACTTTTACCAAATATTGGCAAATATGATCATCTATTAAGACAAGCCTTGAAAATTGCAGGTAAAAGTCATGACTAAAATATAAATAATTTGATATTATTATTGGCAATTAGCCTAAGCATGGGACCCAATTTTGGTAAAGTGTAGGTGACACAGACACCCCAAAATTACAAAAAAAAAGCCAAATCTAGGGTCCCTAATGAGTGAGATTATCCAATTGGTAAATATTAGCCATTAAATTTATCCTTGCTTACAAAGATATGAAAAACTAAAATTATTTTATAAAAAACTTGAAATATTCATCATCATCTAAAGGAAAAAATTGTAGATTTTGGACAGACTATATAGTTAATATTTCTTGTTTAATACTCTAAACAAAAAATAAAGAGATTGGGTTTTGGACAAATGTATAATGTTTCTAGAATAATCTCTAACAAAAATATCATCCTGCAAAAGATCTCTTTTTTTCCATGGTATATAATAAATAAAATATATATGCAAGAATACAAAATAATAGTTAATAGTGATGTCAATGTGGCCAGAGAAAAATTATTTGTGAAACTGACTTGCAAGTGATTGTGAATTTATTTAATAGATGGAACCTTGTGGATGTGGATTGGCATTTGGCTTTGGTGTTTCAATAGATCACTCAATTATGTAATCCTATGGATTCTGTGTCCTTTATGAATATTTGTTGTAAGTGGAATGGTGTGGCTGATTTCTTGGCTAAATTGACCTTTGAGCATGTACTAGATTGGAAAATTGATGATCATGGGATGCTTCCCCTAATTTATCTCATAAGCTAGTTCAACTTGTGGACTAGGATAAAGCTATTTAGTGCTCTTTGTTTCCTTTGTTGTTCTATTCTCTTTGGTATTCAATAAACCTTTTATCCCTCTTTTATCTAAAAAAATACAAAATAATAGTTATAGTGAACCTACATCATCTTGGTGAGGGAAACTGGATGTGGTGACGAAACAACTTTGTTCTGAATTTTGATTCCATTTTTCTTATTCCCTTCTATGAACACACAATCAAATGAAGAAAGAAATTGATTGATGTTGCAAACAAAATTTTCTAAGTTACCCTACTATGGATTATGCACAATTCTTGATAGGTAGAACTCAATCACATTAATCCCATGAGAAAAAAATGAGAAAATAACTGAGAAACTATAAGAAAACTTGCAATAAAGAATATAACCATTTCCACATTACCCATAATAGATCTAAAATAAATATGTAATTGAAATCCATATGCAAGAGAATAGACAACATACCCACAAAAATTGTGACACAAGATATACCCTAGGAAACCCTCATTGAGGGAAAAATCCATCCGCCAAAAGCATCCATCACCATATATTATTCAACAAAAAAAACCACTGTAATACAACCATGAAAGTCTTCATAGCCATAGCCACCACTGAGAAATCTATGTAAAAAACCATGAATCCACACATCCCATGCCATGCTTCCAACCTCCTATTATGCCACTACGATAGGACATAGATAGAAGTTATCCAAAGAGAAAGCCACCCAACCCATTTCATTAGAAGATCATTAAATCTTGTACCAACTGAAATGCCAAGCACAAAAAAACCTAATCCAAAGGTAATCACATGTATCTATATTTTTCGAAATATCCATAGCTAAAATAACACCCACAACAAGTGCCAAACCCATCCAACTATCCATACCTCCAAAGGTATACTATACCAAGTGAATCTCACATCATCAACATATCTAATCTGCAACCTCCAATTACAAGCTTCAAGAGCAATACCTGCCACATATATACCAAGAAGCTCCCAAGTTTTTCACAACCATCATAGGAAACAAATAAAGGAATAACCATGTCATCCCTTAGATGACATATGTGAGCACAAACTAGTGATCACAATCTCTAACCAATCTCAAACACAATGTAAGAAAAACTAAATATCTAGGAAGATAACCACGATTAAAGAGAAACCATGAAAACCATAACCTCTATCATGTCCTTCTACACACACCTCTAGATGTAAACTGTATAAGTATGATCTGCTCTCAAAAATCCCAACAAGAAGCCTCAACAACACCCAAAGCATACCATATAACTAATCATTGATGTAAGCCTCTCACAAGAAGATCAAACTCATAAACCTTTCCTAACTCAAGGGATAACCATTCCTAATCCAAGCAATATGTCCAATATAAAACCATCTACAAACTCAACCAAAATAACAACATATGCACATGGACATAGCCAATGCTAAACCATCTCTCAAATGAGGCCTCCAGAACTAACTCATGTACCATAGTTCATGATCCATATCTATGAAAGACAACTATAAACATAATGCACCTGAGAGAAATAATGGGCTATACCTTTCAAGTTGCAAACTACCAAGTAGACCAAGAGTGGGGAATGAGAATTATCATCAAGATATTCAAGTCTCCAACTGAGGCTTATCTAAGAACAATATCATCTCAAGTCCATATCAGGTGAATGCCCATTAGAATTCCTGCTGAAACCATCAACTGACCCAATAGATACTTCTCTAATCCAAGAGAAATCAGCATCACCAATGTCTCTAAGTAACGATGAGAACCTATAAATAATAAATCCATGCCAACTCCAAATGCAACATAGCAATATCATGAAGTATCCAACTTATGATCGATGTACTCAATACCAAGTAACTAAACCAAGATCAATGTCAAAGTTCTAACCATGGCCTCAAGAACATAAACATGACAACATGATCTAACCATCTTAACCAAAGAGATAACATGCTTCACATGAACATACCATAACATCTCAAAGCTCTAAATGCATATCAAGAGTATACCATGACATAATAATGAAAATGAAACCATCCCCACACCAAGGATAACATGTCAAATGAAAGCATAAACCATAGCTTACCAAGAACTATGTGAGTCCTAAAGATGAAACCATCTCCAGATACCATGAAGGAAACCATCTCCACATACCATGAAGAACCATCTCCACAAACCATGAAGATAACCAAGAAACCCATGAGTCCTCAAGATCTAATCATCTTCACACACCATGAAGATAACCAAGTGCACCATGCAAATTTCAAAGACACTTTTGCAGCAACAAAATCTATGAGAAACCTCCAACATTTGTGAACACTCAATAAATATATCAATTCCAATAATTCACACTCAACCGTGGTACCAAGCCACCCATGCAATCATAACATCCATCTCCTACATGAAGATCCTCTAGGTCTACACTCCCACAACCAAAGTATCAGTACCAAGTGAAACCAAGATCTCCAAACCATGAAGATACAAACTGAACTAGTGACTAATCCTGTACTATCACTTCATCATTGTCACAACCTCCCACTAAACCATGTATCCAAGCTATCCATGACATCATGATGAAAAACCATCCTCTAACCATGAGAATCAACCAAGGCATCAAACTATCAAAGAACTCAAAGTGCACATCATGAGCTCCTCAAAAGAAATTGAATAACCATGATCCTCAACTAAGAAGATACACCACCATAACCAAATTAGGAATCCAAACCAATGAACATCAAGGATGGACCTATATATCCAATCATGTCATGCCAAAATCTATGGCACCATGATCGCATCCATGAACCAAGTATCTCACTCTCCATTTATCCAACCTATTAGCATTAAATAGTCAAGAATAATCCTCCACCATGACTATACCTGGTAACAACATCTCATCCTTATACATGAAGAAAAAATCAACAAATCATGTGACTTAGGGCATAGACAACCCAAATCCAAGCCACCAATCTAAATATGCATCAATAATGAAAGATCAATGGGCAAAGACAACCCATAACCAAGCCATAAATGCAAGCTATAAGTATAGACCACTTACAAAATTACACAACTTATAGACCCAAAAAGTCACCATACACATCGAAACCAAACATTGATAATCATATAGTCATGAGACTAATCTAAAATATGAACTACGTATATAATGACATCAAACACAAATCTCCAAAATATACAATGTCATAAACTCACAATGCTACCATAGTCAATATATACCATAAATTTTTTAGGTTAATATATGACCAAATAAACCATGCCAAACTTGTAGCAAATTTGAACCAATGTATAGAGCTCTCCAAGAGCTTTCCGTTGACTACTCAAAATCTAAAATCTGACTTCATATGCCCAAGTTATGCCCTAAATTGTGTTCAAAATTAAAAACATCTAACTTTTGCACTCTTAGAACCTAACAAAATGTCAAAATAATAGAACCAAACCTACACCAAGTTTTATTGCTTTGAATTAGATTTCCAACACCTATAAGAAGTCTAAAATCTGATATCCTAAGAGAAAGTTATGGCCATCTTAGTAAGATAGTCTTTCTACCATTTTCACTACAGTTCTTCTTTTTTGTGATAACAAATTCGAATAGGATTAAATTTGATGGCCATCATGAGCTTAAACTAAAAAACTCTTTCATTTCCTCTAAACATGGCCAAACTAGGGCATATTATACATTAATATTTATGGAAACATTGACCTAGATCCAATGGTGAGGTCTATTTTTAACTAGGGGGTCATTTCTGCAAGCTCTGCCCTAAAACCCTCATTTAAAAGAAACATCTAAAAAATCATGCTGACCAATAATTTCACATGCCCAAAATCTACCAATATCCCATCATAATAGCAAACACAAAATCCTCAACTTTGAAATAAAAAACTCATATATCTTGCCTTTTCTATTATCCTCTCATGTATTCCCATGGATTGAATCTAGGGTTACAATAATAAAACCATAGCTCTAATACCACTTGTAAGGAAAATTGCAAGAAAGAATATAACCATTTCCACATAACCCATAATAGATCCAAAATAAATATGCAACTAAAATCCACATGCAAGAGAATAGACAACATAGCCACAAAAATTCTGACACAAGATATACCCTAGGAAACTCTCATTTGAGGGAAATACTAGCCTCCAAAAGCATCCATTACCATGTATTATTCAGAAGAAAACACCATTGCAATACAAACATGGAAGCCTTCAAAGCCATACCCACCATCGAGTAATCTATGTGAACAAGCATGAATCCACACATCCCATGCCATTTTTCTAACCTTTGAAAATGCTCCCTTAGCTAACCTATCAAGGCTTGTCCTGGTCGACTCTTTCCTTTTTTCCCTTCTATCTTATCACTTCTCACTTACAACAACTACCCTTGAGGATGCTTATATAGTAGCATGCCCCACAAAACCACCAAGTGGTATTACATAAACCATGTACTAAAACAATGTGCTGCCTAACCCATTGACCATACATTTAATATTAGAAATTTAATTTTTTTCCCCAATATTAAATAATTACATGAAATATTATCACAATGTTACAATACAACTCATCATGTATATCCCATGGGAATCTTCATATGTTGCAAATTCATCTAGGTGTAACATTACATAATAAAATAAAATAATACAATATAACAATATTATGCATTGTGTGCAACACTCATTATCTCAAAAAAAAAAAAGAGAGAACTTAAAGCTAATGGTTAGAAATGACCACAATATAATCAACCACAAAGTACCAAGTCCCTAACTATGGTTCATTTTATTTAATAGTTTGGAGTATAAACATATGACATATTTTAAACTCTTACAAGTTTTGATGGTGCCAATATTTTATATAAAATACTAAATTAATACTTCTATCCAGTATGTTGGGAAAATTTGTGGGGTTGTTGGAAATAATCAAGACTAGCTAGGTTATTGAGAGGAGAGGGGTGAATTAGTAACTTCAAAAACTTTAAATCAATTCAGCACTTAACCATATAAATCATTCACCATTCATTCATCCAATCTACTACATGCATGAGAAAAGATAAACATTCATAACACATGAACACATTATTTTTGTGACACAGTGTTAGTAAACATATTTGTCCTCTCCAAAAACACCTTTACAATTGACTCTTGAATACCCAAAAGAAAGACAAACTCTGAAACTAACAATAGAGTCACTTGCAATTATCTTAACAAGTGCTCTCTGAATTTTGAAATGAAGGTACAACTCCCTCCTTTTGATTTACAATAAATAATTTTCTAGTTATGCCTTTAACCTAGAAGGAAATGAAGGAATACTAACATCCATTCATCAACATGACTGAATATTAAAATAAGAAATAGATGGACAATTTTAACTTCTTCCCTCAGAAATTTTAAACTCCAAAATATGTTTCCAATATGCAACAAAGGAAAGATAAACTTTCACATGCAATTAATATCCACAAGAACATGAATCACAGTAGCGTAAACAATAGTATCTACTCTAGAAAGTTTAACATAACATATAAAACTGTAGAATTTTATATACTTTGCCACAACTTCAGAAAATATATTCAAAGTTTTAAAGCATAGAATACTTAGGCAAAAATAGTTTTGACTCAGTATTAAATTGAGAGATGAACTCTTTTGATACAAGATTGAAAAAAAACTAATTTGTCTTCCCTTTCCTTCAAAAGTACAAACTCCAAAATGGGAGGAACCCATTTTCAATAGAATTTCCTCTTTTTAAAGAAATCTTACCCAAGTTGTTTCTCAACTACCCTAACTGCCTTTCTTTTAAAATCCATTTTCCAATCCCATACAACTTTTCCATAAAACTCTCTATTACATTAATAATTAATTCTTTAAAGAATTAATCATTTTAAAAATCTCTTTCCAATTTACCCTACCAATACTAATTACAATAATAATAATTATTTCCTTTAAAAAAGAATTAATTATTTTAAATCATTCTTTTCCAAATATAATTCTTCTACTTTCACCCTCATATTATAATTAATTCGCTATAGAATTAATCATATGAGAAATTAGAGTAATGGTTTAATAACTAATGACTTTGCATTTAACTTGAGTATATTTAATTCATTGAAGAATTAAATAATATAAATGCAAAATAATTTGTAAATTTTAAAGGTTTCTAATTTCTCATGTTGTTGAGCTAAGAGGGGAAGTATTTAGGGTTCCAAAACCCTAGCTAACATTGGCTCTTTCTAGGTGCTGGATTCTATGCCAGGATGCAGAGAACTCCAGAATCTCTGTCTACTACTATCTAGTGTTGTCCATTGGATGTAGAGTCATCATTCAACTATTCTATATTTGTGATAAGAAATATTAAGACAATTTTGAGCAGCATCCATTATTGTCATCTGCCCTTCCTACATTGTTAAACATAATGTCAAGATGGTTGTGCTTTATCATGGCCAAATCTACTGCTGCCCTAACATCTTCTTATTTGTTCACAAGACAGTGAATATAAGTTTCCCATGGTGAAATACATTCTGCAAGCTTGTAACCAACATCATCTGCAATATCTACAATTATGACTTTGGCTCCATGGATAGTGAAGAGGCAAACAATGGCTTCACCAATTTCATGTGTTTCGCCTGTGATTATTGCAACCTTTGCTTCCAATCTTAACTTTAGCAACCACTATTATGCCCTTAGCCAATTCCACCTTGCACTTTTTTAGCAAATAAGTACGTGTCTTTACTTTTAATGCATCAGTAATATGAGCAGGACAAAAAGAATTTGTGATAGTAAAATGATTAATTTTTGCTTCAGTTCGAACCTAAGAAAATTTAACTCTAGAAGTTTATCTTCCACTATGTGGTCTCAATGCATTTCTCCAATAGATTCTAGTCCAACAATCTTGCCCATCATTCTTTAGGATTCTATGTCTTCCTTGACAAACTTGTAGACATATGAACCCCTTAATCAAGTGCAAATGTGTACAGAATAGTTACCACATAAATGGAGTAATTAGCAAACCTTTTTCAACAATATAATTGATTAGAGACATTGAGGGCCCACTTCTCAATTCTATTCATATTATCCTCAGTGATTGTGAGTTTTCATCCACCTAGAGAGGACACCTTCATAACATGTTTTAAAACACGGTGCTCTTGCTGGTATCATCTGCATCAAATCTCTTGGCTTTGATATTGTGAATATGGGAGCAAATTGACATATTTTATTGTTGTCTTACTCTTACAATAGCAATAGATGTCACATGAAATTACAATGACATCTATGTAAAGGTAGTACATATGCCATTTATAAGATGTGACTATACAATTCTGTCACCTATTACAACTGATTTGCTCCATGAGTACTTGTTGACCCAACTCAACCCCTAGCTGACTCAACTTCTTTGAGTTTCATACTATGTGGGTCTCTTACAATATGGGTATGCATTTTTATACATGCTCAAATAGTATTGTGGGTCTGCTCCAATATTTTTCCTTATCCCAGACTCTTTTAAAGTTATCAGGCTCTTTCATCTTGCGGGAAACTTGAACCATGAAAATTCTTCCTTTGCAAAATGCACCAGTTGGTTTTGGCACATGGTTGAACAACTCAGTGCATCCACCATCATAGGATTTCCATGAATTGAGGAGCAGACTTCATTCCGGGCATGTAGTTGGATAAGAACTATGAAGCATTCAAGTCTGTTGTGTAGCTTCTTCCCAAGCTTGAAGTACGTGATCAACTATCTCTTGGACTCCAAGTCCATGCTTTACCTATGCAAAAGCAAGTGGTCCTCCATCACGTATCTGAAGTGCATTATGTTCCATAACTTTTAAGTATGCTCCAATTGCTACTGCAAGATCAATCCTATTAATTACCAGCCTTTCTATAATAATCTCCTTCGTTGTAGGAATTTCATTGGATGCCTCAATTGAATCAATTTTGCATGTACATTCCAAAACTTCTTGTGCAAAACCTCTACATTATGTCCAAGACAATGATAGCTAAATCTAGCCTCTAGTCTTTGATACCTTATCAACACCTATGCAAACCTCTGTGCTCAAACAACAAGATGTGCTTGCTCTTTGCATTGAGTTTGAGTATCACCTTCACGATGTTGCCCAAATTTTTTTGAGAATTACATGAACTCCTTTATCATAGTAGTATTGATAACATATATTTGATGTCTCTGCATACTAATGTCAACAAAGTTCTCAGATACCCTAATATGTCATGAAGCATTTTCTTTTTCTTTTTACTTTTCACTTATTACTTTAGGGATTCCATCTTTATCATGCCACCATATATAATAGAGTCAAGCTAGTCAAAATAGTGAAAATTTTATTTTCACCCCTCTTATTCAACATTATATCATCACCACTTCCAAATATTTTTAACTCTATACATGCTACATTTACAAATACCTGATAAAGATGAAGAAGGCATAGTTGCTCTAGATTTTTACTTTGAACCACTGCCATATACTTTCATTCCTTTTTCCATAGATATCCCTTTAACTAGAGTCTAGCATCAAATATTTGCCCACATATTTCATTGATGACAAAGATGAGTATTATTCCATTATGTCAACTCATCATCATTTATTTTTCAATGAACCCTAATTTCTTGAAGTGAAATGTCTAGAGCTCGTGTAGTTGAAAAATATACCCACTCCATTAATGAAAAGAGCCATTAGGGAAAGTTGTAGGGCAGAGAACAAAGAGAACTACTTGTAGAGAAGAAAAGAGTAGGGGAACACCAAAAACACAAAAACCACCAGCACAACAAAAATGAACAAAGCAAACCACACCTAACCACAACAAAAAAATCATGTACAAAGAGTAGGGAAAGCAGCCCATACTCAGAAAAATGTACCTGGCTGCTCATGGGAAACCATTAACTAGTTGAGAGAAGTATGTGCCAGTGTGAAACAATGGTTGGTATGCGAGTGAGTTCATTCCTGAAAATTGGAGAGAAACCATTGAAAAGAAAAACTCCATAGCTATGAGCTTTCTAAACAGTAGGTTAAAAACCAAGAAGCAAACCAACATTATAGCCAATCAACTATGGCACATCAATGTCTTCCTGCACAGGTTGTTTCTTATCAACACTCTTGATGTCTCCCATGAGATTCTTGGAAAATCAAATTGAGTCTTTATGATGAAATCCTTTTCCAAAATTATGGAAGTGATCACTCACATAGTTCTCATTTAAATCTACAACTTCCTCCTTCAAAGATTCAGGTTCCAAGAATCTGTTTATGAAGCCTATCTCAAAACAAAAAGATTCTAGCATAGGACCAAAATTCATCAACCCATCCTCATAGTCAAACCTAAATACTTATAACTTAGATTGTGTACATGGAATTGGTTTGGGGATAAGAGAATCTTTCTTGAGTTCTATCTCAATTTTCTTATCACCTTCAAATGCCTTGGGCTATGGAGATTCTTCATTAGTTTCCATGTGACCAAACTAGAAGCATTCATAATTAGCATGCAAGAAATTATTTGTTTTAGCATTGCTACCCTTGAGTGTTTCTTGATTAGAGTAGCTGGCTGAATATATGATAGATGTATCAAATCTAAAAGATTCTAACTTTGGAAAGAAAACACCTAACGACAAGTTCTTGCTTGATTCAACCTCAACAATGCCTTTCAGAGGTTCTTCTTGCTCATGTGGTGTTTCCACTAAACATTGCTGGATTGATTCCTCCAGAGGAAGATAATGGAAAAGATTTGCAGGAGGCTGAAAAATATGTGAATCTTTTTCCTCCTCTTGATTATCTGTAGGGTCTTCTTCAAGAGTGTTTTCTTGTTCATGCACCACTTCACCAATTTCTTTTTCTTCATACATCTCCTATACTTTTTTTGACTCTTTCACAAGAAATCTTCTTTGGATGAGGATAGCACCATAAAAAGATTTTAAAAATGCTACTTGGTTCGCTATGTCCTCTGTAATTTGTTGGATTGGATTTTGTTTGAATGGAGGAATAAAAATAAACACATTGACATCATCTTGATTTCTTCCAGGAATCCAATCCTTCAAGATTTTTGGATATCTTTGAAATACCTTCTGGTATTCATCTTCAATAGAGCCACGAACCTCCATCCTTAGGGAGGTAACCTTCATATTTCCAAGAAAAGAAAAGCACTGGAACTTTCTTTCTTCCCCAGCGAAGTCACCAAAAATTGTTAGTAAACAGATTTATCCTCTCCAAAAACACCTTTACAATTGACTCTTGAATACCCAAAAGAAAGACAAACTTTGAAACTAACAATAGAGTCACTTACAAGTATCTTGTCAAGTGCTCTTTGAATTTTGAAATGAAGGTTAACCTATAAGGCAATGAAGGAATACTAACATCCATTCATCAACATGACTAACTATTAAAATAAGAAATAGATGGACAATTTTAACTTCCTCCCTCAGAACTTTTAAACTCCAAAATATGTTTCCAATATGCAACAAAGGAAAGCTAAACTTTCACATGTAATTAATATCCACAAGAACATGAATCATAGTAGTATCTACTCCAGAAAGTTTAACATAACATATAAAGCTGTAGAATTTAATATACTTTGCCACAACTTCAGAAAATATATTCAAAGTTTTAAAGCATAGAATACTTAGGCAAAAATAGTTCTGACTCATTATTCTATGGAGAGATGAACTCTTTTGATACAAGATTTAAAAAAAAACTAAATTGTCTACCCTTTCCTTCAGAAGTGCAGACTCCTTCAAAATGGGAGGAACCCATTTTCAATAGAATTTCCTCTTTTTAAAGAAATCCTACCCAAGTCATTTCTCAACTACCCTACCCTTTCTTTTAAAATCCATTTTCCAATCCCGTACAACTTTTCCATAAAACACTCTATTACATTAATAATTAATTCTTTAAAGAATTAATCATTTTTAAAATCTCCTTCCAATTTACCCTACCGATACTAATTACAATAATAATAATTAATTCCTTTAAAAAGAATTAATAATTTAAAACCATTCTTTTCCAAATATAATTCTTCTACTTTCACCCTCATATTATAATTAATTCGTTATAGAATTAATCATATGAGAAATTACAGTAATGGTTTAATAATCAATGACTTTGCAATTAACTTGAATATATTCAATTCATTAAAGAATTAAATAATATAAATGCAAAATAATTTGTAAATTTTAGAGGTTTCTAATTTCTCATGCTATTGAGCTAAGAGGTGAAGTATTTAGGGTTCCAAAACCCTAGCTAACACACAAAAACCTTAAAAATAGAAAGTAAAAATGCGGTGGGGATGGTACCCACAAAACTTCACTACTATAGTATAAAGTTGGCCTATTAGGGCTTACATTGACCACTTTTGATGATCTTCCCTATTAAGAGCAATTTGGACTGCTAGATCCACCTTATTAGAGGTTTTACAAACATACAATGAAGTATGCACTCTATTAGGAGATTTATACAAAGACTATTAAGTCTACCTTATTAAAGGACTTAGAAAACTGATTCACCTATCATGATGAAATAGTAGATTTGACTTACAACTTGATTGCTGAATAGATCTTTGAAGTATAGATCACTTCTTGTGGCTGATATATCTTTACTGCTCCTTGTAGATGTTGCTGAATACTCTGCTCTGCTATTGATTCGCATTCACTCTTCTCAAAAAATTACATATCAGTCATTAATATTATCATCCTTATGTTGGAAAAGATACAATAGATTACATATATACCATTCCAATATTTACAATTACAAGGTCGACTAAAAAACAAGTAAAAAAAATATTATAGAGTCAGCCAAATACTAGAAAACTTGGGTTCTTCAAGCTGACTTGGTGACCTTTTGATACTTGGCATCCACTACATTACTCAAAATCATCATGCACTTACTAGAAGTAGAAGCTTGATCCATAATAATCACACAATTGTAGCTTGGAACTCGATAACCTTTGGAGACTTAGTAGATATAGTGTCACCCAATAAATATTGAATCTTTTGTTTACCTTGCTGTCACTCAATAAACACTACATATCCATCACTTGGTAGACACTAACTTCACATTACACAAAGTAATAAATCAATAGATACTATGAAGCTCAGTAACCACTATTTTCTTGGTGAACATTATAAGCTCGGTACACACTGCTGAACTACACACTCACTCAGTAGCTTCAGGAATGCTAAGTGTGAACTGCTTAAATGTTGAACTTACAAGGTAATCACTGAATGTTCGGTATAACCTATAGACTAAGTGATGAGCTCAGTAGCCATTTAGAATAAAATAGGTGTTATGACTAATGACAAATACAACATAATGCCAACAATCTCCTCCTTTGTCATTAGTGACAAAAACACTTATCAGCCTTATGTACACTGACATTCTAATTTTTGATTTTTCAAAATTGATCTTTGTAAAGCTACTGTATATACATATCTTGCATATCTCCCCCATACATATGGCATGATATATAGATAGCATTTCATCCTTTTTATTCTATACATAAATCAATCTATTTTCTCGCTTACTTTCTCCACAAGTTTCTTACTCACATATCTCCTGCTATCTCTTACTCCCCCTCTTTGACAATAATGCCAAAGAGCATATGAAATACATTTGAATAGAGAAATCAAAATGTGAGAGAAATTTGGAGTGTACCTTGAGAATAAGAGCCAATGTCTTGCAAAATTTTGTAGGTGGAGAGTTTCATTTGAACTTCTGCAAAAAGTTCAATCATATGATTTTCTATGGTAAAATTGTTATCCTGGACCAATGTTTTTGAATATGCAACAAGTTTTTGTATTGAGTCGATAACTAGAAGGATCATATTTTGTATATCTATCAGTGTAGACTTGATCCTAGCTTCCTCTCTTAGCAATTCTACTTGCATTTCTGACAAAAAGTTCACATTCATGTGATGTGATGAACTTGAACTAGGGTCAAGTTATAGCCTTTGAGCACTTTATTTTATATCAACATCAATTTTACTCAATTTCTCCTTTATCTCCTTAGTATTCTTAGTAACATCACAAAGCTTTCAAAAAAGTGATTTTACATTGGTGAAAGATTGTTCAAGATTGCTCAAAATTGTAGATAACTCTACCTGGTTAATGGCAATGTGCTCAAGCACCTTATTATCAAACTTCTTCTCTGCCTTTCCCAATGAGATTTTTTTGGCCAGAAGTATCTTCATTGAACTTATTTATAGCTTCTTCTAATTATACCAAAATGTGTTGAGATGAGTCTACATCAACACCTACAACCTCACTTATTATATTTATAGCATTCTCGATTATAGTGAACTCTCTATCTCTCTCATCTCTAAGCTGCTTCTACCTCGCCTTTTGCTCTAAACGCTAACTAACTAGTCTCATTTCATCAACTATGGCAGTGTCTAGATCCAACTTGGGAATGAAAATCTCTTTGTCCAAATCAATGTCTTCATCAATATTTTTTCTAGTAAGTAGAAGTTTTAGAGGAGTCTTTGGTTTTGCTTCTGAGCTTACTTCCTTGGAGTTAGAAATGGAAACAATAGTAGAAGTAGCTAGACTTGTAGTGAAAACTTGAATTGGTCAAACTAAAGGAAAACTGAAATAAGTACTAATTATATCCAAAACTAATGTGCTTCACAAAAATAAAGTATCAATAGGTGGTATACAAACTAGAGTACTTACAACTGAAGAACTGACTGGAACAAAAGTTGGTGCAGTTAAACCTATAGTTGACAAAATTGTAGAACATGATGGAAAACTTATTGTACATAGTGCTATAGATGTTGACATGATTGAAGAACTAGGTGGTGTGCATACTGCTAAAGTAGATTGCTCGGGAGCTAATGATGAGGGCTGTAGCTTGGTAGATGAAGTTATAGACACTTCCATTGTAGATACCTGGAGCTATGAGGTAGCAACTAGTGATTGTGCAGATGATGTATCTGAGGTGGTTGCAATCATACCTACTCAAGCTATCTCCAACCCTAATGATGTAGCAGTTTTATGTGGAGAATGAAGAAGGGAAGAAATGAATTCTACTGCTATTGTGATTGGATCATCTTCTTCATCTTCTTCCTTGTCTCCATCTTTAGCTTCTTCCTCTTTCTCTTCATCATCGCTGCAATCTTGCCAATAATTCTTTAGAAATATAAGGATCAATAATTTTCCCATTTTGGTGAGTACCAACTCCTTAATTTGCATCTTTTCAACATAAATTCTAGTTTCAAATTTTAGAGCCTTGAAGTTTGTGATGCCTACTCCTTCTTCCATCTATTTCAATCTTTCCTAGAAGGTAAGTGGGGGTTTATTGAGCACAACTTCACCTTTTCCTTTTCCTTCTGATCTTCTAGTGAAAATAGCTATGGATGCTTTTAGAGGTTTGGAAATGATTACCCTACCTTTCTTCTTTGTTGGCTCTGGCTCCTTCTTAGATTCTTGTTCTTCTCCTTCTCCTTCTTCTTCTTCTTCATCCTCTCCTTTACATTCTATAAGCATAAGAGGACTAGTGGCAATTTTCATCTTGGCTATCTTCCTCTTTCCTTTGCTGATTTCCTGGGCTAGCTTGATTTCAAGCTCAATTCTAGCTTTGGCCTCATCATATGTACCAAAAATTGGTAGCTTAGGATTGACTAGTTCATTCACCAGTGCTTCAATGATGTCTCTGGTTTCATCAATATTTACCTCATAAGGGAGATGTTTTACCCATGCAATTCAGGGCCTGCCTGCCTAAATATACACTCTATCATACTCAACCATGAAACACACATCATCTTTATAATCCTCAACAAACTTGCATGGAATCTTAAACCTATTGTTCATCCTATCCTTGAAATCTTCAAAATAATTATCCATAATGCTATCAAAGTTTCTACCCATTTTTGTAATGAACTCGTTTATCTGATACAAGATAGGAACATCTTTTTTCCATACAACAAAACCTTTTAATGGGAAAAACTTTTCCACATAAGAGAAAAGACATGTCAAAAAAGAACCAAATTTACAACGGTTTTTTTTTAATGTTCTAATACTATCCATTTTTTTGTTCAATTGTTTCAACAGTAACTCTAACAGGTCAAATTTCATGTTTTTCTTCACAACCTTAAATGCTAAATCCACTATCTCACATGACACGCTATTCAAACAAGTAGTGCTATAAATTTTATGAGCAATTACATGAATACAAAATCTTAATTCCACATTAGAAATAGTTCTAATTCTCAAACCTCTACCATCCCACTCGGCTAGGGTTTTCTTCTGGAGTTCAACCTGACCTAGGGTTTTGGTAGATTTTTCTTTGCTTAGCATGGGAAGACAAATAATTTTGTGAATCATTTTCTTGGTAATTTATGTTGGCTGATCTAACCATAATTATCCATTATGTACATGATTAAGAATGTATCTAATACACTTAATCTGGAAACTTCTTGGTAGGTGTGTGATATAGGTTAACCCTTTAGTTTCTAGATGTTTATGCTCAATTTTTAACGAACCATCAACACACATTTCCTCTAATGCACTATCCATCTCCATGGTTCCAATTTTCTAAATAGAAAACTTAAAATGAGTGTGAATGTCATTAATTAGAAGTACCTTTGGTGGAATTTGGGATTGTGCACGATTAGGGTCAAGTGCCTCTACAACTATTGGAACTAGCTTAAAATTTTGTGCTTTCCACTCTACACCCTTAACCAACATTTATGAACCTCTTTTCACCTTACTACTACTAGTGCTTCTAGATGCCATCGCTACTCAATAAATGATAGATTTTTTTTGAACAAATTCTTGAAATCGCTTGTGTGCACCTAGAAATCTCTTAGCTCTATGAATTCTGAAGTCATGGTGAAAAATGAAGTCAAATTCTACCCTTTCTGATGAAAGTTCAGCATTAATGCTAGGTACCATAATGACATAGTGCGTGAAAGACTATCATCCACTCACTAGCTCGGTAGAAACTTGTGACTCGGTGATCAAATAAAACTTTTATTACTACTGACCTAGCTCGGTTGAGTCTAAGACTAACCTCACTTGGTATAAACTGATCTCATGTGATCCTATTATATCTTAAATACTAATTTGTATCTTATGCTTTCTTCTATTTGGAACTGCTCGAGACTTGGCTTGAAGATACAATTCCAGTTCCTCCTTCATGAATCTAATTGGAAATGGTGGAGTCAGCCACTACTTGACTAACATGGCCATCATTTGAACTATTTTGCTCGGTAGACTTAGGAATCCACTATTGTCTTATCTGATTCTTGATGCTATCAGCTTTGGCTTTCTTCTCATCTTCAACTCTTCCTATATTCATGCAATTTTTAGCTATGTGACCGATTTCAGTGCATGTATAACATCTCACTATTGCATCTCTCTTTTTCAAGTGATGCCTTGTATAGTCTATGCCAATGTGTCCATACTCTCCATAATAGTGACATCTACATCAAGTATTTTAGTCCAAACCAAATATTTCTTTGACAATTTGTTCAACTAGATTAAATGATTTGGATCTCCATTCAGATACCTTGTGACCTTGTTTCTTGTATTTATGACATTTACCTTCAAATTTTGGTTTCTCCTTCCATTCATTAGCTTTATGACCATGTTTACTACATTTGTAGCATTTTCAATTGAATTTTTCCTTTCCATTGCTCCAACATTTATTTGATGTGACCTAACTTATCACAGTGATTGCAACTAGGTCTTTGATTGCTTTAGGCACCTTTTTTGGAAGATTCACATTCTTCTTTGTAACCAAGTCCAGCTTTACCCTTTTGCCTATGAAGATTCTTGTCACTTTATTAATTCAATTGATCCATGTCTGCTCCATTTGCAAGGAATGATGCTTTCTTCCTTTTGCTGATTCAACTATTCCAAAGTTTCACACGTTCTTATTGACTGAATTTCTTGTTCTCTTCTCAATTTTCTTACCTCTTCTTGTAAAGAACCATTCTTTTCTAGGAGTTCTTTGATTGCCTCAATATCTTCATTTGAACTACTTGATGGTAGAAAGTCTTCAATCTTTTCTTCAACATACTAGTGGTCATTCATTTCTTTTGCAAGTTCCTTCCTTCATTTCAAGGATTGGGAAAGATGTTCTTTTGCTTTCTTTAGTTGAGTCAGGGCCATCTCCAGATCTAGCTTTTGATTATGAATGGCTTTGTCAAGTCTAAATATCTCCATTGTCCTTGATCTTTTCTCAAGCTATAAAACTTTATCCTAAGAACCACAAAGCTTTGATACCAATTGTTGGAAATAACAAGACTAGATAGGTTATTGAGAGGGGAGGGGTGAATCAGTAAACTCAAAAACTTTAACTCAATTTAGCACTTAACCATATAAATTATTCACCATTCATTCATCTAATCTACATCATGCATGAGAAAAGATAAACATTCATAACACATGAACATAGTATTTTGGTGACATAGAAATCTTCCAAATAGAAAGTAAAATTGGGGTGGGAATGATACCCACAAAAATTCACTACTATAGTATAAAGTTGGCCTATTAGGGCTTACATTAGCCACTTTTTATGATCTGCCCTATTAAGAGCAATTTGGATTGCTAGATCCACCTTGTTAGAGGTCTTACAAACATACAATGAAGTATGCACTCTGTTAGGAGATTTATACAAAGTCTGTTAAACCTACCTTGTTAAAGGATTTATAAAATTGATTCACTTGTCAATATGAAATAGTAGATCTAACTTACAAGTTGATTGCTGAATAGATCTTTGAAGTACAAATCATCTCTTGTGACTAATATATCTTTACTGCTGCTTATAGACCTTGATGAATACTCTATTCTACTGTTGATTCACATTCACTCTTCTCAAAAGATTACATACCATTCTTTGATATTCTCATCCATATGTTGCAAATGATACAATAGATTACATATATACCATTCCAATATTTACAATTACAAGGTTGGCTAAAACAAAAGTAAATAAAATATTACTTAGTCGACCAAATAGTAGAAAACTTAGGTTCTTCAAGTTGACTTGGTGACCTTCTAATACTTGACGTCCAATTTATTACTTGACATTGTCATGCACTCAGTAGAAGTAGAAGCTTGGTCCATACTAATCACACAATTGTAGCTTGGAACTTGGTAACCATTGGAGACTTGGTAGATATAGTGTCACTTGGTAGATAATGAATCCTTTGTTTACCTTGCTATCACTAAGTAAACACTACATATCCCTCACTCGGTAGACATCGACTTCACATTACACAAATTGGTAACTCAGTAGACACTATGAAGCTTGGTGACCACTATTTTTTTTGTGAATATTGTAAGCTCAGTATACATTTCCAATTTGAACACTCACTCAATAGCTTTAGGAATGCTCGGTGTGAATTGCTTAACAGCTAAACTTACAAGGTAACCACTAAATGCTCGGTATAAATTGTAGACTAAGTGATGAGCTCAGTAGCCATTCAAAATTGAATAAGTGTTATCACTAATGACAAATACAACATAATGCCAACAAGGGTATGGAATCACAACTACAGGTTAGATTTTTCTTGGAAGTTCATTGAATAAATGGAAATATAGAACAAAATAACAATTCAACATCCTCTAGGAAATAGAATTATAAGCTCAAGTTGGCTACAACCTTCTATGAAGAGAAACCCCAAAAAAATGCCTCCACAGGTATCATTGAAATGTTGTAGTTAACTTGATTGATGACATAGAAAAATCCAAATTATTATTTTTCTTTCATGGAAAAGAAAACACCCAAATTTTTTGTTTTCCTAATGGAAAGAAAATAATTAAACATCCATTATTTTTTCTAACCTTTCTATATAACCAACATTGGATTCACTTAAGAAAACCATCAACCCAAATTGTGAAAGAGAAGGAAATGATGCATAATTATCTCATAGATAAATATATCAGGTAACCTAACACCACAAAGACCACACATGATTAATAGGATACAAAAAACTAAATTGTTCAAGATAAAGTACTCAAACTCAAATCAAGATGGACAACAAAGAAAAACCTAAGCTAGATATATTGTAACAATAAAATTCTATGATCTATATATACAAAAAGGTACATGTACATAAAGCTAGGGGGGCAAGAAAGAACCCATTGTAAAGAGACAAAACTTATGCACAACCAAATGAATTAAATAGTACCCTAGTGAGGTTATGTACTAAAAATTGTTACACATATATTTAAATTACAATAGAACAAATGCTAAAATAAACAAGTGTAAGTTAAATATTCGAATATTAGAGATACCCAATTCTAAAACCACATGAGTAATCATTTACTAGAATTGACATCCAAAAATTTCCTCTAAAACCATTCCTATACCATCTTTGTTTATGACCCAATTACCAAGGGTTACTTAATATTGCTACAATTAAAAGAAATTTACCTCTCCAACCAAGACTCAAATTAATAATTTATTTTTTTAAAGAAAGGATTCATGCTTATGATAGTTATCACTATTTACTTTATAGTACTAAAAGTTCCTATCATTAAAAGAAAAAAGAACTCAAAAACCTATCTTATTGTCAAAATTATTCAATGCATGGTGTTAGGATTAACCTCAAATTGAAATAATAGTTACATGCAAATATAACCAATACCAAAAAATAGTAGATCACATAAAAGAGAACACAAGACACCAAGATTTAATGTTGTTCACCCAATCCCTAGGCTACATTCACTAATAACAAGTCCAATATTATTCTGATCCATTCATTACAACCTAATTACAATATATAACCCCTTATAGCTCAATATTGCAATAAGAACTACTTTTTGGATCACACATTATGAAAATCCCTAACCCTAAGCCTTTTTATACAAGCTTTTTGCTCCTTACAAAAATTAGGGCTATAATGATAGAAAATAATAGCTGATTCCTTTTAAAACATAAGGTCATTTTTGGCTTTGGGGGCACTACCCCTAAAAACCCCTACGGGAGAGCCTCCCCTCAACCCCACACTATACTATGATAGGAAGCGCACCTGGGGTGCTACCCTAGGACCCCACAGGGGTGCTGCCCCCAAAAACCTATAGAAATGATCTTTAGGGAAATACGTCGAATAAACCTTTGAGTCTAATTAGGCTCCACATCACAACAATCTCCCACTTGGAGACTAATCAGACTCCACAAGAGAGAAACTGCACCGACTAAACCTTCAAGTTTCATTAGGCTCCACATCACAATACTCTACCACTTAGAGACTAACTAGACTCCACAATAATAAACTCGCACTTGGAGACTAATCATAGCACTCCTAAACTTATAGCTCCCATTGGAATATACCAAACCACCCTAGACTCTATAATTCTTTTATTCTATTTACTCTAGAAGACCAACCAAAGCTGAAGAGGAATTCAACTTCTCCCTTGTCACCACCTTTGTAAACATATTTACTAGATTTTCATTTGTATGTATCTTCTCTAGCTTTAACTATCCATCATCCAAAATTGGCCTAATGAAATTGTACGACAATTGTACGACTTTTTTCTTTGAACACAAAGCTGAATTCTTGGCAAGATGTATGGCACTCTAACTATTTATAAAAAAATAATTATCCTTCTAAGGTTGTCCTAGCTCTTCTAGGAAGAACTCAAGCCATATCATTTCCTTGCCTACCTCTATAGCAGCAACATAATCTACCTATGTAGTGGATAAAGCATTAACCTTCTATAACTTAGAAACCCAGCTCATGACTACCCACCAATAATAAAGACATAACCTGTAGTACTCTACCTATTATAAATATCCCCTACTAGATCTAATTCAACATAGCCCTATAAATCAATAATAAATACCCCAAAGTGTAAAAACTTACTAGATATTCCTCTCAAATATCTGAGAATCCATTTAACTGCATTCCAATGCTGAATTCCTGGATGACTCATATACCTACTAACAACTCCCACTACATGTGAAATATCTAGCCTAGTACATACCATAGCATACATAAAGCTTCCTACAACTGAAGCATAGGGTCGCTTGGACATTTGATCCTCCTCTTCATGTGTCTTCAAACACATCTCCTTAGTCAACTTCAAATGACCAGGTAAAGGTGTGCTTAGACCTTTAGCATTCTCCATTAAGAGAAACATTGCAACACCTTCTAAATATAATCAGCCTAAGATAAAGTCAATATCTTGTTCTTCCTATCTCTACAAATCTTCATACCAATGATTTGTTTGGCTACACCCAAATCCTTCATAGAAAATGCATGTGCTAACTGACATTTCAGCCCCTTAATATGATCCATGCTAGACCTAGATAGAAGGATATCATAAACATATAAAAAATAAAATAATGTAGATCATCAAACCCCTTAAAATAAACACAATGATTTGAATAAGACTAGATAATATCTATGCTCTTGCATAAAACTATCAAATTTTGCATACCACTGTTGAGGTGCTTGCTTCAAGCCATATAATTTTTTCTTTAATCTACAAATTAAGTTCTCCTTATCTTGGACCTCAAATCCCTGTGGTTGATCCATATATATTTCTTCATTGAAATCATGATGAAGGAAGGTCATTTTAACATCAAGCTACTCCAAATGTAAATCTTTAGTAGCCACAACACTTAAAATAGTGCAAATAGAAGTTATTTTAACAACAAGAGAAAATATCTCATCAAAATCAATGCCTTTTTTATATACAAATCCTTTTGCAACTAATCTAGCTTTAAATATTTTCTTACCTTCATCCTCTTCTTCTAACCTATAAACTCATTTATTCTATAAAGCCTTTTTACCTATAGGAAACTTGCATAAATCCCATGTCTTATTTTTCAAGAAAGTGTCCATTTCTTCTTCCATTGTAGACTCCTACTGCATCTTTGTATCCACCTACATAGCATCATCATAACATTCAGATTCACCAACATTAGTAAGTAAAATAGAATACAAAGAAGGAGAAAATATTTCTAGAGGTCTACTCATTCTTTTTGACCATCTAACATTCACTAGGGTGTGTGGTATTTGTTGTTTTGATTGTTGCACATCATGAGGAATTGCTGGAACATAAGCTTTTGGAGTATCATCCAACACTACATAATCATTTTCTTTCTTCTCATATTGTTGCAATAGATCTTTGTAGACAACTTTCTCATTGAATATGACATGATTTCTTCTTACAATTTTTTGATTATCAAAATCCCAAAGTGTATAACCAAATTCATCAATTCCATATCCAATAAATACACATTTCTTTGACTTAGCTTCCAACTAGGTTCTATTTTTATAATCTATATGAGCAAATGCTTCACAACCAAAGGTTTTGATAAAAGAATAAGTCACCTTCTTACTAGCCCATGCTTCCTCTAGAATACCACAACCCAATGGAGTAGAGGGACCTCTATTTAATCAAATATACAATAGTATTAACATCATTTACCCACATGTTTAAGGGTAACCTTGCATGCAACCTCATACTTCTTACACATTCCATTATAGTCTAGTTCATGCATTCAACCACTCCATTTTCCTGTGGAGTCCTTGGAACAATTTTCTATCTATGAATACCATTAGCAGAGAAATAATATTTAAATTCATGAAGTTTCAATACTCACCACCCTTATCAAATCTGAGACATTTCAATTTCTTACCAGTCTCATTTTCAACCAAGCATTTCTATTTCTTAAAAGTTTGAAATACATTAGATTTTTGTCTAAAGAAATAAACCCATGCTTTTCTAGTTGCAATCTCAATAAATCTAACATAATAATGAGAGCCACCAAGGGAAGATACTTGAGCTCGTCCCCATAAATCTATATGCACAAGCTCTAATTTCTCACTTTTATTTTCCTTCCTAGTCTTCACAAAACTCACTCTCTTTTATTTTCCATAAACGCAACTTTCATAGAAGTCCATATTAACACATTTTAGACCTGGTAAAAATTTCTTTAAATGACTTACTTTCATACCTTTCTCACTCATGTGCCCAAGTCTATTGTGCCACAACACTGTATCAGAATCTAGAATAGCTATTTGTTCTCCCTACTCAACTTCAACAACTATTCATGAACATTCATTTTTCTCTAAAACAATAATATTAGAAGGAACAATATGACCTATACAAAGATATAAGGTGCCTACTTTTACACCTTTTTCTACTACAAGGGAACCTTTTGAAACCTTCCAATTTTTATCATTAAAAGTAACTACACAACCCTCATCACCGAGTTCCCCTATTGAAATTAAATTCTTATTCAGTCTTGGAAAATATCTTATCTCATGTAGTAGGTAGTGATTCCCATTCTGCAACTTAATCTTAACTTTTCTCTTTCCAACAATCTGATAGGGTTCATTATCTCCCAAATAAACAAGCCCAAAATAACCTTGGACATAATCAATTAAATTAACCTCTATGAGGTGTAGCATGAAATGAAGCACTAGAATCTAAAACCCATGAATCATCAATACTTTCCAAATAAAAAAGAAAAATATCCTCTTCAAATTTGTTACTTACCATATTTGGCTCCTTGTTCCCTTCTAGTTTATCTCCTTCATTGTTCTTTCAAGTACAACAATCTTTCTTTTTATGCCCTGATTTCCCATAGTACTAGCAATCTCTCAATCCTATGGATTGAGACCTCTTCTCCTTTGACTTTCTTCTTGTTTTTCCATGATTTCTGAAATTATTTCCTCTCTCATTCATTCTACCTCTACTTTGTGCATTCAAGGAACTTCCTCATATAGATCCACTTGAGATTTTCCTACAAGTTTCCAAAGTCAAAATAACACAGATCGGGTCATCATATTTTAGGGTAATAGATCCAAAAAAAATTAGTCATAGCCATTCTAGCTTTCAAGCATAGAACACAAAATTAAGAGATCCCTAATTTCTTTATCAAAATTGATTTCCACTAAAGATAACTTTCTAGTAATACTATTAAACTCATTTGAATTATCTGCAAATAGATCCACCTTTTTTCATTTTCATATTAAATAAATCCTTCATGATAAATACCTTGTTTAAAGGGGAGGGCTCTTCATATAGCTTCTCTAGGGCTTGCATCAACTCTTATGTTGTCTTCACTTTTGTAATATTAAATGCCACCTATGGTGCCAAGCATAATCAAATGCTTCCAAGTATCTTTTTGTCCAAAAGAATCCTATTGTCATTTTTCATAGATCCTTGATTGTTGGTTTTCTCTTCAAATAGCTTCCATAAATCCTTCTAATAAAGATAGTCCTCCATTTGCATTTTCCATAACTAAATGTTATGCCCATTAAACTTGCCAACCCTCAGTTTACCTTTGTCTTCCATCACTCCCACTCAACTGTGAGACCTTCCTACAAAGGATCGCTAAAAAAAAACAACAAAAATGGTTTGGCTAAAAAAAAATGACGACCTTTTGTCTTTGATACCACTTGTTAGGATTAACCGCAAACAGAAATAACATTTATATAAAAATATAACCAATACTAGAAAATAGTAGATCACATAAAAGAGAACACAAGACACTAAAATTTTACATGGTTCACCTAATCCTTAGGCTACGTCCACCAATAACAAGTCCAACATTATTATGATGTAGTGATTACAACTTGATTACAATCTGTAATCTTTTACAACTCAATATCACCACAAGAACCAATTTTCACATCACACATTGTGAAAATATCTAACCCTAAGGCTTTTTATAAAATTTTTTTGATACTTAAAAAAATTAGGGCTAGAATTATAGAAAATAATGGTTGACGCATTTCAAAATATAAGGTCATTTTTTTCTTTGGGTGTGCTACCCTTGAAAACCCCCATGGGGGCATTTCCCCTTCACCCTACTCTTAGGATCCCGCAAGGGTGCTCGCCCTTGACCCTATCTTGGGGGCATTGCCCCCAAAACCCCATAGAAATAATCTAGAGGGAAACTACACTAAATAAACCTCTAAGTCTAATTAGGCTCCACATCACAACACATGGTACAAATAGCAAGAGTAGACGAGCATTGCTAAAAATAATCAAGTAAAGCCTAAATCAACTTCATTTGAGTGAAGGCTTGTACCAAGTAACTTAATTCAATAGAAATCAATACTAAGAGAAAGAAGAAAAAAAAGAAGAAAAAAGAACTCATATGAACTAGCACTGAACTACCAAAAAAAATTAAAACCTCAATTCTAAGCAAGAACCTACATAATCCATGTATTTATGACCCATTCACAAGTTTAGGTACATTAAATAGTTTAATAGTCAAGATAAATTAAAAATAAAATATATCAAACCACCTTTGCAAAAGAAATATTGAGGCACTATGATAGGAATCACCACCTTGTGATGAGAAAAATAATTGTACTAGATAAAGATCCCCTAATTTTGGTCAGTGAGGCCTCAAAAGTTTAGAGAGGAGTTGTTAGAACTATAAAGAGGAGATCTCATGGAAGTGTTTCCAATGCCAAATCCCTTTAACTCTCTACCCACAATCTAAATGGATGGATTACGAAAGCTAGAAATTTGTACCATCTCTAAATATTTTTTTAGGCATAGAACTTCTAGGGGAAGCTTCCAAAAAAATTTAGATTTTAGAAAATTACAAATTTTGTAATTTTTTCTCGAAACATAATTTTTATGAATTTTTAAACTAATGAGAAATTTGAACAATCATGATTTTAAATAATTGCAAAATAAATATTAATAATGAACTATTATGTTTTAGTTCAAAAAGATGTAATTCTTAATTTCTATTGGTTCATTGACTTGGTGAAATTAGAAAATTTGTATTTAAAAATTCCAAAGTATTGTGTCATAGTCATGAACCAATAATAGAAATATAGAAATTTTTTAATATAGCTCACAGCTTTTGCAGAGCAATCATAAGGTATAGTAATGGAAGAATAATAGTTTTAGATATCCATAAAATAACACACTTATGTTTGCAACGTTTAATACCGAAAAAATAATGGTTGTCCCCAATGTATACTTTAATATTGCATACAAATATTAAATAACTTATTTGTGTAAACATGCACCTCGCATACATAGCTTAAAAGTGAAATATCCTATAAGCATAGTGTTTGATCTTTCATTTAAGAAGGGTGCTTTAGTTGAATTAGTTAAAACTTAATTTTGAACTTGTATACATTAACAATAAACTACCCATGTAAAAAAAATTTATATCCTTAATTTCTTGTTTTTCATTCAAAATACTTTGGATGGCAACTAGAAATAGGAAACATGAAGGAAGTGAGAGCTTAACAAAGAAAAATCACAATAAAAAAGGCATGGACATGATTTGTGATTGCCCTATTTATTGTATTCTAGGTCATGTTGAATATAGGTAAGGAATTTTTTCTCAAATATATATCTTGAATATGATTTGATAAGTCTTTAACATTCATTTTACATTCATTTTGTGGCAAGGAAGCCAAATGTTGTCATCAAAATGTAAGCTTTGCAAAAATTGAATTTGCAATGTTTCAACTTTGTGAAACTTAGGCAAATCAGTGTTGTGATTTCAATGCACAATTATCTCCACCATTAAAAGGGTTCTAATGAGCATTAAAAACATATATAAGCCCTTTTTCCAAGGTAGTTGCATGGTTAGAGGGAAAAATATTAGACAAGTTTAAATGAAAACTATTTTTTTTACTAAATTTATGCTAGTTGCACCTTTCCATCACATGATCATTTATTAGATGTAAATTTTTTTAAAAATAATAGTTACCACTAGTTTTTATCTAGGTTTGTACAAGTTTTTGTTGAACTTTGTTGAGTTTTTCTTATAGTTTCTTAATGTTTTCTTACATGGTGCTAGTTTTTTGTGATAACTAGATAATTTTTGCAAAGTGGAGTTTATTGCTTGTTTGCAAGATTGAAATTGAATGAAACCCTAAAAAAAAGAAGTAGAATCTTTTTACTTTATAATGCAAAAGGTTGGAGTTTAAAACATGCACTTTATGAATTTTACAAGCAAGCCCTAGGCAGTTCAAGTGTGAATTAGTCTAGAAAATGAAGGCAAAAGAAGCCTAGTAAATGCACATGAAAAAAGATAATTTTTTCTAATTTATTTTAGGGATGAAAGAGAAATTGGTGGGATTCCTTCCATAGAAAATAGGTATTTAAACACATCATTTTGAGAGAGTTACAAGAACATTTCTTTCATATAGCCAAGAAAAGCCAAAAAACCCTTGGAAACCCTTATTATTAGGAAATGTTATGTATGGATAGAGTCATAGGTTCAAACCTCTAAAATCCTTTGCAAATTCCAAATGTGTATCATAAAAGGTGATATGTTTGATAGGTTGTTAAGAAAATTTGCAAGTCAATGTCAAAAAACCTTCATAGGATGGAAAATTGCACAATAAAAGGCTCCATAGAAGCATACAACCAATCTAGAAAATGATAGAGAAAAGGATCCTGGAATTGTTTTCATTAGTAATTTAAGGTCAAAAAAAGTTAGTTAAGATCATGACTACATCCTTGCAATGATAGCTAAGAAAAATATCAAGAATTTGAAAGTCGAGCATAGAAGGCAAAATGAATAGGAAAGAAAATATATTGACTTGTTAAGGGTCTCCTCTTGAGCATGAAAGATGTCAAAAGAGATCCACCAAAAATAGTCACTTTGAAATAGTTAATTAAATGCATCCTAGGGGTATCTTGGAACTTAGATACATGGAAACCATTGAACACAAGAGTGGTTATGCTGAAGATTTTTCCTTATCCATGAATGAGATTCATGAAGCACACAAGAAAGCTCTAACTAAGACAACTTTTAAGGTGAAACACAAGGTGGATGACCATAAAAGAGATGTACAATTTCAAGTGGGAGATATGGTAATGGTTAATTTAATTCAAGAAAGGTTACAAAAGTCTTAACCTCATATATTAAAAATTAGAAAGGCTAGCCCTTGTAAGATCTTGGCTAAATATGGATCCAATGCATATAAGGTAGATTTACCCTCTAATCTAGGATTGTCATCTACATTCAATGTGGCAGATTTAACAATATATAAAGGGCCCATTCAACCTACTTCACAAGTAGACTCAAATCTTTTTCAAAATCACTACTAAGTTGCCTAAGAAAATGAATATACCCCTTGAACTTGACCAGATCCTTTTTCAAATATTGGAGAAAAAACTCAATACAAAACATACACAAGATACCTTATAAGGTGGAAGGACAGACTTGACAATGAGGCCACTTGGATACCTGAATCTTAATTTGAGAAGAGAGGAATTACTCCTATGTGAATCACCCCTAGTGCCCCTTGATAGTTGTTTTATTTTTGAGGAAGAATGGTGCAAGAGCACCAAACTTTTGGCTTGAAGGACTCAATATTGGGTCATGAACATAGAATAAGGGATCCATTATAACCTAAGGGTATTTATCTCCCCTCTAATCTTTGTTTATATTGTATCTTGGAATCATTTTCCTTGTCAAAACTTTTAAAGACCTAGAAGAGCTTCTTAGCTAGTCAAAAGCTAGTCAAAGGTGGTCAAATAATCCATACTATTAGAAATAGGGATTACTATGAGGGGGTGGGGTGAATAAGTAATCTAAAAGCTCTAGTCACTAACTGGATAGTATTTCTTACTTTAAATCATACATAGCAAAGTAATACAATAATGTTGAATGTTAATAGTAACCATGTACAAAGATAACTCATAACACCATATTTTGTTAACTCGGGAAACCCTGTCCAAGGGAAAACCTCAGTGGGAATGATACCCATTAGATAATATAATGATATATAAGTTCCTTATTAGAGGATGGACCTTATTAGGAGTCAACAAGAAAATTTAGTATAAGAAGTTCCTATTAGGAGACTTTGAATCCCTATTAGGAGATTCCAACCCTATTAGGAGTTGTGCCAACCTTGTTAGGAGTTGTAGTATAGTAGACACGGGATGAGCCCACTACCCAAACATGCATTTCCAATTAAAAGAAAAGCTCACTTCTCAAACAAGTAATAAAAATTATGGAATATACGTGTTGTAAATTCTTTCTTGATTGATGTCTAATCTTTAGATCAATCTCAAATCATAAACTATCTTTTACAAAACTTCTCATATATTGCTTTCACAAAAGTTTGCATTTAATTGCTCAACTTCACAATTACACAATTCCTCTTTTCATTGCAAGATTTCCTTTGCATAAATACCATTCCATTGCACAAATTACTACTAGGTCAGCTAAGATCATAATACACTTTTCTAAATTAGAGTACAAACATCTGGGATTTTGGCCCTAATTGTACAAGTATTTATTTTGTAAACAAAATAATTCTTTCTTTTAATTCCACTATCTTGTTGCACTTAAAACATGACTATCTCATTTTTGTATAATTTGTACTAATTTTTGATACTATACATGTCATCATTAACATGTATACTATCTCCATCTAACTTTACTAGTCATAATATGACATCAGCAACAAGTTACAAACAAAATAATGCACTGCTATATAACAAATTCATACTTAGACAAATTTTCTAAGCACCAAAAGCTAGATATCTTTATTTCTAAGGTTTTCTGTAAGTATGTAGATCTTGTATTGCCATAAATGAAAAAAATTACATATCTCCATTATCCAATTATCAATAATCTCCCCCTTTGGCATTGATGACAACAAAATAGGGGAAATTGGCTAAGTGACAAAAAGTTAACAAAAATAACATGGTAACATTTCATCTATTATAATTTTTTTCCATGTTGCATAAGCCTCCTCTTACAATATGATTTCATACATCCCAATATTTTACTTAGAATTTTCTATAGTATCTTCTCCCCCTTTGACATTAACGACAAAGGTTAAGATGTCAAAAATTGTCCAAAAATTGTAAAAAATGTTTTCCTTCTACTTTAAGCTAATAGAATCTTCATGCAATCATCAAAATTTTCCTCAATAGTATCCATACCTTTAGTCCATATTTCCTTAGTAGATTCATATAGGTGAGAATTGCACATAGGGCATATGATGTAATCTTAACTGTATTAACGTCTAAGTACAAAAAGTTATAATATGTGTCCTTAGCCTTCACATATTCCTCCAATTGTTTCTAAAAAAATGAAATTATTAGAACAATAGAGCTTCTAGCTCACTCATTTTTCCTTCAATTTAAATAAAATTTCCTTAGTAATTTTATATGATAGGGTATACTTAATGCATGATATCTTACTATCCTATTGATACTTCCAAAGTTCCTTCAAACAAGTGTCAAGACTTATCAAATCATTCTTAATATTTTGACAAATTGTGCTAACCAAGTTAACATCATGTAAAATCTATGCATTTGCTTCTACAACACTTAATAAATTTGTGAATTCTTCATCAAATGACTTTAGCACTACTTGTGCCCTTTGTTAAGGATCTGCTTTTGTGTGTTGTACTATTAGAGTACTATGTAATCTATTAGTAACCTCCATCAAGGTTTTCTACAGGCTCTTCACTATCTTGTTATTCTAAATGAGTTTTGTTAAGGATGAGATCAAATTAGTTTGATCACCATCATCAGTTGCTATGATGGAAATAAAAGTAGTGTAGATGAACTAGGAGGTTTAGTGTCATCCTACCTTTTCTTCTTCTCAATTTCCTCTATGACTCTTCTTTCTTCTTCGTCTTTTTCATTTTCTCTTTTCTTCCTCGTCCAATATTTTCTACTTGTCTTCTTTGATTACCCTTTCCTTCTTATTTCTTCTTTGACTACCCTTTCCTTTTCTTCCTCTTCTTTTCTTTTCATTTCATCCTCAACCAATTTTAATTTTGCTTGTGCTATTTTCTTTTTCTCCACTTCTAGTAAACTCTTATCCTCTTTAATTTTCCTTCGTTTGTCTTCAATATCCTCAATATTAGGTTCATTCTATTTAGAAACTTCAAATGAATTTTTACCATCAATTTTAATAGTAAAATTGGTCTAATCTATCTGCATTGTGTCACCGATCACCAACACTTCCG
The DNA here is from genome assembly GCA_028749045.1 of Cupressus sempervirens. Lineage (NCBI taxonomy): Eukaryota > Viridiplantae > Streptophyta > Pinopsida > Cupressales > Cupressaceae > Cupressus > Cupressus sempervirens. The sequence continues at coordinate 699,897,977 of CM053786.1, read as the reverse complement.
AGGTCGTGGGTGCTAGTGAAGATGCTGCCTTAGAATCTATCAACATCCAAATTATTACTGTTGTAGTCTAACTTCTTAACTTATCCTTCTCAACCACCATAAACCAAAATGATCTCACCTTATCTCTTAAGTAAGGTGCAAGATTATTCAATATTCTATTCATCTCTTCTTTGTCGTCATTCTTGCATATAGTTCTTTGCATAGACTTGCAAGGTTCTAAATCTTCTTCTCTTGTTGGGGCCTTCTTTTCAATAAGTCTGTCATAGACATTCTGATTCACTATACCTCCAATATACTTTAGCTTCAAATTATTTTCTATAATATATCTCATAGTAGAGATATCAATCTAATCTTTCTCAAAGTTTGTATACAAATCATAGAATTTTTTTATCTAAACTAAATTTCCCTTAATAGCAATAGTTGAGTATGTCTTCTCTATCTCTGGCTTCTAGGTTTGCCAAGTTTTTCCTACTGATTTATTAGAATTTTTTACCTTCTCTTCTTTTTTAATTTCTTTTTCTTCTTGTTCTTCTTGTTCTTCACTAGACTCAACAATTGTCAACAATGCCTTTTGTCTCTTTCCTAGTCTACTCATCTGTTGCTTGACCCATTTAGTCTTTGTTGTCACAGCTTCCACTAATCTCAAAGATTTTTTCTTTTGTTCATTTGGTTTCACATATGATATTGCTATATATGGAATGCTCTATTCTGAAGATGTCTCTACAAAAAATACTAACAAATGCTACACATTCAGTATTCCTCACTTCATGGTTTACCTAACTGCTTGTGATTCACTCTCAGCCATACGAGCCTCTGATAAATATTTCTTCATTATTGTTTCTATCTTTTTGTGAGATGCCTTCTCCAAGGGTTCTTGATGAGCTGAATGGGTAATCTCATCATAGGATGCAAATATTTATTTACCATTTTCATTCTTTGATCTCAACAGTAAATTAATGTATCCAACTATTGTATCATTACTCAATTCATAACCTAAGGGATCAAGAAATGTTTCTCAAGGTTTTCTTGCTTGAATATAAGTATAATTTGTATCAACCATAACACTAATGTCTTCTTTGAATCTGTCTATAATTGCAGGTGCAATTTTAAATCTCTGTCTGATTTCATTCTAAAATGTCTTCATAATTAAGTTCCCACTATCCAATATCTTATCTACAAGATGTCTTTTGCCATACCTTTTTAATCTTCTTCATTATACATCTATCACTACTCATTATCTTTATGACTGATAAATATGGAAATCTTTTAAGCATATGAAAGAATATGTGATTAATTAGTGACTAAAATCTAAACACACCATTCTTAGTCCTTTTGATCTTTTCTAGGTTCTCAAGTAGTTACATTCTCATAATTTTAATGAGGTTAACTTTTTCCTTCTCAATAAATATCTTATATGCTACATAGATGAATCTGGCTAACAATTCATCAATCTTTGGACTTGGATACATAGAGTAGGCAATGATTCTACTCAAGAATCTCACATCATTTTCCTTAATGCTATTGATTACCATGGCCTTCCCATTATATACTACTTTGATACAACTCTTAACTTTCTTATTAACCATTTTCTCACCTATAGGTACACTACCTTGTTTATAAAGACCAATTACCTCATGAATAAGGTCAGCATAAATATCAACTACAATATTTTGCATCCATAGTTTCCCATCATATAGCCTACTTAATATGATTTGTGTCCACTCATCTATGTCTCATTCATGGTAGAAATGATATTTTAACAGGTCTAGTTCCTTCAAGTGTTCAAATTTGAGTTTAATGATTGAAAAATAATTCCATATCCTTGTTCATATATTCATTCCTAATAGATTCAAACTTGTTGGTAAGATAACTTCATACATCTTCCAAGTATACTACATTGTTTAGAGTAATAGATAATGCTAAGTTAGGGTTTCCTTCTATGGGTTTCATGGAAACAACCTTTAACTTAGGTCTATCCTCATTATCAACATTGTGAAATACTGACATATCCATGATTCTAATAAATATGAACATTTACAAAAAAAAATTGTTGGAAAATGATAAAATTCCTCTTTCCAAAAATAGGGTTTGCTTTGAAATCTCCTTGACAAGTCACTTCTAAATGCTCTTTTCTTCTGATTTGATCATAATGAAGTGAAAATCAAATCTATACTCCATTTATTCCATCAACTTGAACTTGCATTAATTGCATACTTTTCAAGCATGAAAAACATGCCAATCACGTTCTAAAATCAAATAACTACTCAAGATCATCTATCTAATCTTTAGATGCCACCTGAGGTTTACTATAGCCTCTTTTCATCATGACAAACCTCCACAAGACATCAGTTCATGAAATTCTCTCCAAAAAGATAGTTTTCATCTTTTACTATAGAATTAACTTTTTCTATAATACAAGTAACCCTTACTTCCTTCGTGTATTGTTTAGATAAGCTCTAAGTTAAAAACGAGCTTAGGTACCATATAAACTTAGCTCAATACACCTTTCCCCAAGTTTGCTACCTCCAATTCAATCTCTAAATGAAGTTTTCAAATTTTGATGTTGTGAACAAGCTTAATTCAACTTAATTGAATCAAACTCAATAACTGACTTCAATCTTCCCATGGCACCTTCATCTAGCTTATCTTTTGAGATTTCCAATTCTTTTACAAATGCCTCATTGAGTTCTTATCAAAGTTCACTAACTATATTTCTTTGTTCCTTATTGTATTTGTTAGTTCTAGAGTTCCTTTCATGGTTCATTCTATCATTTGTGATGTTTCTTCCATCATTACCTTTATTTCTAATGATTCTTCCATTATTCCTTCTATCTCTAAAGTTTTTGTCCATTCTACGATACTTTGCTATGTGTCTAAAGTTGTTGCATAACTGACATACTGATGTTCTATTTCTAGGATTCTATTGATCATTTGGTGCATGAAAATTCCAAGCTATGTGTCCAAAGTTGTTAAAATTATAACACATGATTTTTCTTCTATCTTCATAAGGTCTTCCTTCTCTCAATGTTCTTTCATTAGATCTTTTTCTATATCTAGGGTTAGTATTTCTAGACATTCTACTATTCCTTCTAGCATTATCATACTTAGGTTTCCTAAATCAATTTAATGACCCATACCATGAAAATTATGACAAAAATGTCCTTAACATTATTAAATAACTTATTTGTACAATCTCTTTTCATATGACCTATTTCGTTCCATGAAAAAAACTTACCTCTAAATTTATACCTAGTTTCCTTATGAGATTCTACTTTCTTTGGTTCATCCAATATTTCAGCTTTCTTGTCTTGTCCAACTTCTTTGGGTTTATCAAAAGATTGACTAGATTCAATCTTATTATCATATTTATCTTTTTTCTTTCAAATTTGATCTAATCTTAGGTTTCTTTGTAGACATATTAATTAGATAACCATGACTAGTCTTATCATAAGTAGGTCTCTGTATTGATATTGAATCATCAAGATTTTCTTAGCTAGAATAGAGCTTCTCAAGTTGTTGCTTGCATTAAGTTAATTCACCTTTCACAATATTATTGCATTTATGAAGTTCTTCATGATCTTCTTTCAATGTTTCAAATTTAGATTTCTTCTTTCCTAGACTTGGTCTAAGATCTGCATTCTTAATCTTCAAATCAACTTCAACTTTGCTAGGATCATTCCTCAAAGTCAACTTCAGATTTTTAATCATTAATTCATCCTTCAAGATCTTTTACTTTGGCTTTATCTTAGAATAGTCATCATCACTAGTTTTAGATTTAGTAGATTCAGGCTTGGATTTGAGATGTTCAATCTTTTCTTTCAAATGTCCAATGTATACTTTCAAGTCTTCATATATGTCCTTTAGCTTATGTGTTTCCTTAGTAAGGAGATTAATTTTTTCAAGGCCTCTTAAATGTTCTTCATCAACTACTCCATATCCATAGGGATCTTATTCAAGTTGTTAAACCTCTTCTGAGTAACTGTGCTCTAATACCAATTGTTTGAAATAGTGATTACTAGGGGGGGGAGTGGGGTGTGAATTAGTAATCTACAAACTTTAGTTGCCAATTGGATATTGTTTCTTACTTTAAACCATGTACATAATAAAGTAATGCTAAATAATAATAGTAACCACGTACAAAGATAACTCATAACACAATATTTTGTTAACTAGGGAAACCTTGGCCAAAGGAAAACCCTAGTGGGGATGATACCCACAAGATAATATACTGGTATATAAGTTCATTATTAGAGGATGGACCCTATTAGGAATCAATGAGAAAATTCAGTATAAGGAGTCCTTGTTAGGAGACTTTGAATCCCTATTATAAGATTCCAACCCTGTTAGAAGTTGTGCCAACCCCATTAAGAGTTGTAGTATAATAGATACAAGATGAGTTCCCTACCCAAACATGCACTTCCAATTACAAGAAGAGCTCATTTCCCAAACAAGTAGTCAGGATTCTAGAATATAGGTATTGTAACTTATTTATTGATTGATTTCTAATCTTCAGCTTGATCTTAGATCACAAAATACCTTTTACAAGGCTATGTGTAGGATCATGGTCAACCAAACTATGCTCTTAAGTGGCAATAAAAAATCAAAAAATCAGGGTTATGTCAACTTGACATGCAATTTTCTACTTGTTATTAACTTTATATCAAAAATTTGAGAGAAAAGAATCTCTAGAAAATTGAGTATAGATTCTAAACTACTAGGACTTATCTCAAAAAAATAAAATTTGGTTGGTCAAAATTTTGAGTTTTAATGCAATATTACAAAAATTTTAGAACAAAAATAAGATGTAGATGTATGTCTGACCACCTTAATCAAAATCAAATTTTAATATTTTTTAATAATATTTTACATATAAGTAGTAGACTCATGCCTATATGTGACACATATTTTTGGGTATTTTTATTCTAAATAAATAATAATTAATTAATTTTTGACTTTAGAATTTTTGGAACAAATACTCTCATGTTTGACCATCTTAACTAATTCAAAACTCTACAAAATTCAATTTTTCATTTTTTTCCTTATAGTAGAAGAAACATAAAATGTGATGCACCTTTTGGATTTAAAAAATGTTGTACCATTTGAATGTTATAGTTTTTTTTCAAGTAGTGTGTCAGTTAGCACTTTATACATAACTCCATTAGAAAATAAGTAATAATTACTTACTAAACTCATAATTTGACAAACCTTACATTTATGGAAAGATAAGAACATTTTTAAGAAACCCTTTTCATTTCATCAAATTTTGGTGAAAAAAATTTGTCAGCTACATGTTTGAAGTAAAAATCACAAAAAAATAGGCCAAAATCACATTTTTAGGATGTTTTTAAAGTTGACCATATAGGTTTTTTATCAAAAGATATAGTAGACCTTATAAAGATATTAATTATTTTCATTTAGTATTAGGGTGGGTGGAATAAAAGTTGGAATACATTTTGAAATGGTTTGAGAATTTTCAGAACTATAGAATTTTTAGATTGCTACTTTTTGTCACACCATGATCCACATACCCACAAAAATTTGCATATAACACTTTCACAAAAGTTTGCATACAATTGCTCAACATCAAAACTATACAATTTCTCTTTTCATCGAAAGATGTCCTTTGCATAAATACCATACCTTTGAAAAAATTGATGCTAGGTTAGCTAAGACCATAATACACATTCCAACTTAGAGTAAAAATCAATGATGTCAGCCCTGATTGGACAAGTAATCATTTTGTAAATAAAATAATTCCTTCCTTTAACTTCACTATTCTATTTCACTTAAAACACAAAAATCTCACTTATGTACAGTCTACATTAACTTCTAAGGTTATAGATGTCATCATCAAAATGTATACTATCTCCACCTACTTTTGGTAGTCATAATATAATTTTATAAACAAGATACAAACAAAATAGTACATTGTTGTATATCAAATTCATATTTAGACAATTTTTTGAGTACTAAAAGCTAAGTATCTTTATTTCCAAGTTTTCCTGTAAGCATGTACATCATGTGTTACCATAAATGATAACAAATGCATATCTCTATTAGCCAATTGTCAACAAAAACATGGTAAAAAATAACATGAGGTTAGGTGGAATATTATTTGACAAGTCTTAAACATTCATTTTGCATTCATTTTGTGGCAAGAAAGCCCAAATGTTGTCATCAAAATGTCAACATTGCAAAAATCAAAAAGTTACAATCTTGCAACTTTGTTCAACTTAGGAAAATTAGTCATGCGATTTCAAATAATAGTTATCTCAACCTTGCAAGGTTTTTAATGAGTATTAAAAACATATATAAGCCTTTTTCTCAAGACTTTTGTATGGTTAGAGGGAGAAATATTTCACAAGATTAAATGAAAACTAAGTTTTTGACTAAATTTATGCTAGTTACACCTTTCCATCACATGATTTTGAAATAAATATACAATTTTTTTGTGAATAATAGTTAGCACTAGTTGTTATCAAGGTTCATATAGGCTCTAATTTAAATTTCTTGATGTTTTCTTATAGTTTCTTCAAGTCGTTTAAGTACTACTAGTTTTTTGTCATAATTGGATAGCTTTTGCAAAATGGAGTTTATTTCTTGTTTTTATGGTTAAAATTGAATGAAACCCTAGGAAAAAGAAGTAGACTGTCTATAATTTATAATGCAAAAGGTTGAAGTTGAAGAAATATAGTTTTTGAATTTAACAAAAAAGCCCTAGGTGGGTCAAGTGTAAAACCTGCTAGAAAATGAATACAAAAGAAGCTTGGTAAATGTATGTGAAAGAAGATAATGTACTAATTTATTTTCAAGATTAAAGAGAGTTGAGTAGGGGTCCTTTCATAACAAATAGATATTTTCACCAATCAGTTGGAGTGAGTTACAAGAACATTTCTTGCATACAACCATGAAAAGCCACAAAATCCTTATGAGCCCTCATGATTAGGAAATATGTTGTACAAACAGAGTCATAGGTTCAAATCTCCAAAATCATTTCCAAAGTCCAAGTGGGTATCCTGAAAGGTGATTTCTAGATAGTTTTTAAATAAAACTTTCAAGTTAATGTCCAAAATCCTTGATAGGAGGGATAATTGCACAAAAGAAAGACTACTAGGAAGCATACAACCAATTTGGAAAATGATAAAAAAAAGGAGGTTGGAATTGTTTTGATTGGTCATTCTAGGTCAAAATAAGTTAGTTAAGAGCATGACTACCTCCTTACAATTGTAAGAAAGAATAGGATAAAGATTTGGCAAATCAGGCATAGAAGAAAACTGAATAGGAAAGAAGTCATTGTCTCCTCAAGATTGAAATACTATAAATTTATATTAATTTCTAAATGTTTATAAATATCTTCCAAATATATATCTATAATTTAATTTTTTAGTGCTCTAAAAAGAAATACTATAATCATTTATGAACATAGATAGATGTAAAAATTCAAACTAGAGCCTTCTCATTTCAAAGAATTTGGACTCTACTTCTAGGTTCACACTTTCTTGAAAAGAACTTTCTATATCACATGCTAATGCAAAATCTATGTAATTTAGATATTTCACACAATGTTTTTATTCTACCACTTTGATCCCTACTAGAATGCCATGTCTCAAGTCTCCATCCTATTTTCCTATGACTCAACAAAAATGACATTCTAATAAGCCAAATGACGATACCTGTAAGTAGTAGATTATGTAACAAATTATATCTCATGCTAAAATCTATCAATGTAGTTCACATCTGCAATGCCACTATCTAGCATTTTTTTGGGCAACAAGATACTCAATTTTTTAAACAAGAAAACCTATTTCCCTACTCTTCTCATTTGGAATTTGGGAAATGATGTGGACCAGTTCCTTTCAAAAGGCCAATACAAATGATAAAAATATGATTAAATTTTAAATTAAATTCATGACTATCCTATCAATGTTTATGCTATCACTAAATGAAAACACTTCATTAATAATCTATCTTTGAGAACTGAAATGGTGTTCCCATTAATACCAATTCACATACCTAGATGCAATCCTCAATAAAACATATAAATTTTTTAATAGAACCTTAATCTTCAATATGTAAATTCAAAATAATATAACCATAATAGAAGAATCTCTCACAACTCACTTTCATTAAATTATAAGTACTCAACATCAATCTTCTCATTGACCAATTTTATCAAAATCATCATTATAATACTCTTGGAGATGTAAACATGGAAATGATTGAATGCACTTCTATAAATAACCAGCACATGGAATAATGAAATTTTTTTATACATATTGGAAATGTGAATATGAAGGAACATGAAAAGCTCCAAACTTACTACTATTTCTTACTCATTCAATAAGGAGGAAGAGGAAGAAGGGAAATTGATTCCCAAGGATGATGAAAAGCTAGGGTATAGTCTATTTTAAAAGGCTAGCTAGACTCGAATGACAACATGGCAAGTAGTTGTGGGTTATTGATTCTAAAAATGACAAGATGTGAGTGCCTTCTCAACCCAATTTGTAGAATATCAAATAAAAAATTTTCATTAAAAAATAGTTCTTTCATGTTTATAATTTTATTACTTTTGTGATGATCACTATTGAGCCTAAATATCAAGAAGCTCAAGGGAAAGACATACCCAAAGTAGAGAAATGTGGAGACTTCCATACTAGGAGAAGCTTTGGTCACAGAATCTCCTATTTCTTTTAGAAACCCCACAAAGTATAGGGAATTGAATCTCCTATGGATTTTGAAATAGAAGCAAATTTTTTTACTTCATGAGGATATTCGCATGAGTTGGGATGAGTTTGTGCATGTGTTGGAAGGTGAGGCCACATTGGGTGCTCCAAATTCATTTGCAGTAGGTTCTCATCATACACTCTTTTTTGAGTAGTGGAGATGGGTTGAGTGTGTGGAATAATAATGTTAATAATAAGCCCTATAGAGTTGTAGTTATTGAAGGGTGAAAATTAAATAAGAAAGTGGTCCAAGAACTTCAATGTTCATTTATCCTAGCAATAAATTATTTCCATGGATGGGTCTGGCCTAGTCTCTATTATCTTGGAAATGAAGTAGAAAGAGAATAATGAATTTGTCCACCATTTATGCTCTTTGTGGGGAATGACAATAATTAATTTTAAAATAACTAGACAAGGTTGCCTTCCAGATCATTAAAAGTTTTAGTTTAGTTTTCTAGTCTATGATGACAATTAACAAAGTATAAACATGACCTAAAACAAAAGAAAAAAAATAGAAAACCTATCTAAGGAGCTAGAAAAAAAATCTTCCATGCATAATATAGAACATAAGTACTATAGTCCATATTCTTTACTTGCCAAGAGAGATTTTATATTAGATTCCTGATATGAAATGGAGAAAAGTAATCCATTCAAAGAAAATAGAGATGAAATTGATGTATTTAGGAGGAGGCCAGTAAATAAAAAAAGTTAAACTATTCAAAGTATATTCAAATCACAAGGTCAATAATTGATGGAGGAGCATACAAGGATCAAGGTTGTTGAATTGGATGTGGGTTTGCGTTGAGATTTACTTTAGATGGTCATAAATTTTGACTTAGATATGGGTTTTGGCTGAAATTTTATAGGCAATTGCGTGAGGAGGGGTCTAAAATATCATATTGTCCACCAAAATTGGATTTTTTTTTGTTTATCTCCAATTTATTAGAAAGTTGTTTTCGTAATAAATTGAAAATTATATTCTTTCTTTTGTATATTAGTTAGCAGCTCATCATGTCTTAGTTGGAGGCTTTTCTTGGGAAAGATCAGAATTTGTAAGATAGGTTTTGAAAATTACCAAAAATGGAAAAACCTATTTTTCACAAAAAATTACCAAATATGGTAATTTGGAAAGTTTAATAAGTAGTTTTTTTTCTTTAATTGTAGAGGCAAAGTAGAGTTGTACAAGTTTAATGAAGAATATGAAATTTTTAAACTTCTATGTTGTGTAATTTTTTGAGTTAATATTTTGAAGGGTTTGGGCTACATCAATAACCTTAAATACTATACAAACATGCCTTCTAGGTGTATTCCAATCCTTTCATGAATAATAATGACTATTCATCAGAGAATGCAAGTGATGTTTTTATTAGTAACCCTCCTTGTAAATGTTCATAACAATTATTTAATTGTATATTGTTATTGATGTTACATAAATGTCACACTCTAATAGATTATTTCTAGTAGTAACCAAGCTCAAGAGACTCCAATATCAGCCGAGCAAAAATTAAGTATAAGCCATGTTTGGTGATCTACTATAAACTAAACTAGGTCAATCATTCAATGATTCCTATGTAAACCAAGTCAGTTTGATTACCAAAGGAGTTCATTATAAACTGAGTCAGGTCAATTACCAAAGAACTTAGTGTTAACTAAGTGACTCAATTTTAGTGTGAGTCATGTGATAGTAGAATAAATTTGAATATTATTTGGCTTATGTGAGATGACTTAGAGGATGATAATTATTTATTTGTAAGGGCATTCATGCTAGCTTGACATTGGATTTCATATATATGAAAGGTCAAGCTGTGGATTGAAATACGAAAGTTGTGGAAGACAATAAGATGCACATAAAGAAGGAAATATGATTAAAAGAAGAACAACCAAGAAGATGCAGAGAATATTTTGATCAAGAATCATCCAAAGGATAAACCAAAATAGTTATCTAAATCTATAGATTAGTTACTTCATCAATCAGCTCAATCATTATTACTCTCTACCAATTGGAGTAGTGAATAAATCTCTTAACATAGTTGACTTAACAAGCATTTTTGTAAATCCTCTAACAAGGTGGCATTTCTAGATTAAAGTATGTTAAGACCTCTAACTAGGCTATTAGAATACATTAGAATAACTAAGAGGGGGGTTGAATTAGTTATCCAAGGTCAAAAAATCCCCATAATAATTTTTAGCACTTAATAAAACTCATACATATATATATCCTTATCGTGTATCATGAATGCATCTTAAAATTCCATAACTTAGAAGGTCATTGTCTTAGGTTAGAATCAGTTTGATGAAATATAAATATTAAATACTACAAAATCATTCATGCATTTTGACACTAGGATTTTAATTAGAAACTCAGTTTGGGAAAAACCACTAGTAACATCCTACTAATTAGTACTCTTCTAAAGTGTTTCCCTCTGAAAGGCCAACCCTATTAAAAGTTACAATACACACTATTAAATGTGACCTAGTTAAAGGATATAAATCACCTTGTTAGGAGTGAGCCTTGTTAGAGGACTTTAGAACATTCCATTAGAATGTCACCTAGTTAAAGAATTTACAAATGACTATTAGATCAACCATAATCCAAAGGACTTATCCTAAACTAATACAATGATTAGAAAGTAACAATAGGACTTGATCTAAGAAAAAATCACAAATTTCAAATCTCTATTTCAGTCCTCCATTCTGCTTGGATTCATACACTTCATCTTTGACAACTTGTTCACTCTTTGAGCATTCATCCTCTTAAGACTTCTTTCTTTTGATGCCAACTATAGACTTAGTTATTTAGCCACCATATGAAGAAACACCCTAGACTTCTTGTCTTCTTTGGGTTCTCTTACACGGAAACTATTGTTTCAAGTCTTGTATCCCCTTATAAAGAGAATTTGGGTCTTTTTCCACTCAATAAAAACCATCCATTTTAGGATTAGGTCAAACTCATCGAATCCTCCCACTTTTCAATTTTTTTCCCTCTAGAAACTTCTTCTACAATCCTCTTTGAATTTTCCTCAAAATGGTTTATCTTAAATTTTGTACCTCTAGCTGATCAAGATTATGTTTCACAGGCTTCATAGTATCCAAGAAATGAATTTTTTTGGCTTAGATTCACCGAATCTTTGATTAAACTATAATTGTTGTCACTTGGAAATAACTAACCTCTAATGGGTGATACATACTTTATTTCTTATTGTCCTCTAAAGTCCACTTGGCACATACTGACTTTTACTATTAGTTGACACATACTAAGAATCACCCAAAATACACTAGATCTTCACTTTTCTTGGCACTAACTTATTTTCTGCTCAACGTGAACTAACATCACTCAGCTCCTACTAATCACTTGGTCAAGATTAGTAGACTAATTTTTGTTCCTGTTCTTCTAGACTTATCTAGTGTGTCCATCAACTTCAGCTTTAAGTAGATAAACAATACATCGTAACATCCATGTCTTACTCGATCTTAATTCTCCTTTTATACACCAAATAACTCAACCTTTCTATAGGGGCTCTTGCTATTTCATCTCATCAAATCCTCTTCATCAATCATATAAACGATAACATTTAGGCCAAACAAGAAATTGTCTCACCAAAAAGTAGAAAGTTTGACATCATTGACAATATAATGATTATTCCAAGTTCCATACAACAAAAAATCTTGTTTTCAACAATTTCCCTTGGTGGCATTGATGGAAAACCAATACCAAAAAGAAAATTAATACCTAGTTGTAAAGTATTACAATCCCCCTCTATCTATATGTGTCCCTCCTCTATGTAGTGTAATGTATCTTTGTCAATCTATTTCATATGTAACTTATATCTCCCTCTTTGTGACTTTCTTCCATCTCTCCCTCATAGTGCCTTATTCTCCTCTTATCAGGTATATCTCTCTATTATTTTCTAATCTCCCATTACTATTTCCCTATGAATTTCTAACTATATCTCCCTCATCATTACTTATTCCCCCTCTTTTAATGTAGATCTCCCTATTTGACAACAATGCCAAAGACTTGTCATCTCAACATGTAGATGCTTAACATTTTAGGTTCTCCCTCTATCACTTTGCTTGTGATTGATCTTTTTTTCTAGCTCTTTGATTACTTTACGTAGCTCCTAAAGTAAGATCCATTGCATCAAATTGTAAAATGTAACATTCAACTTAGTTGATATAGGGCGCTACTCTTTCTTCTCAAATAGATTTGGTTAGGGGTATCACCCGTAGTTTACCTCTTAGGTACTTGGGCATCTCTAGCTAAAGATTTTCTAAATATATTAGCCCTTTGTTCTTTTCTATTCACATATTCCATCTTCACTTGTCTTCTTAAAGTTGATTGGACTTTTTCTTTGTATGGATCACATGGTTCTTATATATTTTTATAGAACTTGTGTTATCACAATAAAGTATTACAAGTTGAATAATATCCTCCTTCATGCCTTTGAGTAGTTGTTTGATCCATACAATATTTTTATATTTTACTACAACAACCACATAAATTCAGCTTCATCAGTAGATTGTAATATATAATTTTTCTTCTTACTAGCCCATGAGACTAGTATCTTTCCCATGAAAAATGCTCCACTATTTATACTTTTTTTGGTCATCAACATTTCCAACCCAATCAACATCTATATAGGCTCTCAATTCAAACTTATAATTTTTTCTTGTATTATAGTCCATAATCTTCTGTATTATAGTCCATAATCCCTTTGACTTACATCAAATTATTCTCCTTAGTATTTGCAAAAAATCTTACAATAATCCCAATTGCTAATGTTGTTTTAGGTCTTCTATGAACCACATATTGACATTTTCCAATCATAGACCTGTACAAAGTTTAGTTTACTTTAGAAAAATCATGAGTCTTTGATATTTTATGTCTTATGACTGTAGGTGTGCTAACAAGTTTTGAATCCTCCATACCAAAAGAGTTTACATCATTTCTTTCACATACTTGGACTGAGTGATGTAAATATTATACTTCATTTAATACACTTGCAAACCAACAAAGAATTTCATCTTTCCAAACATGGACATCTCAAATTCTTTCATCATCTAATCAGAAAATGTCTTACACAATGCATTTTGTCCTCCAAATATGATATCATCAACAAAAAATTTATCTTGTAAAATACCTTTACCACCTTTAGTGTTCAAGTATAGATTACTATTGTCATTATTTCTCCCAAAACCAATCCCCACAAGATAATTATGAAGTCTCTCATACCATTCTATGGGAGCTTGTTTTAAAAGATATAACACTTTTGTGTTCTACATACCATGTTCTTGGTGTTTGAATCAACAAATACCTTAGGTTGTTCAATGTAAACCTCTTCTTCCAATATGCCACTCAAAAATGCATATTTCACATCCATCTAATAAACTTTAAAACTTTTGTACATAGAGTAAGCAAGCATAGTTCTTACTCCTTCCAATCTAGAAATAGGGTAAATCATTATCCATAATTAGTACCTTCTTCTTAAGCATACCACTTATAAACTAATATTTCCTTATTTCTTCTAACTTTAGCATTCCCATTAAGTTTATTTTTGTATACCCACTTTGTTCCAATAAGATTCTTATTCTCTGGTTTGGGTACACATTACCAGGTTTTATTCTTCTCAATTTGATCAATCTCTTCTTTCATAGCTTGACTTCAACCTTCATTTTCTAATGCATCCTTCAATTATTTAGGCTCATGGATACTTAGTAGACATGTATCATTGCTTAACTTATTTCTTGTCATACGTCTGGCCTCTTTATCTCCAATAATTTGTGTGGTAGGGTGATGTCTTTTCACATAATTTGACAATCTTTGTTCAACTTTATTTTCTTCAATAGATTGTTCATCTTTAGACTCATCATGTACTTCTCTATCTCAACATTCCTTTCATGTTTAGTGATCTTAGTATCCTAATGTACCTTAGCTTCTAATTGCAAATCAACTCCTGAATGTAACTCAAGTCTAGAATGCAACTCAAGATTCATTGAATGTGACTCGACAATCACTGATACTAGTTGTTTCTAATTTGGGACTTTTTTCACACCTTCATCATCACTTATTTCATCATAAAAATAGAAAAAAAGTTACATATTATGTAGGCTCCTTCAAAGTTTTAGCTTCATGTACCTCTATATATTCATCAAACTTCACATTTGTACTTTTCACAACTTTGTTACTATTAGTATTTAAACACTCATAAGCTTTACTTTTTGTGGAATAGCCTAGGAATATACCTTCTTCACTTTCAGCATCAAATTTTACTTTCCTATTACCCTTAAGAATGTAGCACTTTCTTCCAAATACCTTAAAATATTTTACACTGGGTGAGTATCCATGCCATAATTCAAAAGGTGTGGAATTTGTACCTTTCTTGACTTGTACTCTATTTAGGGTATAGATAGTTGTACTAAAAAATTCTCTCTATTATTTCAAAGAAATGTTCTTCTCATTCATGAGTGTTCTAGAATAATCCATTACATATATGTTCCTCCTTTCAACAATCCCATTTTGTGGAAGGGTCCTAGGTGCAAAAGTTTGTCTTTTGATTCCTCTATCATTACTAAAAATTTCAAAATGATTAGATGTAAATTCTCCACCTCTGTCAGATTTGATACATTTCAAGAAATTATTAGTCTCCTATTCAACTCTTTCCAAGTACCACTTAAAAATGCATCAGATTTTGCTTCAAAAACATAACTATCATCATTCTAGAATAATCATCAAAAAATAAGATAATGTCCTTGTTGTTGGAAGCATGAATGCTAATGATATCCCTATGGGGGAGTATTGTAGAAACTTGATTAGATCATTATCAAGATGATATGTTACATTCATGAATGTGTTTTTCATTGATGTCAACATAGAAGTTTTTTGTGGTATCTGACACAAGAACAACAGTAAAGATTAAGTTGGCATGGACATATCATTGAGTTATTTTCAATAGTGAGGTTAATGGGAGATACTACTAAGTTTCTAGTATATGTAGCTAACCTCAAGTGCAAAGAAATATTATATCTAGAAGAAGTTATCCAAGTTTTGGTAAAGAAGATTGTTCATAGATAGAGCTTAAAGAAGCATGTTCTAGTAAACTTTTTATATCTCTTAGTAGAGTTGTTATTTTAAAAATAAAAGTTAAAGGCACGTAGAAGACATTCCAGAGATGATGTGGCTAAGCATTCTCATCATAATATTACATGCATATAAATTTATTCAAATTACAAGGTGATAGATCGATGTTATCACTAAGCAAACCATGTTCCCAATGAGTTCCTATAATAATTAATTGAAAAGGTGTAATAGCTAACTCAAGGAAATTATTTTATGGGCTTGGTATAAAGGAAGGACATTTTTATTTGTTATTCAAGGAAGTAAATTAGAGCACAAATAGGAGAAAATATATGAACACTGAGTAATCAAGTTAATATGTGAAGATAAGAAGAGCAGAGTAAAGTTAGAGAAAACTTCGTTGCTAAGGTTTTACTGTGAGCTCTAAGGTTTGATATTTGGATCCGAGGTTTGTGACCTAGTCTACAAGGTTTGATAGTGATTGGTCAAATTGATAGGATAGGGGAAAGAGGATAAAGTACAATACTAATAATTATTCTGCAAGGAATAGTTGGGAGATTAGTTGGGCAGTGAAGTTCAGTGGTCTTTCCCTAGAAACTATTTGGATAGTGGGTCCTTCTACCTTGTACAATTCCCAACAGGGTTGGCACAACTCCTAATAAGGTTGGAATCTCCTAACAGGGACTCAAAGTCTCCTAAAATGGACTCATATGTACTAAATGTAATAGGCTCCTAACAAGGTCTATCCTCTAACAAGGAGTATTTATATTAGCACATCATCTTGTGGGTATCATCCCCACCATGGTTTTTCCTTTGATCAAGGGTTTCCCTAGTTAACAAATCTAGTATAATTATGTATGTGCATCTTGTTATGGTTTTTGTTTATTCTTGTTACATGGTTAAGATTAGTTAAGTTTGATAAAAAATTTAGTTGGATAACTGACTCACCCCCCCCCCCCCTCGTAGTTATCTTAGGGGACTTTTATTTCTAACAATTGGTATTAGAGTAGCAAGTTGTTAATGATAAAGTATAACAAATAGCATATTTAGAAAGGATAGTCTAAAGTTTGATGGAAAAAATAATGAAAACTGGATGGAAATGATCAAGACACATCTTTTTTATATAGGTCCAAGATATTGAATCTTGACAAAATTATAAAAGACAATTATTTCTGAAAATAAAGAGAAATCTTGTATCGAGGAACATAGAGAAGTTTTCATGTGCAACATAAGAGCTAGAGAAGCACTATTGTCTACACTTCCTGAAGCAAAGTACAACCATGTAAAAACACTTGATACTTCTCATAAGATTTGGAAAGGTTTGGAAAATATCTTTGAAGGTGATGTACATTCTAAGAAAATGAGGCTACAAAACTGGATTTTTGCATTTTCAGATGCTAAAATGATTGAAGATGAATCTGTAAGAACATATGTAGGAAGAATATAAGAAATTTTTATAGGTATCAAATCTGAAGGAGGAACCAAGGAAAATGATAGAGTGATCTAGAGGATATTGAAGGTTTTAACACCACCATTTAAGTAGGTGAATCAAATGATATAGTTGTTAATCCCTTGTGCCAAAGATTTTACCAAGAAAACATTACTTGGGAGACTTAAAGAAGTTGAGAATGAGCTTAGACAGTCTGGAGAATTTTCTAGAATAGAGACATATTTTGGTACCCTTAGCATCCGACCTAATATTTGAAGGAGCACAAGTGCTAGAGGAGATTTTGCTAGCAGTAGTAGATTTGATGAGGACAAAAAGATAGAAGGAGTAACCCATCTTTTGAGAAGTGAAAAGGATGGTAAGAAAATATTTAAATGTTGGACTTGTAATGAGTTGGGTTATTATGCATCTAAGTGTCCTAAAAGAGATAGAGATTGTTTGTATGCCAATGGAGAAGATGAATATAATGAACAAGAAATAAGTGCCAATGATGATGAAATAGGATTTGTAGCTATTAAAGAAGAAAGTTTACAGAAAATTTCTTTGATATCATAGGTTGGAAATAAATTTGATTGGATAATTTACAATTGTTGTTCACATTGTATGACTAGTGATATGAACAAGTTTGTTCATTTCAAAAGTTATGGTGGAGGCATTATTAGAGTTGGAAATAATGTAGCTTGTCATGTTAAATGTATTAGATCTATAAGTCTTGATGGTAAGACTAACACTGTGGCTATATACTTTGTTGATGGTTTGAAACAAAATCTTTTGAGTTTTGGACAACTAGTAGATAAAGGTTATCTATTGCAATTGACAAAGAAGACATGCATGATCAAAGACAAAGATGAAAAACTATCTGGAAGTAGAACTAGATCTAGAGGTAATGTATTTTAGTTGAATCCCATTACAATGACATGTTTGGTTGAAAATGTAGATGATAGTTGGGTATGGCATAAGAGATTTTGTCATATAAAATTTGACAACATTACAAAAAACAATAATATGTTCCCAATCAGAGATTTTCCTAAGATTGTAAAGCCTACTAATAGAATTTGCAAGGAGCATGTATTGGCTAAACATAACATAACTTCTTTTACTAGCAAGAATTTTACTACTAAAGTAAAGTTGGATATTATACACACAAATCTTAGTGGTCCTACAAAGACAAAAGGATTCTATGGTGAAAGGTACTTTATGATTATTGTTGATGACTTTTCTAGAATGATGCAGGTTGCATTTCTTAAAGACAAATTTGAGGCATTTGACAAGCTCAAGATATTCAAGAATAGACTTGAGAATGAATTAGGTATGAATATTAAATCTTTAAGATAAGATAGACGAGGGGAGTTTACTTCAAATGAGTTTAACATCTTTTGTGAAACTAATGGAATGAAATGACAACTTTCAGCTCATAGAACCCCTAAACAAAATGACATTGTAGAAAGAAGAAATAGGTTACTAATAGAAGAAACAAGAGCTATATTAGCTAAGAATGATGTATTACAGATATTTTAGAGAGAAGCTAAAAATACAACAATCTACACCATGAATAGAGTGAAAGTTAGGAAAGACACAAACTAGACCCCTTATGAATAGTGGTTTGGTCATTCACCTACAATGAAGTATTTCAACTTTTTTAGTAGCAAATGTTATATCAAAAGGGATGATGATTTCAGTAAATTTGATGCTAGAAGTGATGAAGACATGTTTCATGATTATGCATTGAAAAGAAGAGCTTATAGATTTTATAATCTGAGAACTAAGACTATTGTTGATATTGCAAGTATAAAAGTTGAGAAATTCAGGATAGAAGAAAGAATAGTTAACTACAATTATGATGATGAGAATGTTGTTTTTAGTAAACCAAAGAATGATGAAGTATTCTTTGAGAATGACAATAATTTTCAAAATAAAGGTCAGCTAAGGCAAGAACAAAGTTTGGAACCTAGAATAGAGCTAAGAGTTGAGATACCAATTCCTAATTCTGCTAAGAATATGACAAAAAAACAACAACTAGAGTAGATCATCATCAAAAAAAGATAAAGGTGTGATGAGAAGAAGTAGAATTAATGAAGGAATATGTTTGATATCTCAAGTAGAACAACAAAAATGCAAATGAGGCATGCAATGATGCTTGTTGGAAGTAAGCTATGAAAGAAGAATTGGATTAGATTGATGCAGGAGCATCTAGTGGTGTAAAGGAAATCTTGTATCACCAAAAAAATACCTATTGTAAGTTTCTATTGAATGTGTCTTTATTTTTGGATACCCATTTGGATCAAATAGAGATTCCAACCCTAATAGTTCTACTATTGGTATTTTGTGCTAGAGTTTTTAGCACCTTGGATACGTGCCAATATAGAAAATATATTATTTTTTAATTAAGACACAATTAAGATCATTCAGAGGTTTTAAGTTGGAGGGATGATTATAATTGTAATTTAAAGCACTCAAGAAAAAGAGTTAGGTCAAAAGGCTTTATAGTTTGAAAGTTATTATAGTTTTGAGTTGACTGGAGACCTCATCAGAGTACATCAAAGTTAGATTTGAGGCATTAAATGGCCTTGTACAGGCCTAAAATGGGTGGGGAGAAAATTTGGTTCGTATTGATATAAAGTGCTTGGAGAGCTTTCTAGAAATGTAAATAGTTTGTCAATCAAAGTCCCAGATCAAAAGTTATGCCTTTCGAAAGTTAGACTGCCATTTCTAGATTCTTCTAATTTTACCCTGAATTCTAACATGTTTTCTAGAGCCTTCTATTTTGGAGATGGATTCCAAATGGCATATTATAGAATTTATTCCTAACCCTAAACCTAACTTTGGTTACTTAAGATCATTTTTGGCATTGTAAATGCAATTTTGGTGGAGTTTGGGAGAAGGTACTATGAGGAGGGTTTCTCTCTAGAAACAAGCAATATTGTAAGCACCTAGGGCATGTCATTGAGATTTTTTTCATTGTATTGAATGTAATATCATATCACATTTGATAATTGTATTCCCCTTTTCCTATTGTGTTCATTTTGTCTTGGGTTGTGCCCTCATCAAGTGGTATCAAAGCTAGTTTTCCTGAGTGTGTAGAAAGAGTGCTGACTATAAGGAAGTTTACACTAGGACTATGTTGTGGTGGGTTTTGATATAGAGAGAAGATACCTTGATTAAGGGACCATGGTGGAAGGGATGGAGTTGTTCCTCCTGAGGTTAGAGCTCTCTAGAGACAAGTTCATGCATTTCAAGATGAGATCCATAGAGGGATGAATATTGTCATAAGTGATGAAGTGAGGAGGAAAATGTAGAAGAAGGAAATATTGAGCAAAAAGGGGAAGGAGATTGAAAATTCCTAAGCTAGGTGGAGGAGAATGTTTTTAGTGCCATTTCCAAGGTAGGAAAAAATCTTGAAATTGATGTCGACATGTCTTCAAGAAATCTAAACCTAGATGGGTTGATCGATTGGATAAATGAGCTAGAGGAATATTTTGAGTATGAGGATATCAAGGATCCTAATAGGATTAAGTTTGTGAAGGAAAAAATGAAAGTCCATGCAAAAATTTGGTGGCAAGAGATTTAGTTGGAAAGGAATAAAAGAAGAAAGGAGAAAATCACAAGATGGGATTGCCTGGTGGAAAAACTAAAGAAGCAATTCATTCTTGTTGATTATGAGTTTGAAGATGCAAGGGTTAAAAAAAGTAGTTAAATTTGTCTAGGAATACACATAGGAGTTTTATCAAGTCCTTCTTAGGGTGGGGCATGTGGAAGCAAATAAGGAGAAGGTTGACCATTACCTTAATGGGTTAAGACCTAGCATTTAGGATGAGTGAAGTCTGGTTAGAATGACTAGCATTGAAGAGGCCTACTAATTTTCCTTCAAATTTGAGGAGAAGTTAAAAAAAAGGTTTGATGGAAGGCAAAGAGGGTGTAGTCAAGCAGGAAGGGGTAGTGGTAAGTCATTTGGAGGCCGAAATGAGAACCAAAAGAAAAATAAAGATTTGCATACCAATTGAAACTAGAGGAATAAGGGTTTCAACCACTCTTATGATCAAAAGTTTGGAGGTCAAAGAGGAAGAATTATAGGACATGGAAAAGGTTCAGGAAGAGGAGGCTTTTGTGGTACCTATTTTCATTGCAATGAATAAGGTCATCATTCCTAGGAATACCCTCAACACCAAGGAAGGACAGATAGGAGAGCTAATGGTCAAGCAAGGGTGTCTCCTATGGATGATGATGCATAGTCATCACGTTTAGAGGATGCAAAAAGTGAAGAGGTCTTGGTTAATGAAAGGGTTTTTCTAACTAGGGAGACTGAACCTAGACAAAGGAGGAGTTTTATTTATACTAGGTACAACTGTGAAGGTAAATGTTGTAATGTGATTGCTATTGGTGGAAGCATTGACAACTTCATGTCAGAGGAGATGGTCTCAAAGCTAAAGCTCAAGAGGGAGAAATACCTTCATCCCTATTGGATTGCCACTTATTTTTGGGAAGGTCATGGTAGTTTGATAGGCATGCTATACTTGATGGTCATGCAAATACATACTCCTTGACATGGGATGTAGTTCACCACAAATTGAAGCCCTTGATAAAGGAGGGTGAAAATGTATGTAGTAGTGCTAGGGTATGTCTTCTTGATGGTAGATATTTTTTGATGGCATGAAATATCAACATATGTGTTATGCTTTAATTCCTAGAAAGGATAGGAAAGTAGCAATGAAGTTCCACTTGAAGTTTTGGATCTATTAAGTGAGTATGGAGATGTCATCTTTGATAATGTTCTAGAAGGGTCACCATTAATAAGGAAAATCAATCATCAAATAGATTTAGTCCCTAGACCTAGTTTTCCTAACTAGGCTACTCATAGGATGACTCCTACTAAGACTAAGGAGCTAAGCAGATAGGTTTAGGATTTGTTGATGAAAGGTTTAATTCCAAAGAGTCTAATTCCATGTGCAGTACCTATAGTGTTGGCACTAAAGAAGGATGGAGAGTGGAGAACATGTATAGACTCTCAAGTTATAAATAAAATAACCATCAAGTACTGGTGTCCTTTGCCAAAGATTGTTGATCCTATGGACTGCTTGAGTGGAGCTCAATACTTCATAAAGATAGATATCAAGAGTGGCTATCACCAGATATAAATACAAGAAGGAGATGATTGGAAGATGGATGATATAAATACAAGGAGGGTCTATATGAGTGGTTAGTCATGCCCTTTGGAATGACCAATGTGCCAAGCACCTTCATGTGGCTTACGAATGAGGTACTAAAAATTTTTTTCGATGATATTTTGATTTTCAATAAGTCTTTGGATGAACATTTATTGCACATTCATAGCATCCTTGAAAGGGTAAGGAAAGAGAAATTTTTGATTAATTTGAAGAAGTGTAGCTTTGTCAATAGGGTGTTATTCTATTTGGGGTTTGTTTTATCAACTTAAGGTCTCAAACTGGACCCAGAGAAGGTGAAGGTCATCTTGGAATGGCCTACTCCAAGGTCTGCCACTAAGGTGAGTTCATTCCATGGTCTGGCTAGCTTTTAAAAGAAGTTCATTAGGAATTTGAGTAGTATATGTACATCCCTAATTGAAACACTGATGGGGAATAAAAAAGAATTCAAGTGGACTACAAGAGTTGCAAGGAGTTTTGAATTACTGAAGAAGAAGGTGATAGAGAAACCTCTATTAGAATTCCCAATTTCAAAAGGTGTTCTAGGTAGATTGTGATGCTATTGGTAGTGCTATTAGGGTTGTATTGAGCCAAGAAGGTAAGTCTATTTCCTATTTTAGTGAAAAATTAATTGATGCAAATAAGATGTATTTTGTTTATGATCAAGAGTTCCATGCAATAGTTTAGGCCTTAAAGAAATGGAGGCATTTTTTGTTGCCAAAAGAATTTGTCTTTTATACTGATCATCAGGCATTGTGGTACCTAAATAGCCAAGGTAAATTGAATTAGAGACATTTGAAATGGGTAGAGTTTATGGAAAGCTATACATTTATATTGAAACATAGAAATGGAAGGTCTAATAGGGTTGTAGATGCATTAAGCAAGAGATAGTTGTTGCTGATAGAAATGTAGGTTGAAGTGGTTGGGTTTGATGAAGTCAAGAATCTATACCCTAAGGATCCTAACTTTGAAGAGCCTTGGAAGGATTGTAAAGAAATTTTTACTCTAGACAAGACTAGGTGGCTAAATTACATGATCCAAGATGGTATGTTGTTTAAAGGAAGTCAATAGTTTATTCCAAGGAGTTCCATGAGGCAGAACTTGACCAAGGAGAAACAAAATAGAGGGATGGTGGGAAACTTTTGCCAAGATAAGACAATTTTCATTATTAGTGAACATTATTTTTGGCCTCAACTATAGTAGGATGTGAAGAAGTTTGTTTAGAGTTGCTGAGTATGTTAAACAACAAAAGGATTTAGTCAAAATACTTGACTTTACCAGCCATTGCCTGTTCCATCAAAGCCTTGCGAGTAAATAAGTATGGATTTTTTTCTTGGATTTCCCAGGACACAAAGGGGTAATGATTCTGTATCTATGGTGGTTGATAGGTTCTCCAAGATGGCACACTTTATTCTGCACCACAAGACTCATAATGTAGTACATATTGCAGATTTGTTTTTAAGAGAAGTGGTGAGGATACATGGTCTTGCAAAAAGTATTGTTTATGCTAGAGATACTATGGGTATTTCTAGAGGACATTGTTGAAGAAGTTGAAGACAAAATTGAAGTTTAGTTTTGCAAATCATCCATAGAATGATGGACAAACAAAAGTAGTGAATAGAACTCTGGGCAGGGTATGTGTAGGATCATGGTGTACCAAACTATGGCCTTAAGTTGCAGTGAAAAACCAACAAATCAGGGTTATGTCAAATTGACACATAATTTTAAAGTGGTTCTAGACTTTATATCAAAAAGTTGTAATAAAATAATCTGTAAGGAATTGAATCTAGTTTCTAAACTACAAGGCCTTATTTGGAGAAAAAAATATTTGATTGGTTAAAAGTTTGGATTTTAATGTAGTACTACAAAAATTTCAAGGCAAAAATAAAAAGTAGGTGTATGTCTGACCACCTTAATCATAATCAAATGATAATATTTTTAAATATAATCTTAGATATAAAAATTAGACTCATGCCTGGATGTGACACATATTTTTGGCAATTTTTATTCCAAATAAATAATTAATTATGAATTTTCTACTATACTATTTTCAGAATTTAAAAACTCCCGTGTCTGACCACCTTAACTAGTTCAAAAAAAATCAAAATTAAGTTTTTTTTTTTTTTCTTATACTAGTCAAAGCATAGAATGTGACGCATCTTTTGGATTTCACAAATCTTATACGATTTGAAAGTTATAACTATTTTTCAACCAGTATGTCAATCAACACTTTGTAGCTAACTCCATTAGAAAATAAGTAATAATTACTTATTGAACTCGTAATTTGACAAAACTTACATTTATGAAAACTAAGAACATTATTAAGAAAGCTTTTTCATTACATCAAATTTTGGTTTAAAAAAAGTTGTCAGCTACATGCTTGAAGTAAAAAAAACATAAGAACATGCCAAAAACACATTTTCGGGATGTTTTAAAGATGACCATATAAGGTTGGTATTGAAAGATATAGTAGGAATTATAAAGGTATTAATTGTTTTCATTTAGTATCAAGATGGGTGGGAAAAAAGTGGGAATAGATTTTGAAATTCTTTGAGGCATTTTAGAACTACATATTTTTCAGATCACCACTTTTTGGCACACCATGATCCTACACATACCCGGCAATTTGTTGAGGTTTTTAGTAGAAGATAAGCCTAAGGCATGAGATTTTACTCTACCATAAGCATAATTTTCTTACAACAATTCTGTGAATAGGAGTACTAGTAGATCTCCATTCCAAATTTTGTATGGGAGTAGTCCAAGGATTGTACTAGATCTAAGGAAGATAGAGCAAGGAGAGAGGACACGTGTTGATGTAGAAGACTTTATTGAATATGTTAAGAACCTACATGAGGAGGTACATACACATATTACCAAGATGAACTTGTAGTATAAGGGCAGAGTAGATCAAAAGAGGAGACTTAAGGAATTCCAAGTTGGGGATTTGGATATGGTATACTTGAGGAAGGAATGATTTATAGTGGGTACCTACAACAAGCTAAAAATGAAGAAATTTGGTCCCTACAAAATTTTGACAAAACATGATTAAGGATATGCATATGAGGTGCAGTTGCCAACTAGGATTCACATTTCTCCTATTTTAAATATTGTGGACTTAATAGATTACCATTGTGATGGTGTAGAGGAGGAGTTGATGCTAGAACCATGTACAATTCCTATTTTTGAGAAGGAAGAGATTGAAGAAATTCTGGATAGTCATGTGGGCCAGAGTACCAGAAATAGGCAATATGAAGAATACTTAGTGAAGTGGAAAGGAAGAGAAGTGGAAGATTCAACTTGGATATCAACAGCAAAGGTTGCCCATTTGGGTTTTCCTCTACCAGCTATAAAGTGAGAGGATCACTTTTCATTCTACCCTAGGTGTTTGATGCAAGAGCATCCAATAGTGTTAGGGAAATCCTGTATCCCCCAAAAATATGATTAGTGTTAGTTTCTATTTAATGTGTCTTTATTTTTGGATACCCATTTGGGTCAAATAGAGATTGCGACTCTCATATTTCCACTATTTGTTTTCTAGGTTAGAGCTTTTGAGAACCTTGGGATATGTACCAATACAAAAAATAGTTTATTTTGTAATTGAGCCATAACTAAGATGAGTTAGAGGGATGATTATGCTTGTAATTTAAAGCACTCTAGAAAAATAATAAGGTCAAATAGCTATAAGGTTTGAATATTATTGCAATTTTAAGTTTTTGAAAGACATCTTGAGAGCACTTCAAAGTTAGATTTGAGGCACTAAATGGCCTTGTATAGATGTAAAAAATGGGGAAGCTTAGAGATCTTTTTAGAAATGTAAATGGTCCATCAATCAGAGTCCTGAATCAAAAGATATGCCTCTCAGAAGTTGGACTACCATTTCTAGATTCTTTTAATTTTACACTGACTTTTGACATGTTTTCTAGAACCTTCTATTTTGGTGGTGGATTCAAAATGACATATTATAGAATTTATTCCTAACCCTAAACCTAATTTGGGTTACCTAAGGTCATTTATGGCGTTGTAAATGTAGTTTTGGTGGAGTTTTGGAGAAGGTACTGTGAGGAGGGTTTTTTCTCCAAAATCAAACAACATTGTAAGCCCCTAGGGCACATCATTGAGTCTATTTATATTGTACTAAATGTAATAGTGTATCACTTTTGATAATAATATTCCTCTTTTCATGTTGGGTTCATTTTGTGTTGGGTTGTGCCCTCATCACAAATAGTGAAGAATGACACATAGGAACTGGTCCCTAGACTATGAGAGAAGAATGTGATAGGAACAAAATGGGTATTCAAGAATAAGATGAATGAACAAGGTGAAGTTGTAAGGAAAAAAGAAAGACTGGTATGTAAGGGTTACTCATAACAAGAAGGAGAAGACTATTAAGAAACTTATGCTTCTATGGTAAGAATTGAAGTTGTAAGGTTATTCTTAGCCTATGTAACACATAAGAAATTCAAAGTGTATCGCATGGATGTCTAGTCAAAACTTCATTATGGAGAACTTAAAGAATAGGTATACATAGAATATCCTAAGGTATTCATTTAATAAATGAGGAGGACATGGTATATAGATTGAAGAAAGCATCGTATGGCTTAAAACAAGCACCTAGAACCTAGTATGCAAGGTTCAATAAGAATTTGACAAAACATGGATTTAGAAAAGGTATGTAAGATAGTAATCAATACTTAAAAGAAATGGGTGATGGATTGTTGATTTTCATTATATTTGTTGATGATATCATATTTGGAGGAGATGATAGTGAAAGTGACAAGTTTGCAGAAGAAATGAAGAAGGAATTTGAAATGAGCATGATAGGGGAAATGAAATACTTCCTAGGATTGCAAATTGTGTAGGATAAAGAAGGAATATTTATTTCTTCGAATAAGTATTAGAAATATCTATTGAAAAGGTTTGGTTTGGAATCATGTAAACCAATTGGAACACCTATTATATCTAGAAATAAGTTATCTACAAAGGATGGGACATTTATTGTTGTGTAAAAGAAATACAAATCTATGATTTGAGGATTACAATATCTGACTCACACAAGACTAGATATAGAAAATTTAGTTGGAATTGTTGCAAGATTTCAAGCTGATCCTAGAGAAGAACATTATGCAATAGTTAAGAGGATATTTAGATATCTAAATGAAACATCAAAGTTTAGATTATGATATGATATCTCTAATGAATTCACTTTATATGCTTATATTAATGTGAATTGGATAGGTAGTATGGATGACTAAAAGAGCACCACTGGCAGAACATTTTTCTTGGAGGAAGATTGGTTTCTTGATTAAGCAAGAAGCAATATTTTATCTCATAGAGTACAACAAAGGCAAAATATGTTGCAACAACATAAAATCATAATCAATTTTTTTGGATGAAGCAAATGCTAAAGGGTATAAGGATGGAATTCAGTGAACCTATTGTCATACATTGTGATAACAAAAGAACAGTGAATATGTCTAAGAAATCTAGTGTTGCATTCTAAGACTAAGCACATTCCTATCAAATATCACATGTTGAGAGAGAAAGGTGCAAAAAAAGAATATAAGATTGGAGTATTTTAAGGACCAAGGATAAGATCATAGATATTTTCAATAAGCCTCTTCCTAAAGAGACTTTTCATTATTTATGAGGTATGCCAAGGGCTATGCCCCTACCTACATTAGAGTAGATGATGTAAGAGTGCATTAGTCTAGTGGTACAAAGAACTATTGGTTTTCTACATTGGATGTTTGTGATTCCTATATGGGGGAGTATTTGTGATGGATAGATTCATCTAGGACTCTTGATAGACTTTGTTTTGAACAATGTCTTTGGACACTTGAGTAGGTCAGATATAGTTGTTGTAGATATTGACAAGATGTAATGATAGATGGTTGTTGAAACCTTTGTCATTGAAGTCAACAGGGGAGAGATTACAACATAAAAAAAACATTTTGATACATGGGAGAAGTACATTGATGTATATCAATGGGAAGATGTGTGTAAACAACTAATAAGGTTAATGAAACACATAAGCCAATATGATTGATGAAGAGGATTTGAAAAGAAATTATAATAGTCTTTAACAATTGGTATTTTGGAACTAGATGTTTTTCATCTATGTTTCCAGAAATGTTAAAGGGGGAGATTGTTGGAAACATGAATTTTGATGATATTCCTATTGGGGAGTATTGTAGAAACATGATTAGATCATTATCATGATGATATGTTATATTCATGACTATGTTTTTCATTGATGATGACATAACAATTTTCTATGGTATCTGACACAAGAACAACATTAAAGATTATGTTGGTGTGAATAGATCATTGAGTATTTTGAACTAGTGAGGCTAATAGGAGATACTAATGAGTGTCTAATATATGCATCTAATCTTAAGTATAAAGAAAGGTTATGTTTGGAAGAAGTTATGCAAGTTTTGGTGAAGACTACTCAAAGATAGAGTTAATAGAAGCATGTTCTAGTAAAGTTGTTATCGAGATGATGTGACTAATCTTGCTCATCATAATATTACATGTGTGGAAAGTTATTCAAGTTACGAGGTGACAAATTGATTTTATTACTAACTAGAACAAATTCTTAACGAGGTCCTATAATAATTAATTGAGAAGGTGTAGTAGCCAACTCAAGGGAATTATTTTATGCAGTCGATATAAAGGAAGGACATTTTCTATTTTTATACAAGGACATAAGGTAGAGTGAAAATAGGTGAGAATATATGAATGCTAAGTAATCAAATTTATATGACAAGATAAGTGGAACAAAGTGAAATTGTAAAAAACTTCATCAGTGAGGTTTTATTGTGAGATCTAAGGTTTGATATTTGGATCCAAGATTCATGACCTTGTATAAAATGTCTAATAGTGATTTCTCAAGTTGATAGGATAAAGGAAAGAGGATAAAGCATAGTACCCATGATTGTTCTGCAAGGAATAGTTGAGACATCAATTAGATAGTTAAGTTTAGTTGTCTTTCCCTAGAAGTTGTTTGGACAGTGGGTCCTTCTTCATTCTAGAACTCCTAATAGGGTTGGCAAAACTCATAATATGGTTGCAATCTCCAAAAAGGTATTTAAAAATCTTGTAATGGAGACTCAAATATACTAAATATTGTAAAAATCTCCTAACAGGGTCTACCCTCTAACAAGTAATATTTATATTAGTACATCATCTTGTGGGTATCATCCCAACTAAGGTTTTCCCTTTGATCAAGGGTTTCCCTAGTTAACAAATTTGGTGTAATTATGTATGTACATCTTGTTATGGTCACTATTTACTTATTTTACATTGTTAAGATTAAATAAGGTTGATAAATGTTTTAGTTGGATAACTAATTCACCCCCCTCTTAGTTATCATGGTGGACAACTATTTATCACACTTTTCACCTTTGTATCTTTGCACTTTAATTGGTTTACATTAACTTCTATAAACTAATTCTAGAATTTCCTTTGAAGAATGAATATTACTTTTAAAACTAGATTTTGTCATCTTGCCTACCTAGCATTATTTACAAATTACATTATCTGGTTTCTTCACTTATGCCAAGCTTTTGACTCTCTTCATCTTACTGATGCTAACCAAATTATCAAAATTTACATGACATAGTCTTTCATGCCACGACCATACATCATCAAATTGTATATAAAGACAAGTAGTATCACTCATGTCAAGGTATAACAAATTGCCTCTAGTTATATCACCATTGCCAATTAGTTCTCCATTAGCATCATAGATCTTAGCCTTTTTATTTCCAAATTCAACCTTAGATCCAACACTATTTAGTTGTGACACACTTAACAGATTAGTGTCAAGTCCTTTTACATGACAAGCATTGCCACATATGATCCTGTCTATCAATTTGATTGATCCTTTTCCTTTGATCAAACATGGTACATGATTTCCAAAGTTAACACTATTACCATCATAACAAACAAGAGAATTGAACTTACTTTTATCTTCAGTCATGTGATTGGAACACCCATTGTCAATAATTCATATGTCACTATTGTTCACATAAGATAATAATGCAATTTTGTCATCTTCATCAGAATCATCCTTCATTGCAACATATACAACTTCATCATTGTGATCATCATAATCTTTATAGTATTTATTTTCTTATCTCTTTTCCTGTAAAATTTTCTCCACATATATTTATCTTCTTCTCAAATGCCTTGCAAAAATATGGCCAAATTCATTACAATGGAAACATATGATAGGTAACTCACCATTGTATTTTTCTTTTCCTCTATGAAATCTCCTAGCCAGCAATGTGTCAAGCTCTTCTACATCATCTTCATCTATATCAATATCACTAGAAACATGTTTCATCTTTCTCTTTTTCTTTTCCTTAGGTTCTTTTAGTGACAATTTAGCTTTGAAAGAAGATCCAACATTTTTAGTTATGAAATCATCAAAATTAGAGAGGTCAAAGGTAGTGAGTCTACCCATTAATCAAGGTTCAGATCATCACTAGGTGTGCATCTTAGTTCTTAAATAGAAAAGACTCTAATATCATAGATAGGAAGTAGTGTTCTCAATACTTTTCTAATTACAGTCTCATCTTCAATAGTACCAGTTTCTCCTATAATAACATTTACAACTTCTTTTACTCTACAACAATATTAAACTATATTGTCACCTTCTTACACTCTTATATCATCAAACTTACCAATGAGACTTTTAGATTTAGCTCTTAGCAAATTTTTGTCTCCTCCATAGATATTTTCTATGGCATGCCACATATTCTTAGCAGAGTCACATCCTTTGATCTCATTGAACTCAATGTAGTGTAGGGTAGATGCAATCTCCAATATTTGCTAATTGTGCTCTTTCTTCCTTTTTAGATATTTAGTAGTAGGGGCTCCAATAGGGTCAAAATGCTCAATGAAAATGGTAGATTATGGATATTCTACAAGTTCTCCTAGATGTAGCTTCATCAATTTTTTTCATGTAGGAAATTTTTCTTTGTTAAGCTTGGGTACCTCTCTTTTGGGAATTTTGATCTTTATCTTATGGTACCTTCAAACTATTCCTCACAAGAAACCAATGCTCTAATACAAATTGTTGGAATACTTTATAACAACTAAGAGGGGGGTTGAATTAGCTATCCAAGGTCCAAAAGTCCTAATAAAAAAATTTAGCACTTAAAAAAATCATACATATATATTCTTATAGTGTATCATGCATGCATCTAAAAATTCCATAACTTAGTAGATCATTGTTCTAGGTCAACATCACTTTGTATAAATGTAAACATTACACATTAAAAAATCATTCACACATTTTGATAGAAGACTTTTGCATCAAAACCCAATTTTGGAAAAGCCACTAGTAACTATATGAAATATAAGAGGAGTAACTAAGAGGGGAAGGGTGAATCAGTTACTAGAAAAATAAATCCCATATCCCTTAGATGTCAAAACAAAGTAATAAACTCTAAAAACTAAACTATATTGATTCTTGTCAAACACACAAAGATGTTGTACCTTAGTAAACATTGAAAATTCTTGGTAATTACTTACCATGCAAATCTTAAGATGTTATTTTTCATTGCTTATTACTTTAACTTAGTTTTAAATACAAAAAGAAATAGCATGAACACATTTGACATGAAGATTTAATGTGGAAACCTAATTTGGAAAAAACCACCAATTGTAACTAGTTATTATTTTCACTCTTTTGAAGTTAACCCTGTTAGGATCCAACCTATTAAAGGTTAAAAAATACACTTTAGGTGTGACCTTGTTAGGAGTGGCTTTGTTAGAGGTCTTTAGACAATTCAATAGAACTATCACCTTGTTAGAGTATTTACAAATAGTTGTTAAGCCAACTCTATTAAGACATTTAGATCACTACTACAATGGTTAGAGAGTAACAATGAGATGACATGATTTCTAGTGCAACTATATTGCTAATTAAAGATCTCAATTATGGCTTGTATACTTGATCCTTTGTGATCAAATATATCTTTTTAGCTCCACCAAGATATTTTTCTTATCATTCTAATATGCTTCCTCTTACCATTACCAAATCTTTAATGTATTGACATACCACTACTCTCATTCTAACCCTCAACTTGACATTATACTTATATCTTTCATATTTTCAAGTTAGCTAGAATACAACTTTGAATAATTAATATTCATCTCGTTAGTTGGCTAGAACCAATAGATAAATCAATTGAACTCAATATGCCAATATAAGAAAATCCTTTGTTAGCCAACCCTACTAGGTAGACACTAACTCAAAAACAATTTTCCTATGCTAACCAACTAAAACTCAATCAATGTTGTATACTAGAAAATTTCCTTTGGTAACCGAGTGAGCTTAGTTAATGTTGGTTCCATCCACCATTTCCTTCATAACCTAGTGAGCTCAATTAATACTCATCTTTCATAGACTTTCCTTTGGTGCTTGAGTGAACTCTATACACACTTCCTTCTGAACTAGGAAAACTTTGGAATGCTTGATAGAGTTAGAAGACTATCCTCAATGTGCAAGTGACCTCGACATACACTAACTAATAATAATATGACATTTTTTGTAACATCAAAGACAAAACACAATTAATCAATTGTTTAAACAATCTCCCTATTTGGCATTGATGGAAACACAACATGTCATAACACACTAAATTTTTTGGAGTAAGAATAAGTAACATATCCTTAGTTTCATTCTTATTCTCATCCATGAGAGCTCCCTCTATTAGTGTGAACTCTTTCTATCTACAATTTGTCCCTCTT
Source organism: Cupressus sempervirens (assembly GCA_028749045.1). Lineage (NCBI taxonomy): Eukaryota > Viridiplantae > Streptophyta > Pinopsida > Cupressales > Cupressaceae > Cupressus > Cupressus sempervirens. Next base: position 699,864,809 of record CM053786.1, on the reverse strand, counting down.
CCAAAAAAAAATTGTCTACTTAGAACTTTTTCCAAGTTCATTCTCCCTCTTTGACAATCCTTTTATTATTATTATTATTTTATCTAAAATTTCTATGAGATATGACAGTATAACTCTCCCACTTTAAAAACACATGCCAAAGACAATACTCAGTGCAATTCAAATGTACCTTAAATACTAATTTATTTACAATATGCTCTAATCAATACTACATCAACTAATTATCCTTCAACATGCTTTGGTTCATGCATCAATAAACTTCATTTATTTAGCTTTAGATAGGGGAATGACCCCTAGCTTACCTTTTAGATACATAAATGCATCCTTCGGTAATGGCTTGGTGAATATGTCTATAATTTTTTCTTTTGTATTTACATATTCCAATCTAACTTCTTTATCTTACACCAACTCTCTTAAGAAGTTATATTTTATAGCACTATGCTTTGTTCTAGTATGTGTCACTAGATTTTTTGATATATTGATTGCACTAGTATTATCACAATATATGACTATTGGATCCTTGTTCTCTACCTTCATACCTGTCATTAGTTGTTTGAACCAAAAATGCTAGAAGAATTAATTGCTACTAGCACATATTTTGCCTCTATTATGGATTGAGAGATACAATTTTGTTTCTTACTTGTCCAAGACACTAGTCTTTTAACAAGAAATAATGCTCCACCACTAGTAATTTTTCTATCATCAATACTTCCTACCCAATCAACATCTGCAAATACGTTTAAGTTCAAATTGCCTCCTATTTTGTACCATAAACCATATTCTTTAGTACCTTTTAGATATCTCATGTTTCTTTTGACTACCGCCAAATGATTTTCTTTGAGATTTCCTAAGAATTTTTTTACCATACCAATTGCTAATGTAATACTAGGCCTTGTATGCACTACATACTACAATTTTCTAGTCATTGATCTGTATGTGGTCTAATCTACCTCTTTGGAATCATCATTTTTGTAAAGCTTATGTCCAATAGACATAAGAGTTCCAACTGGTCTTGAGTCTTTCATTCCAAATTTCATTAGTATCCTCTTGATATACTTAGATTGAGTAATGTAGATACTATTAGATTTAGTAATGTAGATACCATATTTCATCTATTGAATCTGTAATCCAATAAAGAATTTTATGTCTCCAAACATAGACATCTCAAATTCCTTACTCATTTCTTCTAAAAATGCCTTGCACAAATCATCATTTCTTGTGAATAAACTATCATCAACAAATATTTCTACCAACACAATCTTCTTGTCTGGTCCTTCTTTGATATATAGGCTATTGTTATCATTTATCCTTCAAAAATCAATCTGTATCAAGTAATTATCAAGCTCTAGGAGCTTGCTTGTGTCCATATAAATGCCTTATGCAATTTGCAGACTGTGTCCTTTTTTCTAGGATCTACAAAACCTTCTCATTGTTCAATGTAGACTTCCTCATCAAGAATTCCATTCAAGAATGCAAATTTAACATCCATTTGATACACTTTAAATTCTCTATATGTTGCATATGCTAGTAAAGTTCTAACACTTTATAATGTTGCAATAGGAGCAAAAGTTTCACCATAATCAATACCTTCTTCTTTAGAATATCCTTTACTTACAAACCTTGCCTTGTTTCTAATTACTTTTTCATCTTCATTTCGGTTGTTTTTTAACACCCACTTTGTCCCAATTACATTTTTATCCATGGGTTTAGGAAAAAGAGTCTAGGCTTTGTTCTTTTCTTTTTTTTTGATTTTGTCATTCATTACTTCAATCCAAATTTCATTTTCCCAAGCATCTATCACATTTCCAAGTTCAAATTCAGCAAGTAAACATGTATCTCTTCATTTTCCTCTTGTAATTGTTCCATTTGATTAGGTGCATGATGCCTTCTGACATATCTTGCTAACATAGGTTCTTTGGGTTTACTGATTTCATTATGAACTTTAGCATCAAGCTTTGGTCTCATTGTCTATGACTCAGGTCCATCAGACTAAGTTTTCTTTTGAAGTATCTTGGTAGCTTGAAACTATGACTTGGGTCCTTCAGACTATGACTTGGGTTGCATTGTCTGTAACTTGATAGCTTTTGGAGATTTTGGGGACTCAAGAGGTGAAGCTTCCTTTCTTTTAGATAAATTTTGTAGGATACCAGGTTCATGGTGAACAAATATTTTGTAATCCTCAAGCTCTTTACTACTTTCTTCTTCACTCTTTTTTGCGAACACATCAATTCTCACATGTGCACTTTCTATGATTTTATGAGTAGAAAAATTCAAAAAATTGTATGATTTCTTCTATAGGAGTATCCTAGAAATATGCCTTCATCACCTTTGACATCAAATTTGTCTTTTCTAGATTCTTTCAAGATATAACATTTGCTACCAAAATACTTTCAAGTAACTTACATTAGATTTATAGCCATACCATAGCTCATAAGGATTTTGATTTCAATCTTTCTTTAGATGTACTCTATTCAGAGTATGAATTATAGTCCTAATAGCTTCATTCTAGTATTTGATTACAACATCATTTTCTATCATCAATGTTCTTGTAAAATCAATGATGAATATGTTCCTCCTTTTAGCTATACCATTCTGCTCTAGTGTATGATTGGATGATACATGTCTGTTAAATCATTTTTCAATGTATAATTCATTGAATTCATTGGATATGAATTCACCACTTCTGTCTAACCTTAAGCATTTCAATTTCTTTCCAATTTATTTTTCTACTCTTGCCAAGTACCATTTGAATTTTTGAAAATCTTCTAATTTTTCTTTTAGATACATTACTGTCATCATTCTAGAATAGTCATCAACAAAATGATTTTTTTTTCCAACTATAGCTTTCTATTCCAACAAGTCCAATTATATCTTTGTGTGCAAGCTCTAGGACTTCTTCTGAATGAAAGTTCTTGCTTTTGAAACTAGTCTTTCCCATCTTACCAATTTGACAATTTTTGCATAGACACATATTAGGTTCCTTCAAACTAAGAATACCTCTTACTCTTTTATGTTTTCTTATCTTAACCAAATTGTCGATGTTTACATGACAGCCATTTTTCCCACAACCAAGGTATGTGCAACATCATGGTGTGCCAAAAAGTGGTGATCTGAAAAATTTATAGTTTTGAAATATTTCAAACCATTTCAAAATATATTCTAACTTTTTTCCCACACACCCTGATACTAAATGAAAAAAATAATATCTTTATAGGGTCAACTATATATTTTGATACCAAACCTATATGATCAACTTTAAAAAATCTTTAAAATGTGCTTTTGGCCTATTTTTATGTGATTTTTACTTCAAACATGTAGCTGACAACTTCTTTTTGACCAAAATTTGATGAAATGAAAAGGGTTTCTTAAGAATGCTATTATCTTTCCACAAATGTAAGGTTTATCAAGTTATGAGTTTAGTAAGTAATTATTACTTATTTTCTAATAGAGTTACATATAAAGTGTTAACTGACACACTACTTGGAAAATAGCTATAACTTTGAAATGGTACAACATTTTTTAAATCCGAAAGATGCATCACATTCTATGTTTCTTCTACTATAAGGGAAAAAAATGGAAAATTGAATTTTTTAGAGTTTTCAAATTAGTTAAGGTGGTCAAATACGAGAGTTTTTTTATTCCAAAAATACTAAATTCAATAATTAATTAATTATTATTTATTTAGAATAAAAATACCCTAAAATATGTGTCACATTCAAGCATGAGTCTACTACTAATATCTAGAATATTATTAAAAAATATTATCATTTGATTTTGATTAAGGTGGTCAGACATACATCAAATTCTTATTTTTGTTATGAAATTTTTGTAATATTGCATTAAAATTCAAAATTTTGACCAATCAAATTTTTTTTTTTTTTTGAGATAAGTTTTAGTATTTTAGAAACTAGATTCAATTTTCTAGAGATTCTTTTCTCTCAACTTTTTGATACAAAGTTAATAACAAGTAGAAAATTGCATGTCAAGTTGACGTAACCCTAATTTTCTAAATTTGTTTGCCACTTAAGAGCATAGTTTGGTTGACCATGATCCTGCACATACCCATCACTAAGATCAAGATAAAACATATTACCTTTTGTTTTCTTACTAGATCCAACTAGATTCCCTTTTCCATCCAGTGGTTTGGCCTTTCCATCCATGAATTTTGCCTTAAATCCAATGTTATTCAACTATGCCACACTTAGTATATTATGCTTTAGTCCTTCAACCCAAGAAGCATTGCCACATATAAGTTCATTGGTTAAAGAGATACAACCTTTTCCTTTTATGCAACGAGGTTTATTGTTTCCAAATCTTACTCTTTCACTATCATAATATTCCATGTGCTCAAATTTTGTTTGATCTATAGTCATATAATGTGAAAAACCACTATCAATATGTTGGAATGTCTTAATCGAAGAGCGCTTCTAAGAGGGGAGGTGAATCAGAAGTACTAGCCTTTTTCTTTGTTTTAAATCCTTAATAACATATAATTGAAATTAACATGCATGCATAAAAACATTAAACAATCATGAGAAGAAAACATGCATCACCACATAACACTTGAGATTTTGGTGACCCATAAATCCTCTAGGAATAAGAAGGTAAAACTGGGGTGGGGATGATACCCACAAAATTACTGCAGCAATTGATTTCAACCACTTCTGATGGTTTTCCCTATTAAAGGCCTGCCTTGTTAAAGGCTACAACACACTACTAAATATGACCCTATTAAAGGATTTATACACCCTATTAGGAGTGTGCACTATTAGAGGACTTAAGAACATTCAACTTAGAATGCCACCCTGTTAAATGATTTACATAGAGCTATTAAACCCACCTAACTCAATAGGATTTCCAAATTCCTAATACAATTATGAGAGAGTATTAGAATAATAGACCCAATCTAATGCAATCTCTGATGCTGATCTCAGGTGCTTGATTTTCTCTTTAATAACTAATCTTTGCTAGATCTGATCTATTGATTGTGTTCCTTGTTCTATTCAGATCAACTAGATGTATAGATGATGTCCTTTCCACTAAATCTTTGACACCAAATGTTTTGGAATGACCTTGATAATAGTCTCTCCTTTTCCTTCTTCTTTCCTCACTTCTCTACTCTATTGTTCAATGGCATCAAGACTCCCTTATAAAGATTAGTGGTTTGTTATGCATCCTTGATTCAAGTGTTCTCGCTCAAACCCTTGAAATTCACCCATTGGCTGCATGTAGTCTCCAATTTTTTGATTGGTTACATGCAGTCTCCAATTTTCTAATTGGCTCCTTATTAAGTAATGAGTCATGCAGAACCATTTTAGATCTTGGATTGTTATTGCACAAACTTTCATGCTAATCCTGCACTGCTCCTCACATGAAGTAATACTGATGCTCGACACCATCTATTTTTGATTTCTTGGCATCCTCTATAGTTCCTGCATTACTCAGCATCTATTAACTTCTTGTGTTACTCAACACCTATTAGACTTCTACTTTGCTCAACACATACTATCTTCTAATCTATTCGGCACTATCTGTAACTCGACATGTGTTAGAGTTCTAGCTTAGCTTCCATTGTATACTTAGCATGTATAGTGAAGATGGTTAAGTGTGTTGACACTCATTTATCAATTCTTACTTATTTGATCAACACAATAATCCATGTATTATTTTTGCTAACATGAGATATAAGTGCCATCTTATCTCCTTTATCAAAAAATTCATTTTTACAAAAATATATACCATTTCATCTTCACTGTACTTAGAATCTTTAGCCATAAAATAAGATTTCTTACCTTAGTACTTTTAGCTCTTGAATTCGCTCTTTCTTTTGTACATAGTAATTTTTTTCTTATCCTTTTTTTCTTTGTTTGGACACCTAGTAGCAATATGACCAACTTCTTCACAATAAAAATAGATTAGAGGAATCTTGACTTTGTACTTTCCTCTTCCTTTGGAGTATTTCTTTATAAGTATGGCTTCAAAAATTTCAAGATCATTTTCAAAACTTTCTTCTATTTCTTCTTCACTTCCTGATTGATTGGCCTTTGATTTCTTTCTCTTTTCTTTGAGTGAGAGTTTGGCATCAAATGTAGACTTGATATTTTTGGAACTTGGAACATAGTTATCATAGTTATTCAACTCAAGAAAGCTGTCAATCTTCCAACTAGAGCATCCAAAGTTATTTTTAAATTTGGATCACATCTCATTTCTTGAATAGATGATACTCTAATTGCATAAATAGGAAGAATATTTTTGAGTACCTTGCTTACAACTATTTTTTCATCAATGTCTCCTCTAGATGCATTGATTGCACTCAAACTTGCTTTGTGTTTTTGCAATGTTATCATCTTCTCTCATTTTCACCTGATCAAATTGACATCTGAAGCATTCTGCTTTGGCTCTTCTTACATTTTCATCTCCTCCATACATGTCTTTTAGTTTGGTCTACATTGCATGAGCTAATTTGTAGTCTTTTACGTCATCAAATTTAGCATAGCTAAGAGTAGATGCAATATTAATCATCGCGATGTTATGATTCTTCTTTTTGGAAATGTCTTCCATTGCTAATGTTCCTATAGATGTCTTTTATTCAGCATCAAGATATTTATAAACTAAATCACTAATTGTCACCAAATGTAAGTTCATAAGTCCTTGCCATGCTGCAAAATTGTCTCTGTTCAACTTGGGAATCTCTCTTCTCTAAGACATCCTAATCTTTAGCTTAGGTCCTTCAAACCTCCTATGCAAGAACCAAAAATATTTGATGCCAACTGTTGCAAATATAAGAGTAATAACTAAGAGGGGAGGGGTGAATTAGTTACTACAAAAATAAATCTTAGATCCTTTAAATGTTAGAACAAAGCAATAAACTTTGAAAACTAAACACTATTGATGCTTGACAAAAAAACAAAGATGTTGTAACTCGGTAAAACTAAGAATGCTCAATAATTACTTAACCTGAAAATCTTAAGATGTTATCTATAATTCATTATTACTTTAACTTAGTTGTAAACATAGAAAATAAATAACATGAACACATTGTCACCAAGATTTAATGTGGAAACCTAATTTGGGAAAACCACCAATTGCAACTAGTTACTATTTTCACTCTTTTGAAGTGAACCCTATTAGGAGCCAACCTTGTTAAAGGTTACAGAAAACATTGTTACATGTGACCCTATTAGAGGATTCAATCATCCTGTTAGGAGTGGCCTTGTTAGAGCTCTTTGGATAATTCAATAGAACTCCCACTTTGTTAGAGGTTTTACAAATAACTATTAAGTCAACTTTGTTAAGAGATTTAGATCACTACCACAATGGTTAGAGAATAACAATGAGATGACCTAATTTTTATTGCAACTAAATTGTTGATTAAAAATTTCAATTCTAGCTTGTATACTTGATCCTTCCTAATTGAATATATCTTTTTACCTCCACAAGGATATTCTACTTATCCTTCTGATTCTCTTCCTTATACCATTATCTAATCTTCAGTGTATTCACATACCACAACTCTCATTCTAACCCTCAACTTGACCTTATATCTTTCATATTTTCAAGTTGGATAGAATACAACTTAGAATAATTAATATTGATTTTCTCAGTTGGCTAGAACCAAAAGATAAATCAATTGAACTCAATAAGCCAAAATAAGAAAATCTTTCATTAGCTGACCCTACTCAGTAAACACTAACTTAGAAAATATTTTCATGTGTTAATCAACTGAAACTTAGTCAATACTACATACTAGAAAGGTTCCTTTGGTAACTAAGTGAGCTCAACTAACACTGGTTCCATCCAATATTTCCTTCATTAACTGAGTGAGCTTGATTAACACTCATCTTTCATAAACTTTCTTGTGGCACTTGAATGAACTCAATAGACACTGACTTTGGAACTAGGCAAACTCTAAAATGATTTGTATACTTAGAAAGCTATGTTTGATGCCTGAGTGATCTTGGCATACATTGACTAATAATGATATGAGATTTTGTGTAACATCAAAGATAATTCACACAATTAATCAATTGTTTCAATAGTAACATTCTATTAATTCTCACTCTTCTAAAGTGATGCCCTATGAAAGGAAAACCCTGTTAAAGGTTATAATACACATTTTCACATGTGACCTAGTTAAAGGATTTCAATAATCCTATTAGGAGTGGGCCTTTTTAGAAGACTTTAAAACATTCTATTAGAATGTCACCTAGTTAAAATATTTATAAATGATTTTTAGGTCAACCTTAATCCAAAGAATTTATCCTAAACTAATACAATTCTTAGAAAGTAATAATAGGACTTGATGTGATAACAAGTCACAACTCCCTTGCAAATTACATATCTTTGTTTTATTTCTACATTCTTCTTGGCTTCATACAACTTGTCTATGATATATTTTTCACTCGTTAAGAATTCATTCTCTTAATCCTTCGTAATTTGCATGCCAATTGTAGACTCTCTCATTTAGCCACCATATGAAGCAACACCCTAGACTCCTTGTCTTCTTTAGGTTCTTTCACATGCCAACTATTGCTTCAAGTGTTGTATCCTCTTATAAAGAGAACTTAGGTCTTTTCCGCTCAATGAAAATTATCCAATTTAGAATTAGTTCAAGTTCATCGAATCTTCCCTCTTTTCCATTTTGTTCCCTCTAGAAACTTCTTCTACAATTGTCTTTGAGTATACATCAAAATGGTTTATCATGATTTCTATGACTCTAGCTCATCAATTTTTCCTTCCACATGCTTCCACAATCCAAGAAATCAACTTTGTCATTTCAAATTTGGTGAATCTTTAATTAAACACCAATTGCTACCACTCAGCAAAAACTAATCTCTGATGCTTGACACATACTATGTTTCATGACATCCACTAAAGCTAACTAGGAACAAACTAACTTTTACTGACATGTGAAGCATACTAAAAATTACTCGACATACACTAGGTATTCTCTTGGCCCACCACTAACTCATTTTTGGCTTGGGTTGAACTAACATTGATCATCTCCTATTGATCACTTAGTCAAGCTTAGTAGACACATTTTGTATTCCTTCTTCTTTTAGACTTAGCTAGTGTATCTATCAACTGCAACTTTACATAGAAAAATAATACATCATAACATACATGCCTTACTTTCTCTTAGTGCTCCTTGTATACACCAAATAACTCAACCTTTCTCTAGTTTATCTTATTATACCATATCATAAAATACTTTTCACCAATCAAACAAATGATCACATTCAGACAAAACAAGAAATTGTCTCACAAGCAAGTAGTAGGTTTGACATGATTGACAATATAATGATTGTTCTAGATTTCATATAGAAAAAAATCTTATTACCAACAACCACTCCTAGGAGGGTAATTGAAATTATTTAATAGGGTCACACCTAATAGTTTGTTTTAGAACCTTTCACATGGTTAGCTTCTACTAGGACTCACTTTAGAAGAGTGCATTGGTGGTTTTCCCGAATTGGGTTTCCACATTAAATCTTGGTGTCTCATGTGCTCATTTTATTTTCATACTGCTTTATTTTTCTCCAACTAAGATACTAAAGGTCAATACACATTAATATCTCTAGATTTCTTTGCTAACTAAGCTATACTATTTATTTAGTTTTAACTGACCTATCTAAGGATTTGGATATATAAGAAGTTTGTATTGATATCTAAGGGATTTTTAATTGTTTTTGTGGTAACTAATTCACCCCTCCCCTCTTAGTTACTCCTCTTATATTTAAACTAATTGGTATCAAAATAGTTGGTTCTTGCAAGAAAGGTTTCAAGGACCTAAGTTAAAGATCAAAGAGGTCTTACAGAAGAGAGATCGCAAAGTTTAATAGAGATAACTTCAAAGCATGGCAGTAACTCATGAAGCTTCATTTGGGAACCATTGGAGATATAGGCCTATACTTTTTGGAGAACTATTATACGGTACTTCCCAATCCTTCGACTATGGATCAAATGGTAGATAAAAAGAGGCATAACACAATGATGATTGACATTTCACCTTGCTTAATTATTCCAAATTTGATGAAGTCAAAGATCATCCTATTGCCTTTCATATGTGGAAAAAATGTAAAATATTGATGGAGGAGGTGACAATGTGAAAAGAGCCAAAGAAGAAAGTGTAAGAGCCCAATTTTATCTAGTGAGAATGAGAGAAGATGAAAACATTACAAACTACAATGAGAGAATCAAATAAAGTGTGAGTAAAATTAGAGATATGGGAGGAACAATAGATTATGTGATAATAGTCAACAAGGTATTAAGAACTCTTCTTCCCTTTTATGCAATTATATTTTCATATATTCAAGAGGTGAGATATAATCCCAAAAATGATATAACTTCAGATGTACGAGGGAAAAGGTTAACATTTTTTGAGTTGGATAACTTTGATAACTATCTTCTTGGATCTCAAAAAATAGAATCAACTATCAAAGAAAAACTAACTCTTGGTAAAAAGGGAGGAAATTCAAAAGGTAAATAGTTTGACAATGAAGAGGAAGAAGAAGAATCAGATGATGAACTTGAAGCTATTGAAGCCCTTCTTACAACAAGGTTACAAAAGGGCCAACATAAATATAAAGGAAAAAATCTATTGATGTGTTTCTCTTGTGAATAATTTGGTCACATTACTTCAACATTTCCAAACAAGGGAAACAAAGATGACAAAAAATTCAGCAAGTTCAAAGGAAAAAAAATTATTTTAGGAGCTACAAAGACTATAAAGATAAAGATAAGAAATATTGTTATATTGGTAAAGATGTCATGATGAAGATGAAATGGTATATATTGTTGTTAAATATCAATAAGATTATGAGGATAATGAAAAGATGGAACTTGTTTATGATGTTAGAATGAATGACACATGAATAATAGATAGTTACTATTCACTTTATATTATTGGTGATAAAATTATGTTTGAACACTCAGAGTATTATGATGGTGGAAGTTTAAAATTTGGAAACAATGAACCATTTTATTTGATGGGAAAAGGATGCATTGAATTGACTAATGAAGTTAAATGTGACAATTCTTACTAGATTGAAGGACTGAGATACAATCTTCTAAGTGTGGCATAGTTGAACAACATTGGATACAAGGTAGAATTCTTGAATGGGAAGGCCAGGCTACTTGATGGTAAAGGAAACCTACTTGGAACTAGAAATTAGACTAATATTAATTTATTCTATCAAGATCTCAATGGAAGTTCATGCTTTTTTTGAACAAGTAGAGGAAAGTTGGCTATGACATAAAATATAGTGTCATGTAAACTTTGATAATCTAGTTATTATAAGTAAGAACATAAGAGTAAGATCTATTCCAAATCTAAACAATCCTGAAATGGCCATATGAAAATAATGTGAGATTGGAAAGATGGGTAAAACTTGCTTCTAAAGTAAGAATTATAATACTTAAGAAGTATTAAACTAGTTCATATAGATCTTTGTGGACCAATACGTATAAAAAGATATAATAGAGATAAATATTTCATTTTGTTTATTGATGATTATTTTAGGATGATGATAGTAATGTAATTGAAGGATAATTCTAAAGTGGTGTTTGGATAGAGTTGAAAATGAAATAGATGTAATTTAAAATGTTCAAGATTAGACAAAGGAGGAGAATTCACCTCTAATTAATTCAATGAATTATATAATGAGAGAGGAATGAAAAGACAAGTACCTACACTTGGTACAACTCAAAATAATGGCATAGCAAAAAAAAGAAATGGATCCATCATGGATTGCACAAGAACATTGATGATAGAGAAGCATGTTGCATCCAAATAGTGGAAATAAGTTATCAGCACAATAGTTCATACCTTGAACTAAGTTCAACAAAAGAAAGATAATAGTGAAGAACAAACTAGCATGGAACTTGAAAAATACATAAATTTTGTTTATTTTGAACCTAATACTTTACTATATGTACAAGAAAATGTGAGTGGGAAATAGTATATTGCACCACCCTAGTAGATTATACTACCTAAGTCACCTAAGTTTACAATACAACCCATGTTATAGCTAGAGAAACTAGAGCTAGACAAAGTTGTAACTGAGTCTTAGACAAGCGAGCCTAAGTCATAAACTAACAGAATTGAGTCTCAAACAGTGGGAAAATTATAGAGTTTATAAATTCACAATACCTTTGAACATGATGAACCAAGGGAGCCAAGTTCAAAACCTAGAAGAAAAGAAGCTTTACATTCTAGATATGTAAAAATGCATCATGCACCTAAGAAAATAATTGGAGATTAGATAGGAGGTGTAATAATAAGGAATAAACTAAAATGTACATGAACATTTGCTTAATAAATTTGAACTTATAACTTTAAAGGATGCATTTTTTATCTCAAAGGAACGCTAGGGGTCATTCCCCTCTCTGATACTCACTAGAGTATAAATTAGTGACGCATCAACCAAAGAAGATTGAAGGTCTATCAAGTTGATCCAAAGAAGTCAGAGATCATAACCTATGAATCATTACATAAGTTAAATTATAAAATAAATCTATCAAGTCTTTGGCATTTTATGTCAAAGAGGGAGGGATTGAATATGTCAAAACAAAAGAATTGTAGGAGAGTTTGATGAACTAGAGGAAAAAATATGTATAACAATAGGAGGGAGAACTTAACCAGATGGATTTTGAAGATAAAATGTTAGATGGAGAATCTCAAAGGGAGCTCTCATGGTTGAACAATCATAATGAAACTAAGGATACTATAAATCATTCTATTTTGTCTAAGTTTTCTTTTCTTATGACATGTTGTGTTGTAATCAATGTCAAAGAGGGAGATTGTTTATAAAAATTATTTAATTGTATATTATCATTGATGTTACACAAATGCCACACTTTAATAGAGCATTTCTGTTAGTAACTAATATCAAAAGACTTCAATATCAGTCGAGAAGAAGTTTAGTATAAGCCAAGTTTAGTAATCTAGTGTAAACTAAGCTAGGCCAGTCATTTAGGGATTCCTATATAAATCAAGTCAGGTCAGTTAAGTAAGGAGTTCAATGTAAACTAAGTTACGTTGGTTACCAAAGAATTCAGTATTAATCGAGTGAATCTATTTCAGTATCAGTCGAGTGACAACATAATTTTTTTTTTTACTATTTGGTTTATGTAAGAAAATTTAGTGCATGCTAATTATTAAATTTTGTAAGGGTATTCAAGATAACTTGACATTGGATTTTATATATATGAATGTTTAAGTTGTGGATTGAAATATGAAAGTTGCAGAAGAGAATAAGATGTGAACAAAGAAGGATATCTAATTAAAAGAGAACATCCAAGGAGCTACAAAAAATATTTTAATTAGGAAGGATCCAAAGGATAAATGAGAACAATTATTTGTATCTAGAAATTAGTTGCTTCATCAGTCAAGTCAATTATTGTTACTCTCTAACAATTGTAAAAGTAAAAAAATCTCTTATAAAAGTTGAATTAACAATCATTTTTGTAAATCCTCTAACAAGGTGGAACTTCAAGAATAAAGTGTTTTAAGACCTCAAACAAGGCCACTCCTAATAGGCTAATTCAAATCCTTTAACAAGGTAACACCTAAGAGTGTTTTTTGTACCCTTTAACATGGTTGGCTTCCAATAGGGTTCACTTCAAAAGAGTGAAAAGTTGTAACTAGTTACATTGGTGGTTTTTTAGAAATTGTGTTTCCAGGTTTAATCTTGTGTCTTGTGTGTTCATCTTATTATTTTACTAGTTTATCCTTTTGCAACTAAGTTAACAAAGGTTAATACACATTAATATCTTAATATTTCTTTATTAACCAAGATATAATGTTTATCTAGCTTTAACCAAGTTGTCCAAGGATTTTGATTTCTAAGAAGTTGGTATTGACATATAAGGGCTTTGCAATTTTTTTATGGTAACTGATTCAACCCTCCCATCTCAGTTACTCCTCTTATGTTTCCAACAATAAAATCATTAGGAGGGGAAGTAGAAGTAAGTGATCACCAATAAAATTGTTGGATACAATTGATTAATTGTGTGTTGTCTTTGATGTTACACAAATGTCATATCAATTGATAGACAATGCTTACGGAGCTCACTTGGTTAGTGAAGGTAGTTTTCCTTGTCTACAGAGCATTCACAAGTTTACTTTGAAAAGATGATAGTGTCTACAAGGATCACTCAGGCATCAAAGGAATTCTGGAAGAAAATAGTGTTAACTGAGCACACTTGGTTAATGAAGGGAAAGTTAGATAGAGTTAGCATTCACTAAATTCACTTGGTTGCCAAAGGATTTCTACAAGTTTGCAGTGTTAACCAAGCTTTTGCTAGTTAACATAGAGAATCATTCCAAAGTTAGTTTCTACTAAGTAGGGTTGGCTTTCAAAGGATTTTTCTTGTTTTGCCATATGAAGCTTAATTACTTTATGTATTGGTTCTAGTTGACTATGATGATGAATATTGGTTATTGTAATTTGAATTTGGGTCGAATTGACAAACTTGATGGTATAAATAAAAGGTCAAGATGAGATTTTTAGTTTGTATAAGTGCATTGATTGAATTTAAATGTAAAGAGAGATGACAAACTTGAAGGATAAGTAGGTATCCTAGTAAAGTAGAAAAGTAATATTCGATCAGGAGGGATCAAGTTTAAGAAAAAAATAGATCTAGATTCAAAAATTCACTTGCATCACAATAAGGTCATTTCATTGTTACTCTCCAACCATTGTAGTAGTGATCTAAAATCTCTTAACAGAGCTGGTTTAATAGCCAGTTGTAAATCCTCTATAAAGGTGGAAATTTAATTGAATTATTTTTAATACCTCTTGCAAGGCCACTCCTAGTAGGGTGATTAAATCCTCTAACAATTTCACACCTAATAGTGTGTTTTGTAACCTTTAACAAGGTTGGCTCCTAATAGGGCTTACTTTAGAAGAGTGAACAATTGTAACTAGTTACATTGGTGGTTTTTCCCAACTTGGGGTTCCACGTTAAAACTTGGTATCTCATTTGTTCATGTTATTTCTCTTATGCTTGCAAGTTAATTACTATTAATGTTTTAAGATTTTCTAAAAGTAATTCACACTTTGCATTTATCGAGTGAAAATTTTTTTTGTGTCTTTACCAAGTAATAGTAGTAATTAGTTTTCTTATTCTAAAATTTATTGTTGACATCTAAGAGATATAGGATTTATTTTAGTGGTAATTGATACACCCCCACCCCCTTAGATACTCCTTATATATTTCAAACAAATGGTATCAGAGCATTTGGTGCTTGTAGGAAAGGTTTCAATGACCTAAGCTAAAGATAAGGATGTCTTACAAGAGAAAGAATCCAAAGCTAAATAGAGATAGCTTTTTAGCATGGCAGGACTCATGGGACTTCATTTGGCTACCATTAGTGATTCAAGCTATAAATACCTTGATGAAGAATACACAAATTTGACTAGTACATTATTTGTTGGAGATCTTGCTGAGAAAAAGAATCATAACATCATGATAATTGATATTGCATCTACTCTTAGGTATGATGAATTTGATGAGATCAAAGATTGTAAAACTTCTTTTGATATATGGAACAAGCTCAAGGACATCTATGGTGGTAATGAAAATGTAAGGAGAGCCAAAGTAGAAATCCTTAGAGGATAGTTGATCAGATTAGAATGAGAGAAGATGAAAATGTTGCCAAATATGTGAAAAGAATCAAAGTTAGTGTCAATGAAAGCAGAGCCTTTGGAAGAGAAATAAAGGAAGAAACTATTGTATGTAAAGTTCTTAGAACATTGCTTCCTATCTCTGCAATTAGAGTATCTGCTATTCAAGAAAAGAGATGTGACCCAAATCACAAGTTAAGTATGGATGCCTTGGTAGGAAGATTGATAGCTTTTGAGCTAGATAACTTTGACAATTATGTTTCAGCTTCCAAAAATGTTGAGTGTGCATTTGAAGCTAAACTTTCACTCAAAGAGAAAGGCAAGAAAATAAATGAAATTCAGTCAGAAAGTGAAGAGGAAATAAAGGAAAGTTCTAACAGTGATCTTGAAGTTGTTGAAGCTTTACTTGAAAAAAAATATTCTAGAGGTAGAGGAAAGTACAAAGGTAAAGTTTCTTTAATTTTCTTTTCATTTGAAGAAATTGGTCATATTGTTGCTAGGTACCCAAATAGAGAAAGAAAGGATGAGAAGAAGAGCCACAAGTACAAAGGCAAGAAGCAATCCAAAAGTCATAAATCCTTCAAAGACAAAGGTAAGAAGACTTGTGATATTGCGAAATATTTTGATAACAGTGAAGATGAAATACTTGTACATTGCTATTAAAGATGAATATGAAGAAGAAGAAGAAACAATGGCACTTATCTCTCATGTCATTAAAAAAGACACATGGATCATAGATAGTGGATGTTCACATTGTATGACTAGAGAAATTTTTTTTTTTTAACACTTTGAACACTATGATGGAGGTAGTGTAAGGTTTGGAAACAATGAATAGTGTTGCATAAAAGGGAAAGGAAAAATGTCATTAACCAATGAACTTGTATGTGATAATGCTTATTGGGCTGAAGGACTAAAACATAACCTATTAAGTGTGGCACAACTAATAAACATTGCACTCAAGGTAGATTTCATGCATGGCAAGGAAATACTGTTGTATGATAAAGGAAATCTAATTGGATTAGGCAAACAAACAAGAGGTAACCCATTTTATCTTGATCTTGGTGATTTCTCATGTTTTATTGTTGAAATGGAAGAAAGTTGGTTATGGAAAAGAAGATTATGTCATGTAAAATTTAATAATAAATTCAAGATAAGAAAATTCAAAAAAGTAAGAGGTATCCCTAGTTTAAAAAAAAATAGATGGTGTATTATGCAAAAATTGCCAGATTGGAAAAATGGGAAAGACTAGTTTTAAGAGCAAAACTTATCAATCTAAAGATGTCTCGGAAATTGTGCATACTGACTTATGTGGACCCATTGGAATAGAAAGTTATATGGTAGAAAAATTCTTTATTCTTTTTGTTGATGACTACTCTAGAATGATGACTATTCTGTATCTTAGAGAAAAGTCAGAAGCATTTGAGAAATACAAATGATATCTAGCAAGAGTAGACAATGAAATAGGAAAAATATTGAAATGCTTAAGATCAGACAAAGATGGTCAATTCATCTCCAATGAATTCAATAATTTTTGCATTGAAAGAGGAATCAAAAGGCAAGTGTCAGCCCCTGGTACTCCTGAGCAGAATGAAATAGTTGAAAGAAGAAATAGATCCATCATGGATTGTGCAAGGACTCTAATGAATGAAAATAATTTTGCTATCAAATACTAGAAGGAAGCCATCAACACTATATAGTTCATGCTTTGAACATAGTACGGTCGAAGGACTCACATAAAACTCCCTATGAATTATGGTATGACTACAAACCAAATGTAAGTTATCTAAAAGTATTTGCCAGTAAATGTTATATCTTGAAAGAATCTAGAAAAGGAAAGTTCTATGTGAAAGGTGATGAAGGTATATTCTTAGGATATTTCTATAGAGGTAAGGCATATAAATGTTTGAATTTGTCTACTCATAAAATCATAGAAAGTGCACATGTGAGAATTGATGAGGGTAAAAACACAAACCTATGTCACCTTTTATGAAGAAACGTGATATCAGAATGCGATAATTCAACATTAATGACAAAAAAAATGGTATCTGTGTTTAGAATTTGAAACTAACGCAAGCTGATGAAATGTGTAGAATTGGATGAATCTTATGCCTATAATTTTTTAAAATTTTTTTGAGTAAGAATTTATTCATTTCTTTTATTTTGAAGTCCCTTTTTTAACTATAAAAAATATAGGGTGTAGTTCTCGTTAAAAAAAAAAATGCAAATCATCTTTTTTTGTTTTGATTTAAAAATATCTTATAGATTACATGTATATCTAGTGAATAAAAAAAGAAATAATTATTTTTGATCTATATTTTCTCTGTTATAAGTACTCAAGCATGACCTTCTCAAAAGCCAACAGTTTTTTCCTCTCGTCAAAACTTCCCAATCAAATCTACACCTTCTTGAGAAAAAATTACATATTCATGAAGAGGACTCTCTCCTCTAGATATAGATATAATTCTTTTGTTTTTTTGGTATGATTTACTATTTTTTTTTCTTTTTTAAGTGAGCATCTTTCGAAATGTTGAAATATTGACTTATAATATTTTGAAATTCTAACATATCATAACTAATCAAAACACTCAAAATTTTATATAATGATGATATTGAATCTAAGATCTATAAAAGGGTATTTTTAGTTTTTGAATAAAATTGAGTTTTGATAGAGAAATAAAATTTGACCAAAATAGGTTTTGATATCACAAACGGTGACATAGATCTATGCTTTTACCCATAAGTTTGCAGAGAGGACTAAAGAAGAGAGTAAAAGGGAACCAAAAGATTAAAAAAGATTTGTTTACTTCAAACCTGATACATTACCTAACACATCTAACAATAAGTAGACTTCACCTCTTGAGTCTTCCTCAGCTACCAAGTTATAAGAAGTATGAACCGAGTCATAGGGACCCGATTCACATTCTAAAGCTACGAAGCCATTGCCTATCGATTCTGAATGACCCAAGCCATAAGTTGAGATTCAAAATGAAGATAGTGCAATTCATTCAAAAGGTTAAAAACCTGTATTGGCCAAGTATGTTAGAAGGCATCATGCACATGATTAGATTATTGGAGATAAATCAAAATGTAGTTATGACAAGAAGAAACTTAAAAGATACATGTTTACTTGTTGATTTTGAACCTAGAAGTGTTAAGGATTCTATAGAAAAAGAAAGTTGGATTGAGGCAATGAATGAAGAAATAAAACAAATAGAAATGAACAAAACTTGGACTTGTGTTCCTAGGTTTAAAGATAAAAATGTGATTCAAACAAAATGGGTATTTAAAAATAAGCTGAATGAAGATGGACAAGTATCAAGAAATAGGGCTATATTAGTGTGTAAAGGCTATTCTCAAGAAGAAGGGATGGATTATGGTGAGAATTTTGCTCCTATTGCAAGATTAGATGGTGTTAGGAACCTACTTGCATATGTGTCTCACAAATGATTCAAAGTATATCAAATGGATGTTAACTCTACATTCCTAAATGGAATTCTTGATGAAGAAGTCTACATTGAACAACTAGAAGGTTTTGTTGATCCTAACAAAAGGGACATGGTCTATAAATTACACAAAGCATTGTATCATCTCAAACAAGCTCCTAGATCCGAGTATGAAAGACTACATAACTACTTCATATAGATTGGTTTTCATAGAACAAATGATAATGGTAGTTTGTACATCAAGAAATGACCAGCTAAAAAAATTGCGTTGGCAGAGATTTTTTTTAGATGATACTATATTTACAGGAAATGATGACCTATGCAAAGCATTTTTAGAACAAATGAACAAAGAGTTTGAGATGTCCATGGTTTGTGAAATAAAATTCTTTGTTGGATTGTAGGTATAGTAGAGCAAAAATGTTATCTATATCACCTAATCCAAGTATGTGAAAGAGATACTCAAGAAGTTTGGTATGGAAAATTCAAAACTAGTTGGTACTTCTATGTGTATTGGACTCAAGCTTACCAAAGATGATGATTTCAAAGAAGTAGATTAGACCTTATATAGATCAATTATTGGAAAACTATAGTGTGTATTTCACACAAGGCTTGATATTGCCTTAGCAATTGGGATAGTGGCAAGATTCTCAACTAAACCCAGAGAAAATCATATGACGGCAATCAAAAGAATCTTTAGATATTTGAAAGGTACCAAAGACTATGCTTTATGTTATAAATGGGGAGGAAACCTAGACCTAAAGGTATTTACTAATGTTGATTGGGCACGAATTCTTGATGGTAGAAAAAGCACCAATGGTGGAGCTTGATTTCTTGGTAAAAGGCTGGTATATTGGACAAGCAAGAAGCAAAACTACACATCCCAACCTATAGTAGAAGAAGAATATGTAGTAGCAACAATAAATTGTTCTAATATTGTTTAGTTCAAACAATTGCTAGAAGGAATGAATGTTGAAATCAAAGAACCAGTAGTCATGTATTGTGATAACATCAACAAAATTAACATATCAAAGAACCCAATAATGCATTCTAAAATAAAGCACATTGCTATAAAATATTACTTTGTTAGAGAACTAGTGTAGGACAAAGAAATCAAATTGGAATATGTCCGTACAAAAGAAAAAATTGCAGACATATACACCAAGCCATTACCTAAGGATGCATTCTTGTATCTAAGAGGTAAGCTAGGGATCATTTCCCTATCTTAATCTCACTAAATAAAGTTTAGTGATGCATCAAAAAAACCAAGTTAAAGATCAATTAGTTGATGCAACATAATCAAGGGAATATTGCATATGAATTAGTACTCAAGGTACATTAATACAAATTTGGCATGCATTTTCTTTGGCATGTGTTGTCAAAGAGGGAGAAGTTTACTATCATATTTTTATCTTTTTGAAATTTTGTAGAGGGAGAAGTTTTAAAAGAAGCTATGCAAAGGAACAAGACTAAATAAAGAAGAAGTTCTTGTGTAAAATCAAAGAGGGAGAAAATTTCTATCATTGGGAGTCTTATTTTCAAAATTTTATTATGCTATGACATGTTGTGTTTCCATCAATGGCAAAGAGGGAGATTGTTGGATACAATTGATTAATTGGTTGTTTCTTTAATGTTACAAAAATATCATATCAATAGATAGACAATGCTTACTAAGCTCACTTGGTCAGTGAAGATAGTTTTCCTTGTCTACTGAGCATTCATAGGTTTACTCTGAATAGATGACAGTTTGTACCAAGTTCACTCAAGCATTGAAGGAATTGAGGTGAAAAAGAGTGTTAATTGTGTACAATCAATTAATAAAGGGAAAGTTGGGTAGAGTTAGTATTGACTAAATTCACTCAATTGCTAAAGGATTTCTACAACTTTGCAGTGTTAACTGAGCTTTTGTTGGTTAACATAGAGAATCATTCCAAAGTTAGTTTCTACCAAGTAGGGTAATTTTTCAAAGGATTTTTCTTGTTTTGGCATATGAAGCTTAATTACTTTATGTATTGATTCTAGCCAACTATGATGATGAATAGTGCTTATTGTAATTTGAATTTGGGCTGACTTAACAAACGAGATGGTATAAATAAAAGGTCAAGATGAGATTTCCAGTGTGTGCAATTATGTTGATTGAATTGAAAAGAAAAGAGAGTGAGTGAACTTGAAGGATAAGTAGGTATCCTCATGAAGAAGAAAAGTAATATTCAATTAGGAAGGATCAAGTTTAAGTAGAAAAGAGATTTGGATTCAGCAATTTAGTTGCATCACAATTAGGTCATTTCATTGTTACTCTCTAACCATTGTAGCAGTGACCTAAAATCTCTTAACAAAGTTGGTTTAACAGCTAGTTGTAAATCCTCTAACAAGGTGGCAATTTTATTGAATTGTTTTAAGGCCTCTTGCAAGGCCACTCCTAGTACGGTGATTAAATCTTTTAACAAGGTCACACCTAAAAATGTATTTTGTAACCTTTAATGGGGTTGGTTCCTAATAGGGCTCACATTAAAAGAGTGAAAAAATTGTAACTAGTTACATTGATGGTTTTTCCCAAATTGGGTTTCCGCATTAAAACTTGGTGTCTCGTGTGTTCATATTATTTCTATTATACTTAGAAGTTAATTACTATTAATGTTTTAAGATTTTCTAAAAGTATTTCACACATTGCATTTACTAAGTGACAACATTTCCTGTGTGTTTATTGAGTAATAATAGTAATCAATTTTCTAATTCTAAAATTTGAGTATGTGCAGGATCATGGTGTACCAAACTATGGCCTTAAGTGGCAGTGAAAAACCAACAAATCAGGGTTATGAAAACTTGACGCATAATTTTAAAGTGGTTTCGGACTTTATATCAGAAAGTTGTAAGAAAATAATCTGTAGGAAATTGAATCTAGTTTCTAAACTACAAGGCCTTATCTGGAGAAAAAATTATTTGATTGGTCAAAAGTTTGGATTTTAGCGCAGTACTACAAAAATTTTAGTGCAAAAATAAAAAGTAGGTGTATGTCTGACCACCTTAATCGTAATCAAATGATAATATTTTCAAATATAATTTTAGATATAAAAAGTAGACTCATGCCTAGATGTGACACATATTTTTGGCAATTTTTATTCCAAATAAATAATCAATTATGAATTTCCTACTATACTATTTTCAGAATTAAAAAACTCCCTTGTCTGACCACCTTAACTAGTTCAAAAAAAATCAAAATTAAGTTTTTTTTTTTTTCTTATACTAGTCAAAGCATAGAATGTGATGCATATTTTGGGTTTCACAAATCTTATATGGTTTGAAAGTTATAGCTATTTTTCAACCAGTATGTCAATCAGCACTTTGTAGCTAACTCCATTAGAAAATAAGTAATAATTACTTACTGAACTCGTAATTTGACAAAACTTACATTTATGAAAAGCTAAGAACATTCTTAAGAAACCCTTTTCATTACATCAAATTTTGGTTAAAAAAAAGTTGTCAGCTACATGCTTGAGTAAAAAACACATAAGAACATGCCAAAAACACATTTTTGGGATGTCTTAAAGATGACCATACAAGGTTGGTATTGAAAGATATAGTACAAATTATAAAAGTATTAATTATTTTCATTTAGTATCAGGATGGGTGGGAAAAAAGTGGGAATAGATTTTGAAATTCTTTGAGGCATTTCAGAACTACATATTTTCAGATCGCCACTTTTTGGCATACCGATCCTGCACATACCCATTTATTGCTGACATCTAAGGGATCTTGGATTTATTTAGTGGTAACTGATTTGCACCCCCTCTCATTGAATCTTATATTTCCAATACCTTATTTCTTAATATTTGTCCATCTTCATTCAACTTATTTCCAAATATCCATTTTTTTCTAATCATATTTTTATCTTTACACCTAGGAACAAGAGTCCAAGTTTCGTTCTTTTCTATCTATTCTATTTCTTAGTTCATTGCCTCAATCCAAATTTCATTTTCTATAGTATCCTTAACACTTCTAGGTTCAAAATTGGCAAGTAAACATGTACCTTTTAATTTTCTTCTTGTTATAGTACCTTTCGATTTATCTCCAATAATCTTATGAAGTGCATGATGCCTTCTAACATACTTGGCCAATATAGGTTCTTTACCTTTTGAATGAATTGCACTATCTTCACTTTGAATCCAACTTCTAGCTTGAGTCATTTAGACTTAGTAGGCATCAGCTCGGTAGCTTCATAATGTGGCTTAGGTTCCTATGACTCAGTTTGTACTTCTTGCAACTCAATAGCTGAGGAAGACTTGGGAAGTGAAGTCTCCTTATTGTTAGACATGTTGGGTAATGTATTAGGTTCAAAGTAAAAAAATCTTTTGTAATCTTCTAGTTCCCTTTTTCTTTCTTCTTCAGTCCTTTTTGCAAACTCATCAATTCTCACATGTGCACTTTCTATGATTTTATGAGTAGACAAATTCAAATATTTATATGCATGACTTCTACAAGAATATCCTAAGAATATACCTTCATGACCTTTCACATCAAACTTATTTTCTAGATTCTTCTAAGATATAAAATTTACTACAAAATACTTTCAAGTTACTTACATTGGGTTTGTAGCCACACCACACTTCATAGGGAGTTTTATGTGAGTCCTTCTTCAAATGTACTTAGTTCAAAGTATGAACTATAGTGTTGATGGCTTGCTACTAGTATTTTATATCAACATTCTTTTCAATCATTAAAGTCCTTGCACAATCCATGATGGATTTGTTTCTTCTTTCAACTATTCCATTTTGCTTAGGAGTATCGGGGAATAATATTTTCCTTTTGATTCCTCTTTCAATGAAAAAATTATTGAATTTAATGGAGATAAATTCACCATCTCTATCTAATCTTAAGCATTTCAATCTTTTTTTTTTTTTTTTTCTACTCTTGCTAGATACCATTTGAATTTGTCAAATCCTTATGAATTTTCTCTAAGATACATAACAATAATCATTCTAGAGTAGTCATCAACCAAACAATAAATAATTTGTCTCCACTATAACTTTATATTCCAATGGGTCCACATAAGTTAGTATCCACAATTTCCAAGACATCTTTAGATTGATAGTTTATTCTCTTAAAACTACTCTTTCCAATTTTGCCAATCTGACAATTTTTGCATAATCCGACATCTAGCTTTTTTAAACTAGGGATACCTCTTACTTTTCTAAATTTTTTTATCTTGACCATATTATCAAAGTTTACATGACATAGTCCTTTGTGCCATAACAAACTTTCTTTCATTTGAGAAATAAAACATCAGCAATCACCAAGATCAAGATAAAATAGGTTACCTCTTGTTTTTTTGTCTAATCCAATTAGATTTCCTTTATCATCCTATAGTCTTGCCTTTCCATGCATCAATTCTACCTTTAATCCAATGTTGATTAGCCATGCCACACTTAGGAGGTCATGTTTCAGTCCTTCAACCCAATAAGCATTGTCACATACAAGCTCATTGGTAAATGAGATTTGCCTTTCCCTTTAATGCAACAAGGTTCATTGTTTCCAAACCTTACAGTACATCCATCATATTGTTTAAAGTTTTCAAATTTTATTTTGTCTCCAGTCATATGATGTAAACATCCACTATCTATTATCCATGTGTCATTTTTACTGACATGAGAGATAAGTGTCATCTTATCTTTTTCTTCATTAGATTCATCATTTACAAGAATGTACACTATTTCATCTTCACTATTATTAGAATCTTTAGCTATAAAACAAGTCTTCTTAGCTTTAGAGAATTTTTGACTTTTGGATTCCTTTTTGCCTTTGTACTTGTGGCTCTTCTTCGCATCCTTTCTTTCTCTATTAGGGCACCTAGCAGCAATATGACCAATTTCTTCACATGAAAAGTAGATTAAAGGAACTTTACCTTTGTACTTTCCTCTACATCTTGAATATTTCTTTGTAAGTAAAGCTTCAACAACTTCAAGATCATTTTCATAAATTTCCTCTACTTCCTCTTCACTTTTTTACTGAATGTCCTTTATTTTCTTTCCCTTCTCTTTGAGTGAAAATTTAGCTTTAAATGAAAACTCAATATTTTTGGAATCTAGAACATAATTGTTAAAGTTATCTAGCTCAAAAGTTGTCAATCTTCCTACCAAGGCATCTAAACTTAACTTGTGATTTGGGTCACATCTCTTTCCTTGAATAGAAGATACTCTAATTTCATAGGTAGGAAGCAATGTTCTAAGAACTTTACTTACAATAGTTTCTTCCTTGATTTCTTCTCCAAAGACTCTGATTACACTGACACTAACTTTGATTATTTCCACATATTTGGCAATATTTTAATCTTCTCTCATTCTCATCTAATTAAACTATCCTCTAAGGCTTTTTACTTTGGCTCTCCTTACATTTCCATTGCCACCACAGATGTCCTTTAGCTTGTTCCATATATCAAAAGTAGTGTCATAGTATTTGATCTCATCAAATTAATCATAGCTAAAAGCAGATGCAATATCAATCATAACGATGTTATAATTCTTTTTCTCAACAAGATCTCCAACATATAATGTTCAAGTAAGAGTTTTGTATTCTTCAACAACATATTTTTAGCCTGAATCACTAATGGCAACCAGATGAAGTCTCATGGGTCCCTGCCATACTGAAAAGTTGTCTCTATTTAGCTTTGGAATCTCTCTCTTGTGGTATTAACATCTAAGAGAACTACAATTTTTATTTTTTTGGGTAACTGATTCAACCCTCATCTCTCAGTTACTCCTCTTATATTTTGAACAATAAAATCATTGGGAGGGGAAGTAGAAGTAAGTGATCACCAATGAAATAAGCACATCTTATTAGATTTGAAGGATTAAGAAATAATGATTAGTTTTATTATGTATTTCTATTCAAATTTCCTATTATACTCTTATTTTGGTTGTTTCAAAATAGTTCAGGTTGTAATTGTTTGGAAATATTTAGATATGTAGAATCAAATTAATTGTTATAAATCATTTTTTCTAAATCACGTACAGAGCACAAGAGGCTCAACGAATACTACAAGGATCACATGGTGATCCACAAGCATATGAAGATCTAGTAAGACCTATCTGGTCATTAAATAATATAAACAAGGCCAATAATGTTGTTTGGATGTAACTAAGCCGAAGAAAGCATGTTAATGCAATCCTTATGCCCAATTTGTCAACTAAGGCTTAATAAAGCTCAAGCATATGATTTTTAGGCTAGTTAGAATTTAACATTAAAATTTATTGAAATAAGGTCTCTAGAGAACCATTCATATGTAATAAGGTTGAAATAGATATTCCTAATACGGAAAAGAGGGTTAAAAGTTGTAATACTTAACCAAATTGGTAATAAAATTAAGAGATCAATGGATAAAAGTTAATTTCTTAAGGTAGTTAGGAGGTTTTTGGTTGGAAAATATTGAAATAAATGTATACATACTAAAAAAATTAAGGCAAGAAATGAATAAATAAATGTAAGAATTCTATTACTACCAATATAAGGTCCATATTTTTCTTACTTCTTCATATTCTACTTATTTTATAGTTTTTTTATATGAAATTTTTATTGTGATTATCCTCGTGTTGTGTTCAAACTCCTATTGGAGAGGATAAGGGGATAAATCCTCTATAAATTTCTTTTTGATTCATCAATTTTGATTAAGAAACAATAAAGATATCTCAATTTTTGTAGGGGCTGTCTAAATCCCTCATTAGGGTACTAGTCATGTAGAAATGTAGATTTTTGGCCATTGTAAGATGCAATAAGGCCTCAAACCTAGCTTCTAGGGAGAAAATATATTGTAGTTACTTGTTTGAAATGTTATAGACAATCATGCACAACCCAACATATGAGTTGAGCATTGGAAGGTAACTATCCCATTGTCCCAATAAAAATAGAATTATTGTGTGATTAGACGTTCACTATTTTGTTCATACAAGGTGGTTTCCAATGGTATGTTGGATTTAAATAATGTAAAAGGAAGTATTTAATATATCCACTTATTTGGGAATGAAATGATGCATAGCCATGGTTTCTTTGATTATTTTATGGGAGGAGACTTGACTGCGATAGTTCATAAATATATAACACAATAGAAACTATATATGGATGAATGATTTATGACTATTGGGGAATAGGTTAAAATAAACTTAAAAACATGACTCTTTTACTTTCTTATTCTTGTGAAAGCAATAGAAAATAACAAATATATTGATATCTCTCTTTTCCTCTCACTCATTATCCTACATCTAATACTCAACTTGGCATAGTTAAATAGGGAATAGTTATATATATTTTGGTGTAAAAGGGCTTTAAGGGACCTAGGGATGATTGAAACATGAGCTAAGCTATTCAAGGATAAGGTTTGATGCAAGATGGTTATGATGAAAAAGCTCATTGCTCACGATAATATTATGTGACAAGGAATTGAAGGTTGTTGGATATTTGAGGTATGCCTTGTATATTAAGATGGAGGTATGAACTATTTAGATATATACAAATAGGTTTTAAGTTATAAACCTAGATTAGGATCCAGATCAACAAAGAAGAATCATGGTCTTCTTTTGAGAAACTGCACTATTTGATGTAATTATTATCAAATTTTTTTATTGTTGATTATTGATTTCTTCTAGGGGTTTGTAAGCAGTACTACTAGAGATTGGTAGGGTAGGTAGGCGGTATATGCATTGTGCATCTACATGGTGTGTGGCTTAGGGTCTATGCCATGGAATGGACATATTTTATAGATGATTCAAGAGATTTCATTTATGCTACAACTTAGTGCTGACAAAAATTCATCTCGAAAAGATTGGTGCCACAAAGTGTGCTTATCAAATTCAACAAGGGTTGAATTGTTCTTAGGGAATAATAGATGGTGTTTTTGGAAAAGAAAATTGTGGTTTCAAGGGGTATGCATACTATTTCCACAAACATTTTCTTGAAGCATGGATAAGCATTGGGTGATGTCATGAGAGGAAGGAATATTTTTTGGCATAAAAATGCTTTATGGAGCTATCTATCTAGCTCCATTTCTTAATGTTTCTTATTTCATGCAACCTTTTGGTCAATGACTTCTACTCATATGCTTTATTTTCTAGGTAAAGTTGAAGTTTTAGTCTATCATTCTTCATAGTTTGTAACAACATGCTTTATTACTATAGAATTCACATTTCATATTTGTTATTGGATTCTAACCAACACTATCATATCTTAACATTCTCAAAGAAAACCTAGGAAATAATAGAAAATATAGCATAAGCAAGCTTTGATCCTACCATGTTGCCATGTTTTAGTCTGTTAAATAACAAATTGTCTTTTCCTACAAAATTTAGTAATTCAATCTATGTCCTTGACTAAATATCAAATAATTTTTACAATAGTTGGGTAAACATTATGTTAATTATTTCCCTCTAAATTTTTACAAGTACAACTTCCTTTAAGAATAATTTACCAATGAGTTGAAAATATCAAAACAAACAAATTGTATACTTTTGATGCTTTCTCATACTCTTAGGTATAGAGGTATTTCTTTACAACTTCAGAAATATAACAATAAATTGAAAAACTCAGTCTTTCCACAAGTGATAAAAAATGAAATATGAAATTAAATCCTATAGCAACTGAAAAGAAATTTTCGCAAATGAAAGATGAATACAAACAATAGAAGAAATAGCAGTAGATGTTATGCAATAATAACCATCATGACTCTCAAAGTAACCATAAATGATTTTTCTCAAACCCTATGTTTCAAAGCATAGTAAAATATGATATATATATATATATATATATATATATATATATATATATATATATATATATATATATATATATATATATATATATATATATATATATATATATATATATATATATATATATATATATATTCAAAAGGGTTTCCCAAGCATAAAGTCATTAAGAGACAACTTTCATATACACTTGTATATGTCTATCACTATTTCCATCCAACAATCTTTAGTGATACTAAACTATCAGAGTATTTTTATGCTACATAAATCTAACCCTTCTCTAGCCAAATGTTTTAGCATTTATAGTCTTTTACAAAACCAAAAATGCCTCCATCAAAACCTAGCTTTTTAGTTGAAAAAAGTCTTTTAAAAAAATAAAAATTTAAAATAGTTTTTAAATTCAAAATGCCAAAGATAATCGTTTGTAACTAAATTGCCCCTCTAGGATTTTCTCCATCCACCATAGTTTGCTTCACTAACTTGCAGCTTCTAAAGATGCTCACAAATTCTTGCATTGCATGGGAGTGGAACTAAATAGTTTCAATTTGTAGGCATCTTTCGACCACTTGATCTCTTTGATCCTACAACTTTTTCTTGGCATAAGATCTTTTTCCAATTATAACATCAATATGATGTTAGCTAGAGTGGTGAAGTCTCTAGAAGTAGGGGTTTCATTATCCTTCATCCCAAACATGTTGTCATTGAAGATCTTGGTCAAAACCTCAGAGTCCATGTTTCCATTATCAAACTATAAGATACTCATAGGATTAATAATCTACATATCTTTTAATAACTCTTTATGTAGTCTAGCAACCTTCAGCTCCAATGCTTTGATCTCTTTGATGGCTCCCTTGTAGATTTAATCTTTTGTTTTTATGGATGAATAGCATGCATGAGTCTAAATTATTCATGGGGTTTTCACTCAGGAAATTCAACACACCATATCTTTCAACTTTGTGTACCTGAAACTCAATGGCTTAGCACCAGCTTTGCTCTAGCTCCCATACTAGAACAAGGGTTTGGACCTTGCCCAACAATACTTATACCTCTATATACATGGGTGTGAAATTAGGGATAAATTTACACCCCTACTTCACTATGGATCCTACCCATTCATGTATCACATCTAAGAGTATTCTTCCCTTTTGAATTTGTTTGACCAATTGTTGGCTATCTAATGAATTGGGATCAAAAGATTGTGAAGTCTAAATCAATGGAAGAGTTCTCAAATTCATTAGAGAGCTTATATACTTGGCCATGGTGATTATGAACCTTTTTAATTTTTTCTTTTCTCTACTATCCATTTTAGACTGAGTCAACATATGATCTACTGAGAACTTAAAGAAGTGATTTGCAATATCTCTGGTAATATCTCCCAATTCTATGGTACTAAATTAAAAATCTTCAGCATCAATTTCCCTAGAATATTCCTTTTGTTTGTAGCTAGTCACCTCTATTATCACCTTTCCATTCATAGGGTCTTTGATCAACCATGTGTCAATTTTCATCGTCTTGTTCTTAGAACCATGAGTTGCATATTTTGTGATGATGTCTTTAATAGGTATGGACACCGGTTGAAGGCTACATTTTTTGTTCACTAAGTTTAATAACTAGGGTGGAATTCTAGAAGTGGTTGTCATCCCTTTATTTCCTCTGGGGGGAGTCATGAAACTATTCTATTCCAACTTTGAGGCCTCTATTAATTCTACATCACCATCTTGATAATATAAGAAAGTGAGCTCTTTTCCCTAGTCTTATTCTTGACTCATGATTCTTTCTTTTTGAACATTTTTTTGTGTGAGCATCTCAGATTTCATTTTTGACCTAGTTCTAGGAGCCATAATTTACTTAGGAGATTTTTCTTCTTTTTTCTTATTAGAATTTGGAGTATTACCTACAACATGAGAAAAAATTGGGATGTCAGAAGTTAATGTTTTAGAGAAATAAATTGCCTTTGGGGATTCTTTAATTTATTTTTTGTTGACTTATCTCATGTTCCTTTTCCTTTAGTAGTTATCTATACACCTTAAAAATGATCTAATTCTAAGGTTTATATCATCTTCATCATCTCAGTTCTAGTGCACTTCAAGTTGCTTCTGTCCACTTGCCTCTTCCCATCCTAGTTCAACAACATCTGAACCATCCTCAATTATTCCCTCCAATTTGAATTTTAATATAAATTGATTAATCTAAGGAAGTGTTATTCTTGAACGATATCTTTTAACCACCTCTTTCTCATGATTGCAATCTTCCCACAAATCTTGTAAATGAGGAACCTTTGGTGACTAACCCTCCTAGCACTCTTGCTGCAAAACTTTTACTATCAAAATCTCTCCTTCCTCAATAGAATTTTTGGATAAATCTAAGAAAGTTACTTCAGATAATAGAGGCATCAATCACATCACTTCAAGCTAAATGACTAAGTTTGATAAGAAAAAATGATTCCTACTTCTCCTTAGGTAGGTTACCCTTAATCATGAAAAGCAATTCTCTACATATCTCGTATATAAGAAAATAGTCTAATGCATACAAAGGTAGCTTCATAGGTTCTTCTTCAAACCCCCCTACTCATAGGTATATAAACTTATGAAATTGGATGAAAAATATTTTGTAGATATGAATTAGGTCTTGGGCCTCTAGGGACATCCTTGACATTGGTGCCTTTTTGAGGTTTAATGCACACTTTCTATCAAAACATCATGTGTTTTCCTAAATTCTTCCAACACATTGTCCTTTTGTCACAAGGGAAAATATTGGTAAAAAATTATATCTTCACTCCAAGATTCACGGGAAATTGAAGTAATATTGTTGACATACACAATACACTAGGTCAAGTAGGAGAACATATGGAAGTCTTCTCTTAATATCTTAGAATGTTTAAGCTGATTCCTTGACAAACTAGCTATCAACTCTACCCAATCTAGAAACTATTTTCCTGTCAAGATAATATCTATCTAGTGGTGCCTCTAGTCTTCAATAAGAAAGACATCAATAGACCCTTTAACCAAGTGCAAAAAAACCATTAGATCATGGACATGAGGATTTATGTGGTCTTCAATGTTTATTTTGGGAAACCTCAAGCAAGCTTTATAGTTTCTTTATATCCATTTCTGAGCCATCATGTTACAATACTTCTCTGGATTCTGTAGTGCCTACCCTCATTCACATCTTTTCTAGACTCATTGTTGCTATTATTATCAGACTTTGATGGACTAGTATTATGTTGATGGATTCAGTTGTTATATGATGAGATAATTTAGACTTTACATTTCATGTATGTATGATGATCATTATATTATTTTCAGTTACTACTGATGATTAGTTAGATGGTTTATTATCTCATGTGTTTTATTATGGATACTTACCCCATACTTGCATGTGTATGGTGTGCATGTTTTCTTATTGTATGGCATTTCTGATGTGGTTAAGGAAGGGAGTCGTAGTCACCTACTTAGTCAGGATCTACACGATGCACCACTTCCTGCCATTGCCTATTTAGTTTAGCATTATATATATATATATATATATATATATATATATATATATATATATATATATTGTATGTACATGCATGGTTTTTCTGTAGGTTGCAGGTACAGGGTATCGACTTCCTTGAATTGCCAGGATGAGTGTACCCTATTATACTGTCTCAATGATAAGAGAAGGGAGATAAATTCTCAAGTCCAAATCCCAAACCCTAAAACCATTTGTCCTAGTGAGTTAGGACAAGTATCGGAGTTGAGTACCCACTGAATGTGTCGGATGACATATTTCGTGATTTTTAATCCTTTAGACTGGTTTTGTATGAATTGTCCTATGATCGGTTTTCATATTTTATCTTGAAGGTCTATGGTGAATTTTCTATTAATTAATTCTCAACAAATAGATTTAATTAATAAATTAATTATTTGAGAAGATTAAATATCATGATCTTTGATATTTTGATTATAATTAATTAAAGGAGAATTAATTGAGAGAAAAGAATTAAATAAAAAGTAAATTAGAAATTAAAATAAGTAATAATTATAAAATACTAATAAATTAATAAAAAAATAATAATAATTAAAGTTATCAAATTAAAATGGGAGTTATAGATATTTAAATGGAAATTATTTAAAAAGTAATTGGAGTTATAAGCTTGCTTGGGAATTAACACAGTTCTCCATTTTTCATGTGTCAACAAAATGGGGGTTAGTGCATCAATTAAGCACATGGTGTCTACAACCCTATGGCTCATCAAAAAAGTTGGAAAAGACCCATGCTTAGTTGGTGACACCTTCCAGTTGTTTCTAGAAGCATTCTAGAGGTTTCCTGAGAGCTCTTTATATTCAGGTATCCTTAGAAGCTTAGACATAGCGTGGATAGGTGGATAGCATTGAGAAAAATTGGAGCATTGGAGGACTCGAGAATTCTGTAGAAGGGAGCTTGTTCTGCGGGAGAGCGATATAGCATCAAAGTCTGGGTAGATTCTTGTGATTTCACTTATGCTATTTCTGCATCTTGCTTTCCCTGTCTTCTTCGTGTCTTCCATATGTCTTCATTATGCATTTTCAATTTGGGCAATTAAAATTTATTTGAGGATTCTATATGCTTAGATCTGAAAATGACATGGGGTTAGGGTTGCAATTCATAGACAAACCCATTAGAATTAATTATTAGAAACCAAGTTTCATAGAGAAATTCTGAAAATGAAATCTTGTATTCATAAATTATCATTTATATATATATATATATACTATGATTCTGTATATTATATATATATATATATATACATAAACCTTTATATATATATATATATATATACATACATATGTATATATTATATATATATATATATATACATACATATGTATATATTATATATATATATATATATATATATACATACATATGTGTTAAAAGTCAGATATCTTATTGTGGGCGAAAATGTTTTAATAAATGTTTTTCGCAAATGTAAAATCACGCAGTGATTGTTTTAAAATATCTATATATAGATATATATATATATATATATATATATATATATATATATATATATAAATTCACATTTGGGTGGGGGCAGAATTGCACCCCCATACCCGTGCTCTGCATGGTTGCGAGGTACCTGCTACCCAGCGTACCCGCGATAGTAATAGTCGCAGGGTACCTGCGTCAGCAGGGTACCCGCGGCAGATGTCACTTCAGTGACAGCAGACGGCAACTGTAATTTGGCTTTGTTAAAAAAAAAATTGTTATTCGATTTTTATTGTTATATGATATAATTCAAAATTAATGATATTTGATTTTTATAAAATGCGATAATAAATATTATATATTATATATGTATGTATGTATATATTTAAATATAAACATATATATGTGTATATATGTAATATGTAAATATGTTATTTAAAATTGTTTGATAAAAGATTTAAGAATTCATCTTTTATAATGATGAATAGTTTTGTAATTTTATAATTTTAACTATTAAGATTTAATTAATAGTTTTAGATTATAAAATATGTAAAGTATAAGAAAATTAAAGTTGGTGGGGAATGTTTTTAAAATATTATAATTGGAAATTGAAGTTTAGAGGAAAACTTTTAATCCATCCAAAAAATAGTACATGGGAAAAAACATACAAAATGTTCCTTTAAATTATTTCTCTAAACTTGGAAACATAAACTGAAATTTGGCATTTGAATTTAAATTTGAAACTTAGTGAAACCAAAACATGTGTTTACATTGTCTATTCCTTATGCTAATGTTTTGGGATTTTGGGTTGACTAGTGTTGACCGGTATAGGACGTCTACCAGAGGCTTGGGGGTTATGTGATTGTGATGTCATGATGATGTTTTATTTCTCGATCTTTATAAACCCAACCATGATTATGCGATGGAATGCTCTATGTATTGGTCGTGATTACTGATTGTTAAAGTTGAGAATCTTATGTTTGAGACCCTTGACTTAACCATTATTTTTGGTCATTGATCAGTTATCCCTGGTTATATTTTAGTCACCATGATGGGACTAATATGTGGATTTATTCTTGATGATGTCATTTTGTGACATGTATGACTCAACCATTTTGGAGTCTTCGATCAGTATGTTTTTGAGATATTCTTGGTTTCTTGTTGAGAACCAATGGATATGGTGATCTATTTTGAGATATATTCTGGTTATTAAGAACCAATGGATACTTTGATTATCAGTGATAGTTTAGTTGCCAATAGAGAGCTGTTGTAGTCATGATTTTCTATGGATATTGCTCATGGAGATTTGATGCTTTTATGCATATTTGATGATTTTGTCATGCATATTTGATGATCCTTATTGTGGATATTTGATGATTTTATGAATTTTCTTTATGATTATGATACCATGAGCATTAGGGTAGGATATATGCATGTAGTGACGAGAAGTGGCTTGCAATGGGGGCTGGGACCCTAAGAGGCTGCCAGGGTAACTCATTGTAAGTTGGATTAATAAGTGATAACATTCACACTTAATACTAACTGAATGAACCTAAAAGGATAAGAGTTTTGGTTCTCGCCCATGCCTTGAGTGCTTGTATAGGCTAGGATGGGAGTAGAGAGAATGCATGGTTGCGACCTTGCATTCCATAGTATGCCTTGTCAATATGAAAGGATACTAGTGGCCGCATGAGATCTGTATGGACCCCTGGAGTTTAGCTAACTGCTAGGGTAACTTGTATGAGATAAATGCGATGACACTTCCCGCTTGCATAGTAGGTTCGTACATATCACTGTGTGTCTCTGGGAAGTAGATGTGTGTTTTGTGATTGGAACCTTTGGGTTAGTATACTTTTAGGATTCCTGGACTTTACAGACTTGTGCTATGTGATTTTGATAGCCTATTTGGGACTTGAGATTATCTCCTCAGCATGGTTGGAGTGGACCACTTAGGTACCATGCGGTTGGGTGGTAGTGTATTTTCCACTCTTATCATTTGAGATTCAGTGAGACATCGTGGCTGATATGTCCTTCGTGATGGTGGATATGTATCCTTTCATTGATGATTAGCATATGTTAGATGATGTTATCTTATGCTTATATTTGCAAGTTAGATTACTTCTACATATGATGTTTTATTTATTAGGAGTGACATTCCTACTATGTTAATACCAATGATCTTTTCGGTGATTTGGGATGTTACGCACAGAGAGATGGCTAGGGCCCACGATGGTCTAATGATGCTATTAACGGTTGGGAGGAACCGTGCACTTAGTTTATTTTGTTTGATCTTTATGATGGATGCATATGACTTTTATGATGATGTATCATGTGAATCGTGTGATTATCTTTACTTTGATGTATCATGGATTAGAATAGGATGATGTACCTTGTTTCACAGATGTATATTCTTTTAAGCTCTCATACCCTGTGACATGTATAGTGGATGATTGAGCATTTGGATATGTAATAATTGAACATTGGACTTATCATTATTATTTCATGTGGATGTTTTACTAGATGGATTCATGTAAGTAATTCACATTAAGGGATCTTAAAGAATGTAATCTGTTGTGTATGTTATGTTTACTCTTTAGATGGACATTGCTATTGCTTCTGTTATTGTGCATAAGTTCTATGTGGTATTTACTTTCAAAAAAAAAAAAAAAAGTTACCAAACTTAGTGAGATTCTAGGTTAATTCTTTGGATCCCTTGGTGGGGCATTACATTTGGTATCAAAGCTCGAGTTTCTACATTGGGAGCTCTGGGTATTTTGGAACAACTAGAAC
Source organism: Cupressus sempervirens (assembly GCA_028749045.1). NCBI lineage: Eukaryota > Viridiplantae > Streptophyta > Pinopsida > Cupressales > Cupressaceae > Cupressus > Cupressus sempervirens. The sequence continues at coordinate 699,828,248 of CM053786.1, read as the reverse complement.
TTGAACTAATAAGTATATCTCTTCAACTTGAAACTAGGTGAACTAAAAAGAAAAATAGAACTTGAACTATTACTTGCATATTTTTCATTCTTCAACACCTAGTTGTCAAAACTGAAATTTTACTTAGACCTAAACATAGAACTTAACTTAGTCTATTGTAACATGTGTCTTTTGATTGTAATAGTACTCTGTACTATTGCAGGATGGTATCTGGGACTAGGTCTTCTGTTAGAGGCTGTGGTAGGGTCCATGGAAGAGGTCGTGGTCATGGCAAAACCGTTAGTTCCCATGAGTCTTCCCATGAGGGATCGGCTCGTATAGAGAGCAGGGAAGAACACTATAATAGGCAGTAGGAAGAGAGCCGTAGAGAAGACCAAGTTGAGTCTGAAGAGGTTGGTTTGAGACAGTTGATGTAGACTATTCTAGAATGTTTACCTTCTATTCAAGAACAGCCTAAGGTACATCAGACCAAACAAGAGCATAGACCCAGATCTAGAAGTCCTCGAAAGGATCGTCAAAGGTCCATTGTGTCCACTCAGATGAAGGATCTTTCAAGATCCAAGGTTAAGCCTTTCAATGGGAAAGGTTCTGGTTATGTGGCCAAACAGTGGCTTATTTCTCTTGACAAGATTTTTGCTATGCAGGACTTTGACAACAATGTTAAGGCAAGATTTGCGATCACCAATTTAGAGAATTTTGGGGCCACTTGGTGGACAATTGAGGAGAAGAAGCTAGGGATAGATATAAGCAGTGTCACTTGGGAACTATTCTTAGAGAGTTTCTGTGAACGATTCCTACCAGAGGAATGGAAACAGCATAGGGTAGATGAATTTCATAATCTCAAGCAGTACACTATGTTAGTGACCGAGTATGAGCGTAAGTTTTATGAGCTCATGTCTTTTTCAAGGTTCAGTGAAAATTTAACTCATTTGACATAACACTTTATTAGGGGTTTGAACAACCGTATTATTGGGGGTGTCAAAGTATTTGAGCCAAAAACCCTCAAGGATGCGGTACATCAAGCAATCCTTGTTGAGAAAAGTGTCAACCTTGGTCAAGGTGGTTTTGTAGGAGTGCCAACAGTGTCAGGATCTAAAGGCAACTTCAATTCAGGTGGTAACAAGAAGCCTTTCTTTACTAAGGGAAAACAGTTTCAGTAATAGTCTCAGCAGATGCAACAGCAGAAGGGATCAAATTCTCAGGCTCAAGGTAGTGGCAAAGGTTCTAACTTTAAGAACAACTACAATGCTCAACGCAATAAACAAAATCAGCCCAATCAGCCAGCTCAGAGTAGTCAGTCGTTTGTCAGTAGGAACAGTTGACAGCAATCAAATGTACCACCTATGGGAAGAGGATCTGGCAAGAATACAAAATTTTTTTCATGTGGACAGATTGGTCATTATGCAGTTTAGTGTCCATAGTGAGCACCTCAGTTTTCAGGACCTAGGCCTACAGCTTCAGAGCCTATAGTTGGTGATGCAAGTAGAGCTCATAGAGTATTTGCAGTAATTGAACACCGTCAGGCGGATCATCAGGGTATAGTGGTTGAGACCACAGGTGCTATTCAAGGTATATCTCTTTCAGTGTTATTTGATTCAGGAGCTACATATTCATTTATTTCACCATCTACAGTTTCTAAGTGTAAGCTGGATGCGGTGAAGCTAGATCATGGTTGGCAAGTGGAACTAGCCTCAGGTATCAAGGTCTCCACGAACTCAGTAGTTCATAAATGTGGGCTTAGCTTAGGAAGCTTTATATCCATAGTGGATCTTCGAGTCATACCCCTTGGTTCCTATGATGTGGTTTTAAGAATGGATTGGCTTGGAACTCATAAAGCTAGTATAGATTGCAGGAAGAAGATTATTATGTGCCAAGATGACGAAGGGAATGATGTGAAGATAGTTGGGATACCAAGGCCTATATCTCTGCGGATGATTTCTACTATGCAAATGAAGCGACGTTTCCGTAAGGGATGTCAAATATTTTCTATTATGGTAAATGATCTTGATGAGGAAGATCCTGTGAGAAAGATGTTAGATCACCCAATTTTGCAAGAGTACGCAGATGTTTTTCCAAGTGAGATTCCAGGAATGCCTCCAAAGAGGGATATCAATTTTAGCATTGATCTAATTCCTGGAGCGGACCCTATCTCTAAAGCTCCTTATCACATGACTACACAGGAACTGGGTGAGCTACGTCTTCAGCTAGAGGAACTTCTGGCCAAAGGGAGCATTCGACCTAGTGTATCACCATGGGGAGCTCTAGTGCTCTTTGTGAAGAAGAAAGATGGTTCTTTACACCTTTGTATCGACTAAATACAGTTGGATAAGGTGACTATTAAGAATAGGTATCCTTTGCCTAGGATTGATGACTTATTTGATCAAATCAAGGGAGCTAAAGTATTCTCCAAGATTGACCTTAAGTCGGGATACCACCAGCTTCGCATTAAGGAAGCTGATATTCACAAGACCGCTTTTCGAACTCGCTATGGTGATTATGAGTTCATAGTGGTACCTTTTGGGTTGACTAATGCTCCATCAGTGTTCATGAGTTTGATGAATGGTGTATTTCAATCATATATTTATAGGTTTGTACTTGTGTTCCTTGATGATATATTTATATACTCTAAGAATCAGAAGGAGCATGAGGAACACCTGCGGTTGGTATTGCAATGTTTGAGAGACAACCAGCTTTATGCTAATGCAGCTAAGTGTGAATTCTTCAAATCAAAGATTCCATATTTAGGGCATGTCATCTCAGGTGATGGTATTTTAGTGGATCCTACAAAGATTCAGGCGATAATAGATTGGCTAACAAAAACTAATGTGTCAGAGATTCATAGTTTCATGGGCCTAGCAGGATATTATCGCAAATTTGTCCAGAACTTCTCTAGGATAGCACATCCTATCACTTCTCTTTAGAGGAAAGGAAAGAAGTTTGTGTGGATAGAGAAATGTGTAGAAGCATTTCAGAAGCTCAAGAAGCTTTTGACTAGTGCACCAATTTTAGCAGTACCTGATCCAGAGGGAGATTTCATGGTGTGTACAGATGCTTCTCTTGAAGGGATTGGGGCAGTGTTGATGCAGAATGGTCAAGGATCATGAGTTAAATTATCCTACGCATGATCTTGAGTTAGTAGCAATATTTCATGCTTTGACAAGATGGAGACATTTCTTGTTGGGGCACAGATTTGAGCTACATAGTGATCATCGCAGTCTTCAGTATATTTTTACTCAACCTAATTTGAATGCTTGCCAAAGATGATGGATGGAGTTTCTATGCGAGTATGATTTTGAGGTTAAGTACATTCAAGGTAAGGAGAATGTGGTGGCAGATGCTTTGAGTCGCAGGAGACATGTGGTATCATCTATGACTCTTAGTCTCGATTTGAGGAGTCGGATTCTTCAGGCACTTCCTATGGATTTATGGTATTAGGAAGTGTGCAGAGAGATAGATTCAGGAAGACCCTTGGAAGGAAAGTTTACAGGTTATGTTCAAGAATCAGATGGTCTTTTGAGACATTTGGGGAGGATTTATGTGCCATTGCTGGATGAGCTTTGCACCTTGATTCTAGTAGAAGCCCATCGTACACCATACTCAGCACATCCAGGTGTCAAGAAGATGCATGCTGATTTGAGACGTTTGTTCTTTTGGTCCGGAATGAAGCAAGATATTGCTAATTTTGTGGCTAGGTGCCTTGAGTGTCAGAGAGTTAAGGCAGAAACCAGCAACTAGCTGGACTTTTGCAGCCAAATCTCATTCCTTCTTGGAAGTGGGATATCATTTCCATGGATTTCATTATAGGATTACCTATGATCGTTCGTCGTCATGATGCTATCATGGTCACCGTTGATCAGTTGACTAAGGTGGCACATTTTTCACCTATTAGGTCTTCCTACACAACAGCTTCTGTAGCTAATATCTTCATGCATGACATTGTGAGATTACATGGTATTCCTAGAAAGATCATTTCTGACAAGGATCCTGTATTCACATCTGCATTCTGGATATCGTTGCAGCATGAGCTTGGAGCACAGTTAAACTTCAGTTCAACATATCATCTAGAGACTGATGGTCAGATAGAGAGGGTGAATCAGGTTTTGGAGGATATGTTACGGATGTATGTGATGGATAGGCAGACATATTGGGAGAACTATCTCTACCTAGTGGAGTTTGCTTACAACAATGGGTATCACAGTTCTATTGGCATGGCACCTTTTTAGGCGTTATATGGTCATCCTTGTCGTACACCCTTGAGTTGGGACAACCTTGAGGATCACATTCTGTTAGGTCCTGAGATGCTTCGTGATATGGAGAAATAGGTAGTGCGTATCTGCGAGCATTTGACTACGGCATAAGATTGGCAGAAGAAGTATGCTGATGCTCATAGGACTGATAAGCATTTTGCAGTGGGAGATAAGGTTTTCTTGAGAGTGCGACTGCGAAAGAGTCTAATCCATTAGGAAAAGGGTTCTAAGCTAGCACCTCATTTTGTGGGACCATTCGAGATTCTAGAGAGGATTAGCCCGATTGCTTACTGCCTTGCTCTACCGCCCAGCCTAGCTTGCATTCATGATGTTTTCCATGTTTCAGTGCTTAGACAGTATATTTATGATATTCTGCATAGTCTTGATTGGAATGCATTACAGGTAGAGGATGGGCAGCTGGCTTTGGAGTCAGTTCATATTCTGGAGCAGCGGGAGATGACCCTCAGGGGTCGAACCATCGAGCAGGTAAGGGTCCAATGGGACCCTACTGATGATTCTTCAGCTACTTGGGAGGATGCAGCTAGATTGAGGGAGTTATATCCCTACTTGTTTGGAGGCTTCCAGGAGTAAGCCTAATCCAAGGGGGGGTGGATGTAGTGCCTACCCTCATTCACATCTTTTCTAGACTCATTGTTGCTATTATTATTAGACTTTGATGGACTAGTATTATGTTGATGGATTTAGTTGTTATATGATGAGATCATTTAGACTTTACATTTCATGTATGTATGATGATCATTATATTGTTTTTAGTTACTGCTGATGATTAGTTAGATGGTTTATTATCTCATGTGTTTTATTATGGATACTTACGCCATACTTGCATGTGTATGGTGTGCATGTTTTCTTATTGTATGGCGTTTCTAATGTGGTTAAGGAAGGGAGTTGTAGTCACCTACTTAGTCGAGATCTACATGATGCACCACTTCCTGTCATTGCCTGTTTAGTTTAGCATTATATATATATATATATATATTGTATGTACATTCATGGTAGATTCTTGTGATTTCACTTATGCTATTTCTGCATCTTGCTTTCCCTGTCTTCTTTGTGTCTTCCATATGTCTTCTTTATGCATTTTCAATTTGGGCAATTAAAATTTATTTGAGGATTCTATATGCTTAGATCTGAAAATGACATGGGACTAGGGTTGCAATTCATAGAAAAACCCATTAGAATTAATTATTAGAAACCAAGTTTCATAGAGAAATTCTGAAAATGAAAGCTTGTATTCATAAATTATCATTTTATATATATATACTGTGATTCTGTATATTATATATATATATATATACATATACCTTTATATATATATATATATATATATCTGTGTGTGTGTGTGTGTGTGTGTGTTAAAAGTCGGATATCTTTTTGTGGGCAAAAATATTTTAATAAACGTTTTTCGCAAATGTAAAATCGTGCAGCGATTGTTTTAAAATATATATATATATATATATATATATATATATATATAAATTCACATTTGGGTGGGGACAGAATTGCACCCCCGTACCCGTGCTCTACATGGTCGCGAGGTACCTGCCACGCAGCGTACCCACAATAGTAACAGTCGCAAGGTACTTGCGTCAGCTGGGTACCCGCAGCAGATGTCACTTTGGTGATAGCCGACGGCACCTGTAATTCGACTTTGTTAAAAAAAAATTGTTATTCAATTTTTATTATTATATGATATAATTCAAAATTAATGATATTCGATTTTTATAAAATGCGATAATAAATATTATATATTATATATGTATGTATGTATATATTTAAATATAAATATATATATGTATATATGCAATATGTAAATATGTTATTTAAAATTGTTTGATAAAAGATTTAAGAATTCATCTTTTATAATGGTGAATAGTTTTGTAATTTTATAATTTTAACTATTAAGATTTAATTAATAGTTTTAGATTAAAACATATGTAAAGTATAAGAAAATTAAAGTTGGTGGGGAACATTTTTAAAATATTATAATTGGAAATTGAAGTTTAGAGGAAAAATTTTAATCCATCCAAAAAATAGTACATGGGAAAAAACGTACAAAATGTTCCTTTAAATTATTTCTCTAAACTTGGAAACATAAACTGAAATTTGGCATTTGAATTTAAATTTGAAACTTAGCGAAACCAAAACATGTGTTTACATTGTGTATTCCTTATGCTAATATTTTGGGATTTTGGGTTGACTGGTGTTGACCGGTATAGGATGTCTACCAGAGGCTTGGGGGTTATGTGATTGTGATGTCATGATGATGTTTTATTTCTTGATCTTTATAAACCCAACCATGATTATGTGATGGAATGCTCTATGTATTGGTTGTGATTACTGATTGTTAAAGTTGAGAATCTTATGTTTGAGACCCTTGACTTAACCATTATTTTTGGATATCGATAAGTTATCCCTGGTTATATTCTAGTCGCCATGATGGGACTGATATGTGGATTTATTCTTGATGATGTCATGTTGTGACATGTATGACTCAACCATTTTGGAGTCTTCAATCAGTATGTTTTTGAGATATTCTTGGTTGCTTGTTGAGAACCAATGGATATGGTGATCTATTTTGAGATATATTTTGGTTATTAAGAACTAATGGATACTTTGATTATCAGTAATCCTTCAGTTGCCAATAGAGAGCTGTTGTAGTCATGATTTTCTATGGATATTGCTCATGGAGATTTGATGATTTTTATGCATATTTGATGATTTGTCATGGATATTTGATGATTTTATGGATTTTCTTTATGATTATGATACCATGAGCATTAGGGTAGGATATCTGCATGTAGTGATGGGAAGTGGCTTGCAATGGGGGTCGAGGCCCTAAGAGGCTGCCAGGGTAACTCATTGTAAGTTGGATTAATAAGTGATAACATTCACACTTAATACTAACTGAATGAACCTAAAAAGATAAGAGTTTTGGTTCTCGCCCATGCCTTGAGTGCTTGCATAGGCTAGGATGGGAGTAGAGAGAATGCATGGTTGCGTCCTTGCATTCCATAGTATGCCTTATCAGTATGAAAGGATACTAGTGGCCGCATGAGATTTGTATGGACCCGTGGAGTTTAGCTAACTGCCAAGATAACTTGTACGAGATAAATGTGATGACACTTTCCCGCTTGTATAGTAGGTTCCTACATGTCATTGTGTGCCTCTGGGAAGTAGATGTCTATTTTTTGATTGGAACCTTTGGGTTGGTATACTTTTAGGATTCCTGGACTTTAGAGACTTGTGCTATGTGATTTTGATAGCCTATTTGGGACTTGAGATTATCTCCTCACCACGGTGGGAGTGGACCACTTAGGTACCATGCGGTCAGGTGGTAGTGTATTTTCCACTCTTATCATTTGAGATTCATTGAGACATCGTGGCTGATGCGTCCTTCGTGATGGTGGATATGTGTCCTTTCATTGATGATTAGCATATGTTAGATGATGTTATCTTATCCTTATATTTGCATGTTAGATTACTTCTACATATGGTGTTGTATTTATTAGGAGTGACATTCCTACTATGTTAATACCGATGATCTTTTTGGTGATTTGGGATGTTACGCACGGAGGGATGGCTAGGGCCCACGATGGTCTAATGATGCTATTAATAGTTTGGAGGAGCCCTGCACTTAGTTTATTTTGTTTGATCTTTATGATGGATGTATATGACTTTTATGATGATGTATCATGTGAATCATGTGATTATCTTTACTTTGATGTATCATGGATTAGAATAGGATGATGTACCTTGTTTCACAGATGTATATTCTTTTAAGCTCTCATACCATGTGACATGTACAATGGATGATTGAGCATTTGGATATGTAATAATTGAACATTGGACTTATCATTATTATTTCATGTGGATGTTGTACTAGATGGATTCATGTAAGTAATTCACGTTAAGGGATCTTAAAGAATGTAATCTGTTGTGTATGTTATGTTTACTCTTTAGATGGACATTGCTATTGCTTCCGTTATTGTGCATAAGTTCTATGTGGTATTTACTTTCAAAAAAAAAAAAAAAGTTACCAAACTTAGTGAAATTCTAGGTTAATTCTTTGGATCCCTTGGCGGGACATTACAGGTTCTCTTGGTATTCAACTGGAGACTGGGTAGGGCCAAAAGCAACAAAGGTGCACTTAGGTAGATGCAAAACTAATGAGATAGTCTCCCTAGTGATGGACAATACTAGCTCTCTATCTCTAATGAAAGTACTTTTAGCTCTTGCATCATAATGATCAATGAATAATTGAAGAAATTCAAGGCTTAAAAAGGTGTGGGAGAAAGCAACAGCTTCGAGTAAACCACTCATTAGAAATTCTAAATGACCATTGACCTCATTAGCTTGATCAAAAAAATTCTCTTGTAGATTCTCAACCCTGACCCCTTCTAGATTAGTGTCAGAAATGACATGTCTTTTACACCCAAGACTAGAAATATTCCCAAATAAATGCAAAACAGACCTTATTCAAAAAAAAAGCAAAGAAACACCCAAAATTGCTCTTTTTTCTCAAAGTAACAACATATAGAATAAAGGACAAGAGATATCTTATATTCTCAATTGTAACCAACTGAAGAAAGCTAGACAACTTCCCTTCTTTTACTACTACTCCACTTCTAATTCACCTTTTCATAGGATAAAAAATGAAGTGAGAAACTGGAATTTTTAAAGGCAAGAGAACATATTGGTGAAAGTACCACCTCATAATGAGGTATTTATGGTGAGATTGATGTGGCTTAACATGTACACTTAAAACTGTAACATGAGTCCTTTATTAAATGATCACCTTACATGAATGTCCTCGAAATAATTATGAAAATCTAGCCCCCAAATGAAAGATTTTCCTTCTCATTAATTATGATGACAACTCAAACTTCATGTCAAGAAATGATAAATTAGAGAGGACCTTTAAATAATTACTTTCACACCATATCTATTCACTTGAGAATCAAAATCATTAATATTCATGTGCAAACTCCTTAGTAGTAGAATTTCTTTGAACTACTTTGAACCAGGGTAGAAAGAGGTTGAAAGTGGTTCAAGTAAATGTCTCCACTATACTTAGTAGGTCCCACCTATAGAAAAAGGTTAGTATCAAAAACTTTGGTTGAACTAGTTTGAAAAACTTTGAACCTAGTTTCAAAAAGGTTTGAAGCAATTCAAAAGAAAGACTCATAAAAAGTCATCAGAAGACCAAATTTCATTTGCAAGGCATGATGAATTTTGAAAAGAAGAAAATAAGAAGAACTTTTTGATGTAATATTTTGGATTTTAAAGACGAAATGACAAGTTATAATAGTGACTCAAAAATAGAGCTAACATAGTCCTATCCTTGTAAGACCTAAAGTCATTGGTATTTAATTAATTGTAATGTCTAACTATTATGTAGGTTACTCACTTCTCATCTTTCCCAAGTACCTTAGTTTCTTTCTTTTCCATTTACCCTTGCATTATCTTTACCCATCATTCGTTGCAAGTTTTATGTTTCTCCAGTGCACAAGGGGTCTAGGTGATCTAGGTATGGTTGGGATTTGTTTCGGAATCTTCCCAATGAGAAGTATATTTTCTATGTAAAACTATCTTCTATCTTCGTTTGACATCCTTTTTCCCATGGATTGTTAGCAATCGACCTAGTTTTCTTCTTTGGCAAACTAAATTAGGTGTGTATCCAAAGGATGAATCCATGAAAATGATTAACAAGTTGTGTATATAATTACATGATTTTGGAAAGACCCATGAAGCCACAAATAAGAACTAGGAAGAAGGCCATTGAGGTTTCTAAGCTAAATTCTAATTTCATGAAGAAGAATAGGTATCTAGGTTTATTCGCTATGCACTAATGGAAGTGAAGGTGTTTTTTTCTACTTCTAAAGTTAGATTGGCTAATGTAAAATTTGAATCTTTACATACAAGCAATGGAACCATGTTGTTAAGAGAACTATTTTGGGCCTTTAATTAGTGGGGGCATGCTTGAGATCTAGCTTTAAAGCCATCAAATTGAGATAAATGGTTAAGTGCTATCTGATTTACTTCATTTTGGGAAATGTTGTTAAGAGAAGGATTTTCTGCCCCCGGGTAGTGAAAAGGGATACTTCTCTAAAGGCTTTAAAAGTGGAAACACAAGTAACTTTAAAATAGGAATATTCATCGAAGATTCTTAGAAGATACTTTCATAAAGGTTACTAGTGAAAATGTGACCCTAAATAATGAAAAGTTAGTGCTAAATGCTTAGGAAAGAAAGTGCAAAAATGAAGTGTGCAAGCCATCAAACTATCACTTCCCTCACTATGATTCGGAATAAAAGGGAAATGGGTTTGTGGAAATCTAAGTTTCTCTCTCCACCCCACATATGTTAACGTTATCAAGTATATATACATTCTAGATTTTGAAGTGAGATAAGGCACTTCCCATGAAGCTAAAGCACTAGATTTTTTAAATGATTTTTCATAATATGGCTTTACTGTAAGAAAAGTAATAGAGATCTTTGGAATTTAATATTTGACATGCAAGTAAATGAAAAATATAAATAGTCATTGATCATGGAATTAAACAAAATTTTTGCTACTATAATCATTGGTCATACTTGGTACCAACATTGAAATTCCTATACCTATTTCATCATAATTGGTTGAAATTCATTCCTTAAAGTATATTAAAATGACTATTTATTGAGAACTATATCATGTAGAATCATAGTGACTGGAATAGTTCTCGATAAATGATATATTCTTGAAATTCATTCACCCAATTGCTCAAAAGCTTAAAGAGAGTGGACTAGTTTAGGGAACTTGTTTTCCAATTGAAATTTATACACTAGAGCTCATGATGGAATATATTGAAATATATGACCTAGAAAAAAGGAATATTTTGTTTCCTGAACAATCTATCCTTATCTTGATCAATAAGGCACTAACGTAGTCTACATTTGGTGTGCCCATAAAGGAGAAATAGTGTGACATTGACTTCAGCTCTTCTACATCCATGTTCAATAAGAAAAAGACCCTTAGATGGGAGGCATGCAAAATACATCATTTCAGAATCCTCACTCGAAGAAGAGAAAAATATGCAAGAAATTGTTAGACACAAATTGGAAGAGAGATATTCTAAAAACCCTTTCTTTGTTGCTCAATCTAAAGGGAAAGGAGGAGATTCTTGAGTTCATCAAGAACAATTTCTTCCTAGTGCAAGCTATCTATACTAAGAGTATGCATATTTACTAGAAATAGATCATTTGTCATGAGCTCACCTCGTGGATGAGTTTTGCCAAAGGATTCCAAAAATTCTATATGGCCTCTTATCTAGTATATGATATGGCTACACATCAGTTATATCATGGCCTTCCTAGAATCTAGAACTATGATGAACACATGAAGGTATATGAATTCTACCTAAATTTACAGCTACAAAGAAGTTTCAAGGACAATATGGTGGTGAATGATGCCTTCACAATGAGGCTATGCAGGAAGATGCAATAATGCCCTAAAAGGAAATTAGAAGAAGAAGTAATTTTGACCATTAGCTAGTTTGGATGGTCATTCATCAAATTTTTGATATTTTGTTACCAAAGGATAGGTCCCTTAGGTTGTTTTCCCAAGAGGCTCCCCAGGTATCAAAAGGATAAGGTTGTACTAGTCAAACTCCATCTATAAATTCTTGAAGTGAACACCTTGTGTTCTAATATAAATAAAATAGCTAGAATTTCCTTCCCCATAGTAGTTGGACCCTATTACTATGCTTCTAGATCTGATGTTTAGAATCTAGTCAAGAGCTTTTAGAAAAAAAATCAAGTTGGTGGACTATGAGGTACTCAACCCTCAATACATTCCAATCACGATCCATGATTAGCCACATGTACACTTCAAAGAAATGTAAATAAATTGATTAATAAAATTTATTGGCATTGGCTTATTCATTTAATATATTCATATAATACGAAGAAATGGTTTTAATGAATAATATTTATTGAATAAGTGAATCAAACAATATATTATTATATATTACTAATTATATCAATACTATTGAAAACATTTAATAATTAATATGACCATACTATCGGTATTATTTTACATCAAGTGATTAATTAAAAGACTCCTACACTACTTGTATTGGCTATGTTTATATTATAACATACGTCTCGGTAATAATTTGTTTAAAAATAAAATTATCATACTACCTTCATTATGCAAACCGAAAAAGGGTATTAATTTATCTCTGAAACAATGCTACCAGGGACATGACAATCTGTTTGATGGGGTATTAAAGCATCGAAACAAAGGGAGAAAGGGGGGAAAAAAAGATTGAAGAATAGGACTGGGAGGTTTAAAATATCGACATGAATTAGTATAGACATCCTTAAACTCTTGAAAAATCATCCATTATAGAGGGGTGAGTTTTTTGTGATCATTCTCAGCATTATTATGGTTGCATGGGCATATGTTTATAGAGAATGATACTTCTGGAAACACTACACATTTCCAGAGACATCAATCTTTTGGATGTTTATGATACATTCTAGGACTAGGAAATTTAACAAAAACAAATTCATTAGAATTATATAAGTCAAGTTATTGGCAAGCTGCATTTTTCTTAATTTATTCCACAAAACCATAGTCAAACTGGGAGTTTTTCATGGATAGGAGTAATTCAACCATTGTAGGCTAGGCTATTTTGGGAGCCTACGATAGGGTGTTTCCATCCCTAGGACAATAATTCCACCATTCGCTATGGATCAAGAATAAATTAGATTGAGCAGTCCCACCAGTAAATTAGTACTAGACTATGTCAATTAACCTCATACAGTAGTCAATAGCATTGCATATATAAATGTTAAAGTCATAATAAAATTTGGGTTAAAAACTAATAATTTAGAATTATTTGTTCCTACTTAGTAATCTTAAGAATATTATTTTTTGTATTTCAATTCAGAGTGATAGTTATTGTAAGTGAGGCACGTTACAATTGGTATCAAAACCTAGTTCCTGCCACCCTGTGAAAAAATAGCTCATGCAAACATACGAAAGGAGAACTAAGAAAAACATTATGAATGAAATGGCAAATGAAATAAGGTATTTCATGGAACAAACAAACCAAATAAATTAGGCACTCCATCAAGCAATACAACACATGGGAATCTCAATTGATAATCTTAAAAACAACACCATTCATAAGAATGCAAGCTCTAATCATTCAAAAAATCTCAACACATCTTCATCTTTCTGGATACCCAAACCCTCTTTCCTACCTAGGGAAGAGGCATTTAGAGAAGTAGGAAATGAACAAATCACGAACAAAGAAATGGAAAATGCTTGAGCCTATGCCAGTTTGGAACCCAAGATCAAGGAATTAGTAACTTTTAGCAAGTTCTATGAGGGACAAAGACATGATGCACCAAAAAGAACAAAACCCAAATCACATGAGAATTTGAAGCATAGAATAAATAAATTATCCATTCCCAATTTTAGTGGAAATGGGAAAATCACCACACATGCTTGGCTACAGTGATTAAACATGTATCTTAATCTCAGCCCCATGTTGGAAGAAGATGCACTTCAATTTGCAAAATTAGATTTGGAGGGCACCGCACATGAATGGTGGTATCATGGTCTTTGTACTCAAGGCCACAAAAATATTAATACTATTGAGGAATTCATGAAAAGAATCATTAAAAGATTTGATAGGAAGCACCCTCAAGAAGACTTTAAGAAGCTAACACAAACTAAACAACAAGGGACAGTTGAGGAATATATCACAAAATTTGAGAAAATTTTGGTTTGAGTTGCAAGAATAGACAATGACCGAGAAACCTATTTATTCATAGAAGGACTCAAAGATTCATTAAAAGGGTTAGTCAGTGCATTCAAACCTGCCACCCTAGAGGAAGCCATTGACATAGCACTAAGGTTGGAAGGGTCATCGAGCAACAAATACACCAGCAGCTACATTTCTATGGAGCATATAAAGTTATAAGAAGGATAGGAGAGGTAGCCTATGAGATAGAGCTTCCCAAAAACAACAAGATTCACAATGTTTTTCATGTATCTAGACTTAAGAAGGTTCTTGGATGACAAGTCAGTCCCTATAAAAAATTACCACAATTGGATGAGGAAGGAAGAATCATCTTAGAACCCGAAGTCATCTTCGACAAAATCGAAATGAAATTAAGGAAAAGAACCATTACAAAATATGTGATATAGTGGAAAAATCTACCTAATGAGGATGCCACGTGGGTCGGAGAAGAGATCATTTCTCATCCAAAATTTCTTGTGGACAAGAAAAATTTAGGAGGGGTGGACTATCACGATCCATGATTAGACAGATGTACACTTGAAAGAAATGTAAATAAATTGATTAATAAAATTTATTGGCATTGGCTTATTCATTTAATATATTCATATAATATGAAAAAATGGTTTTAATGAATATTATTTACTTTATGATATTTAAATGAATATTGTTTTAATGAATAATATTTATTCAATAAGTGAATCAAACAATATATTATTATATATTAATAATTATATCAATATTATTGAGAACATTTAATAATTAATATGACCATACTATCAGTATTACTTTATAGCAAGCGATTAATTTAAAGACTCCTATGTTACCTGTATCGGCTATGTTTATATTACAACATATGTCTCGGTAATAATTTGTTTTAAAAAAAAATTATCGTACTACCTTCATTATGCAAACAACAAAATGGTATTAATTTATCTCTGAAATGCTACTACCAGGGACATGACAATCTATTTGACTAGGTATTAAGGCATTGAAATGAAGGGAGAAACGGGGGGAAAAAAGAATTGAAGAATAGGACTAGGAGCTTCAAAATCCTAGCATAAATTAGTACAAACATCCTAAAACTCTCGAACAATCATCCACAGTAGAGGGGTGAGTTTTCTGCGATCATTCTTTGCATTATTATGGGTGCATAGGCATATTTTTATAGAGTATGATAACTCTAGAAATGCTACACATTTCTAGAGACATCAATCTTTTGGATATTTATAATACATTCCAGGACTAGGAAATTTAACAAAAAAGTATTCATTAAAATTATATAAATCAAGTTATTGGCGAGCTTTGTTTGTCTTAACTTATTCCACAAAACCATAGTTAGACTGGGATTTTGTCATTGATAGGAGTATTTCAACCATCATAGGCCAAGCTATTTTGGGAGTCTATGGTAGGGTGTTTCTATTCCTAGGACAGTAATTCTACCGTTCACTATGGATCTAGAATAAATTAGATTGAGTAGTCCCACCATTGAATTAGAACCAGCCTATGTCAATTAACCTCGTATAGTAGTCAATAGCATTGCATATATAAATGTTATAGTTATAATAAAATCTGGGTTAAAATTTGATAATTTATAATTATTTGTTCCTACATATTAATCTTAAGCATTTTATTTTTTTGTATTTCAATTGAGAGTGATACTCATTGCAAGTGAGGCACATTACAATTCTAGTCAACTTTGGAAGAGATCACTTAAAGTTGGAATATGCCTATAACCATATTCTAGATATTGAGGACTACTTGACTAGGTGTCTCAATGAATAAAAGACTTAGGAGAAATTTTGGTCACAGATAAAAATTGATGAAATTAAGTTATATAATAATTTTTTTGGTGTTTCTAACCTTAAAGATGATGGAGCCTACATGCACCCCACATCTTATGAGAAGATCAAAGGCACTCCAATTTTATCTACCCCACCTATAAGAACTATCATATACACCATGGAGGTTCTCTTGCATATAATAATCAAAATAATAGATATGTGGGTAGAGTCAACCCAAGAAAGTAAGAAAATGACTAGGAGTATTGGCTTGATCGATGGAGTATCTTCTGAAGCTACCTAGTCCAGTAACCACTATAGTCACTACTTCAACATCAATAAGCTCATCTCACTCAATTGGAAAAGGTGGAGACCATCCACTAGATAAAAATGTTCCAGTTACTCCTATATGTAGAGTTGGCCCTCTCCCACATATGGGAAAAGTTGGGGAGAAAGAACAAGATAAGGACAAGGAGGAGGAATAAATAAAAACTGTGACAAAGCATACCTCCCATATTTAAGTGATCACCCTGGATGGTGACACTAACCCCATCAATGACCAAGAGTAGGAAACATCATAGAAAAGGAAGACCTTTGCCCTCTAGGTGATTAAAGTTTTAATCTTCCCTACTTCTTCTAAAGTGAAGAAAATGCCACAAGTTGCTAGGAAGTTATTAGAAAACATTGTGCTATAGTCACCTATCATTGTGCTCTCTATTAAGTCATGACTCAAGGAGACCATTGATAGGAACAAGAGAAGATATGATGATGCAACTCCATTGAATTAATTGACCACACAAGCCACCACTTCTCATCCACCCTCCATAAAAATGAAGAAGTTGTATTCCACTACTACATTGGCCACTGATCCTTCTACTAGCCATATGCTAGTAGAGATTGTAAAGCCACAAAAGGAGGGTAAATTTCATTATCTATCTATAGATGACTTCCAAATAAGAATGGTGTATCTTAGTATCCTTGTTTATGATTCCATGGTAAACATATAGAAGTCCACCAATGAGAAGATTGAATATAAGCTTGAAGATCATAGAGTAGGGAAGGAGGTCCTCAAGGCCTCAAAAAAATAGTTAATGAAATACATTTGGTCCTTACCTACAAGTACTTCATCAAGAAAATTTTACCCAAATGTAGAGGAGAAAAAAATATACTCTTAAATCTACAAAAAGATAGGAAATTCAGGAAATTTGGACGAGCATGGGTATATCAAATGAAGGTTCAAGGTCCTCCATTGATTGTAAACTTGGGAAATCTAGTATTAGATCCTAATAAGCTAAGAGAGGAAGCTTTAAAATTTTAGTCCACTGTACAAAAGGTAGAAGATGGAATGACATAGAAATTGGCCCTATTGCGAGAGGTGATTGACATGAAGACTAGTGTTTCCATCTCTCATGGGATCCTCAAAATTGACCAAGACCCATTGTTTCACTGGAAATAGTATCAAGCTTTTATTATAGTAAGCTTTGTCCAATTTTTAGGAAAGTTGAAGGATGTGCATGAGCTAGTGCAAAAGGTCAATGAAAAACTCTTTGAATATCTAAAAATACTACATACAAAGCCCTATGTATCCTCTAATAGTAAGCTTGTGGATGTTGAGAGGGGGATGTCAAACTTCTTGGCATTTTTTGATAAAGCTATTGATTCACTCAACCTCCAAATGTCAAAAATTCAAGAACTCTAATCAATAGACTTGATCATAAGGAGGGCATTGAAGAATTTCCAGTCAAAAAGTGCTAGAATAGATGAATTAATGAAGATGCATGACTATAAGATGATTCAAAATGACAACATAATTATCTTAGGTGTCATAGAATTGGGCAAAGTAATTGATGCTATGAAAGCTTATAGAGCTAAAGTAGTTACTCCTAAAAAGGCATGATGTTCATTTTTTCTTCAAACTCTCTCTCTCTCTCTCTCTCTCTCTCTCTCTCTCTCTCTCTCTCTCTCTCTCTCTCTCTGTATCCAATTTTGGAAATTTTTTTGTCTCTGTAATGGAAATTGATTAAATTTTGTCCTATTTTTAGTTCATTATGTTCAAAAATTTTCTATGATGAAGTTTTCTATTGCAACTAGCCATTTTGAGAAGAACTATAGATGTAGATTTTCTAGAAGTCAATAAGATTGAAAAAATTACTTTTGGGAAAACCCCTATAGCTGGGACTACTGTGTGTGACTTTGAGTCCAATTTAATTTTTTATTTAGTTTTAGTTTTAAAGTTTAGTATTTTCAATGAAATGGCTTTGGTGATAATTGAATGGATGCTAATGAACTTTGTTTTATATCTTTCATTCAATAGATTGTTTGCCTTGCTTTCTTTAGCATAAGTTTTATTTTTTCTTTCTACTCTATGCCATAGTTCAATTGTGGAGTGTAGTTTTGTGTATAAGAAGGCTAGAAGTTGGTTGATGGAGTGACTGAGAGATAGACAATTTGATTTTTGTGAAAATAATAGTTAGCTTTGTAATTTAGGAATTACTAATTTTCTATCTTTTGCTTTCTCTCATACTATAGTAGATCATTATGCATGTTTATAGTTCTTGCATTAGAGTCAGAATAGATTCCATTTAGTGAGTTAGTCCCCATTTATTCTTTCTTAGATTGTTTAAAGTGTTGAAAAATCTAGTATTTTTTTCCTTTTCTTTCTAGTTAAGAGCATACCCCTAAAACTTGGAAAACAAAATTCATTGCAAATCTTGCATTCATAAAGGAGTTGTACCTTTATATTCAAGGGTTTTTGACATATTACTACATAGACCCATTCTATTGTTAACTTCTTTATTTTCTACAATGCATTGGGCAATCTAAGAGTCAAGGTATAAATCAAAATATCAGGGAAGACAAATGGTTAACAAATAGTTTTTGGTGACCCTACTAGAGAGACATTCAGTATCCTAAGTTTTCTTAGTAAGTCTCATAGTGAATTTAGTAGATAACTTAGAGATTATCTTTGTAGCACTCAATTCATTGATTGATGCATAAAAAATCATAAGGAGAGATGGTGTTTCCCCACAAAGGACAAAGCCCCAGAGTGCAACCTAACCTTGGCTTCAAAGATGAGAAAGAGGACATAATAAACCAATTGAATACTCTTTCTTGGAAAAGCCAAAAGTACCTTGACCAATATAAAAGGGTAAGCTTGACCCTTGAAATAAAAGAGGAAAACATTGAATAATGGGAAGGATTTTTATGGGAAAAATATTAAGAGAAGTGTGCCCACTGTGAACTAAGAAAGTTGACCCTAGATCCTAAATACACTAGAAGTGTTCATGGCAAAGGGAAAGTTGACCCAATGTTTGAAGAGCAATAGAAAGTTGAAATTACAATATTTAAGGATCCTCTCATAAGAGGAAGATCCCTCTCTTGGGAACCAATATATCATGGTATCTTTAGTGCTCTATTTTTCCCCTTACCTTATTTCTCAAATAGGAAGTTATTCATCTTTGTTTCCTATTTTGCACACTCAAATCTCATCTTTCTATAATGCCTTCACTCTTCATGAAGTAGTTTCCCCTATTATTGTCACTTTTTAGGCTATTACTTTTATCCATCCCACCTCAATGGTTCCTCCATGTTGTAATGCTATTGTTCTTCTTCAGTTTGAAACTAATAATGATCTACCTAGAGCTTCCCAAAAGAATTTTCCTAAGTTCAATGGTGATGGGAAACTATATATTGATGAGTGAATTGTGTCTTTCTTTGCTAAATGCAGTATCATATGTCCTCAACATGAAGACATAATAGTAAGGATGTTTTTGGAAACTTTAGTTGAGAATGTAGCCGACTAGATTCAACACCTTCCATTAGGTTATATCACAAGTAGGAATAATATGTGGGATCAATTTGAAGCATGCTACAAAGACTAGTAAATATGAACACACTATGTTGACTCAACTGACCCAAATAAAGAGGGATTCTAGTGTTCCTATGAGAAACTTTATTGCAAATTTTAACAAGTTAGTCAATAGGATTGCTACTGCTAGTAAACCTATAACTGTAAACCAAAAAGTTTTCTTCATTAGCTCTATACCCCTTAACATTGGTTTTTGAATTATATTATTCCATGTGGCTAACCTCTAGGTTTCTCATACCTTGGAAATTGAATTGGAGGGCAACCTGATAGTAGCTAAGAAATAGAAAAGGGAGGTTCAAAGTGGGACCTCAACAAGCTCAGTCATTGGTACAATTAACAACACTAAAGAAATGCTTTAGAAGCTATCTAATGAGATTATTGCCTTGAAAATAAAAATGGGAAAGCCTATTCCCTTATTCCAACAAAAATATCAAGACCTTCCCTAAAGGACACATGAAGGAAAAGCACTGCAATTACCATCCACTAAACAAAAGTTTTCTATCGAGGTAACTCACAAGAAGAAAAATGTATGTATATTTCATCTAAGAGTAGATCATGAGGGTGACTCCTATCTAGAAATGAATAAATATAAGTAACTCACTACTAGTAATTAGCTAACCATTAAGTACCCCAATAGTGAAGAGGATTATGTTCTAGATAGAGACTCTAGAACATTCATTTCAGAGTATGAATTAGATTTAGAAGTTGAAGGTGACTACTTCACCACCTAGGATGGAATAAAGATGACCGTGGTGACTAGAAGTTAAAGAGAGAGGAACCTAGTGAACTATGTTCCCACTCAAAACACAATCACTGGCCCTTCACCAACTACAACTGGAGCATCCACTTTCTCATCCTAGAGGAAAGAGAAGAAAAGGTTTGAACCAAATTGTAAGATCAATACCTCATTTTACTTAATTAAATATTGGAATGATTTTCATATCCAAGTGTCGCTACTTGATTATCTCAAAAACCATCCTAATGAATTGCAAAAGTTAGTAGAATACGACAAAGTTGATGCTAACACCAAGACATGGCCTAATGTCAATTCTACCATTAACAATGACCAACCCTAATTTAATAGTGGCCCACTAGCTAATGAAGAGGTTGTCTTGCCTCTTCTTTTCAAAGAGGAGGAAGTGCTAGACTTAGCTACCTCCCCTTGTTGGAAACCTAGTCTATTTTATGTGTCCTTGTACATAAATAGTCATAAGCTTGGTAACAACATTATTGATTCTAGAGCCTCTGATAATGTGATGCCCTCTTTCTTTCCTTGTTCCCTTCAATTGACCATTACAAAAATATTTGGTTGATGATATTACATGGATGTAAAGTAGGTCCCTCTATTGGGACAAGTGAAAGATGCACAAGTATGGCTAGTCATGCACCCTACAAAGAGAATAAAGCTAACCATCCTAGTTGCTACTATTCAAGATAGCTATATTACACTCCTGGGAATATTTTCTAGGAATATGGGAGGGGAAATCAAGATGGATTGGTCTCGTGCCATAATTCCAGTAGGTAAAAATAAAATCAAGCTGGAAACAAAGGAAAAGGTTAAATTCATAGTCTTGAAGTTTGATGATCCTAAGGAACAAATCCTATATCAAGAGATGGATTTCATAAATTACATGATGTTCTCTAACTTTAATTATTTAGAAGAACAACTAGAGGCTCCTAGTCATTTAGAGATTTGTACCCCAGAGTCTGATGGTAGTTGTATTACTAATAGGTCTGTGCTTTGTGTGGTGCTTGTATTCCTAGATGGATGTAACTTAGACTGCATACAAGCTACAATTCAAAAACACTAACAGTACAATAGAGGATGAATCCTTGTTATTAGGTATTACCTACACAAATTAGAGAGGAGTGATAGTCTTAAGAGCTCAAGGAGATGTAGAGCTTATAGTGAAGAAAGTTTGATCTCAGTTTATTGCGAAGAATGCAAGGCTCAAGAATTACAACAATAGGTTCTTGAATGAGATCGAGGATCTAGACATGTTCTTAGTACAAATTGTTCCAAGGAAAGAAAATCCAAGGGTAGATTTTTTAGCTACCTCAACCTCACTTTTTCTTCCACATTTGCATTTCATAAAAAAATAGTATAAAGTTGAAGTCTTATTTAGGCCCAATGTTATTGACAACATTGAGACATTTCAAGTCTTCAATGTTGATAAAAAGATTTAGTCTTTCTTGGAAGGGTCCAAATGTTATAGTGATCAATACTTCAAAGGAAGAAAAAATGTCTATAGAGATCTCTACCCTAATAGCAAGAAGGAGTTGGAGCTTGGACTTGAACAACTCAAAGTTAACAAGATCCCTTGACATCTTATTGCCCTTGAAAATCTATTTGATAGGCATGATGCATTTATTAGAAGGGAAAGGGGGAGGATAGGTGGAACTTCTAGAGAATATAGAGGAGTGAATGTTGGCACCGAATATAAACCCAAAATGGTTAATATTGGCAGAAACAAATTGAATGAAGAAAGGGCTAAGGCTAAGGGACTACTATCAAAATACCAACATATATTCTCTTTGGGATATAAGGACCTAAAGAAATTTATGAATGGTTAATTCAAACCCAAAATCCCCTCAAGCCGAAAACCAATCCCTTTAGACAAAAGAATAATGGAGCATAATTACAAACCTATGTTCTCAAATGCTGTCTTTAGAGAAGTTCACAAGATGCTAGAAGAAAAAAACATCTAACCCATACACCACTTGATCTAGATGGCCAATATTATTTTTCAAAAAAAGAATGGTCAGAATAGAATTTGTGTGGATTTCAAGAATATGAATTGAGCATCTTTGAATGATAATTGTTCCTTTCCCAAAATGGATCATCTTTTGTAAATAGTCACTGACTCTAAAATGATTTCCATGTTAGATGGATTTTTGGGTTTCAATCAAATTAAGGTAGACCTAGAATATCAGTTCAAAACAACATTTACCACCCCTTGGAGAATGTTTTCATATAACCTTGATGCCCTTTGGACTCATCAATGCTAGAGCTACCTTTATAAGAGCCAATAACTTGTCCTTTTCCAATCTCAAAGATGAGATCGTCATATTCTTGGATGATCTAAAAATCTTCTCCAAGAAAAGATAAAATCACCTAAGGGACTTGGAGAAAGTACTAAAAAGGTGTAAGGAGCATAAGATTTCACTCAATCCCAAGATGTTTATTATTCATGTTACCAAATGAAAATTTCTAGGCCATATTTTCTCCCAAGAAGGCATTAGGATTGATACAGAATGTGTTAAAGTTATCTAGAAATTGAATTTGGTAGGAAGTAACTTTGAAGTTAAGTCATTCTTTGGACAACTTAACTTTCTGAGATGCTTTAGTCCTGATTTTTTTGAAATTACCAAATGCATAATTGATATGATGAAGGGAAGACAAAACTTTAAATGCAATGATTCTAGGAGAAAGGCTTTTGATCAAATTAAGGATACTATAGTGAAGGTACTTGTTTTAGCCCACCCGGATTACACTAAGGAGTTCATATTGTACTACTATGCTTCGACCCACACACTTTTTGCAATACTCATGAAAAAAATAAGGCATCTAAGCACCAATCACTTTCATAAGCACTCCTATTAAAGAAAATGAATTTGAAATACTCAAATGGAAAAGCACACCTATGCAGTGGTGAGAGCTCTCAAGAATTTCAGATTTTATATTTTACATTCTCATTATGTTGTATATGTACCCAATTTAGTTGTCAAGAGCATATTGACCCAATAAGAGATAGGATGTAACACTGGAGGTGGATGGATAAAAAATATTCAAGAATACAATATCGAGCTAAAGCCCATAAAGTTGGTGCAAGGAAATTTCTTGTGCAAGATGGTTGTAGAAAATCATGACTCAAGCCAAGAAGAGTAATCTTCAAGAGCACTGATGGTTAGTCTCTAGGACCATTGGTTCTCAAACATTTCCTATTTCCTTACTTATGAATAATTCCGTAATGGACCAACATACAAGTAGAAGAGACACCTCATGATTAAATCAACTAACTATATCATATATGATGACCAACTTTACAAAAGAGCAATAGATGGAACTATCTTGAGATGTGTGGATAAGCCCAAACAAGAGAGATTCCTTCATATTGTCCATAGTGAATCATGTGGTGGAAATATCTCATCTACAGTCACATCATGAAAGATTTTGTGGCAATGCTACTACTAGTCTATCATGTTTAAAGATGCTTCTAAATGGGTACCCAAATGTGATAAATGTAGAATGTTCTCCAGAAAGGTTTAGTTAGTTGCCTTGCCATTCAAACTAGTTGTAATAGAAGGTCCCTTTAGGGTATGTTCAGGATCATGGCTAACTAAACTATGCCCCTAAGTGACAATGAAAAATCAAAAAATCAAGGTTATGTCAACTTGATGTGTAATTTTAAACATGCTTTGAATTTTGAATAAAAAAAGTTTGAAAAAAATCTATAGGATATTAACATTAGTTTTTGAACTATTAGACCTGATCTTAAGAAATAAAAATTTGATCTAGGTCAAAATGTTGAATTTTAATGCAATAGTACAAAAAATTTAGGACAAAAATAAGAGGTAGGTCTATGTATGACCAGCTTAATTAAAATCAAATGATAATATATTTTTATAAGAATTTAGATATAAGAAGTAGACTCATGCCCAGGTGTGACACATATTTTTGGGTATTTTTATTTCAAGTAAATAATTAGTTATGAATTTTCTCCTATAGTATTCTTGAAATAAAAAAATCCCCTTTCTGACCACCTTAACTAATTCATAACTTTACAAAATTTGATTTTTCCTTTATTCTACTTATAGTATAAGAAGTATATAATGTGACACATCTTTTGGATTTCAAAAATGTTATACCATTTGAAAGGTTTTTTTCAATCAGTGTGTCAATCAACACTTTCTATGTAACTCCATTAGAAAATGAATTATAATATCTTAGTGAACTCATAATTTGATAGATATTATAGTTATGGAAAGATAAGAACATTCTTAAGAAACCATTTTCATTTCATAAATTTTGGGTGAAAAAAGTCATCGGACACATGTTTTAAGTAAAAAAAACATAAAAGAATATGCAAAAAAGATGTTTTTTTCGAACATTTTCAAGGTTGACCATGTAGGGTTTGCATCCAAAGAAATACTAGGCCTTATAAAGGTATTAATGTTTTGGTTTGGTATCATGATGGGTGGGAAAGAAGTTAGAATAGAATTTGAAATGCTTTGAGGCATTTTAGAACAACATATTTTTTAGATTGATGATCTTTCACATTTCCTTGAATAAATCAGGAATTGACTTTATTGGACTGATCAATCCTACTTCATCTACTAGTCACTTGTATGTCATAACTACTATGGACTACTTCACTAAATGAGTGGAAGTCAAACCTACCAAGAAATATACTTCTGAAGCCACTTATGAGTTCATCAAAGTGAACGTTCTGGTAATATTTAGGGTTCCATTAAGTCTTGTCATGGATAATGCCACTTAATTTTCTTTTATGGAGATTATAGAGTTCTATAAAAATAAAATATACCATAGTCACTCATCATATTACTTTCCTCAAGGGAATGGCCAAGAAGAATCAAGAAATAAGAACTTGGTCAACATTATAAAGAAATGAGTCTCTGAGAACCAGAAGGATTGTCATAAAAGATTGCACATAGCTCTTTGGGAAGATAGGATGATGCCCAAGAAGGTAATCAAAACTTCTCCATTTGAGCTAGTATATAGAGTTGAAGCCATCCTTGCACTCCTATAGGAGCTATCCATTTGTAAAGTGTAACAAGTGATCAACAATCCAATATTTTGTAATGGTTTGGAGAAAAATATCATGTACTTAACTAAGCTCAAAGAGGAATGATAAATACTAGTTGACCACATTAAAGAGCATCAAATGCATGTAAAAACATTCTTTGATAAGAAGGCCAAACCAAGGAAGTTCATGAAGGGTGACCTGGTCTTATAATGGGATAAAAGTCATGAACCCAAAGGTATGCATCTTAAGTTTGATTCAAATTGGAAGGGCCTTTTCAAGATTATGCAAGTGAACCAATTTTTTTTCTCATTCTACCATATCCCTCGAGAGAGACTCTACCATTTTATTATAATAGTCAGGATCTAAAGTTTTATCAAGTTCATAATTGAAAGCAAGTAACCCCTATAGTTAGTGTTAGTATAGGTAGGTTTTCTTTGTGTATTTTGTTGCTTTGTTTTCCTACTTTCCTAAGTTACTTTCTTTTATGTTGCATACATAGCTTAGTTTTCATGCTGTATTTTGTCATTGTAGATATGGAAAACCAAATATTTTGGGTCCCTTCTCAAATATTGGTAATGCTTAAGTCCCCAATTAGAGCTAGTTGTTGCCATATTTTAGTCCTACCCTTGTAAGACCAAAAATCATTGGCATTAATTAAGTGTGATGTCTAAGTATTTTGTAGGTTACTTACTTCTCATCTTTCTTGAGTACCTCACTTTCTTTCTTTTCAAGGTATTCTTGCATTCTATTTAACCATCATTCTTTGTGGGTTTTCTATTTCTCTTGTACACAAGGGGTTTACATGATCTAGGTATGGGTGGGATGTGTTTGGGAATCTTCCCAATGAGAAGTAAGTTGTCTATGTAAAACTATTTGCTATCTTGCCCCAACATCCTTTTTCCCATGGATTCTAAGAAGTCAATCAAGTTTTCCTCTTTGGTGAACTAAATTAAATGTGTATTTGAAGGATGAAGCTATGAAAGTCATTAACAAGATGTGTATATAATTATACCATTATGGAAAGTCCAATGAAGTCATCAATCAAAGCCAAAAATAAGGCCATTTAGGTTGTTAAGGAAAATTCTACTTTCACAAATAAGAGCAAGTATTTTGGATTTTTTGTTGTGCGCTAATGAAGGGGAAGGTGTTTTATTTTTCTTCCAAAGCTAAATTGATTAATGTCAAATCCAAGTCTTTGCATAGTGTAATACCCCAAAATTGGCTCATTTCCATTATACCAATTCTAGTCTATTTTGATCAATCCTAAGACCTATTCTAATAGGCAATTCTTATTCTTCTACTCACTACTTGACTTAATTGTCAAATGCTTAAAACCTTAATCTGCATTAATCAGACTCTTTATTTATTTCCTATAGTATTGACTCATATTAGTCACATTAAACCTATTGATTAAGATTTGATTTAATTATTAAGTATTTATACTTTAATTAAATTAAATCGTCACCTAAGGCTAATGTATTAAGGAATTAAAAATATTTAATTTAATAACTATGCTCACTTTAATTAATTGAATGTGATTGTTCAATTAAATGAAAAAGGAATTTACGAGGTCATATCTAACTTTATTAAATTAAATAATATCTTCAAAATCTCCTTTTCAATTCTACATGGAAACTCTAAGTGAGCTATCCCTAAAATTGGAAACAATCTAGTTAGCTTGTTTTCACACTCATAAAAAGCTCAGTTAACTCTCCTTTCTTAAGGAAGTTTCCATTTTAACTAAATCTTGCTTCAATCCTAACCATTGATTGAAATCGATCTAAACCATTGATTCATTTCAGGAAAATCTATTTAAGAGACCCTCATTTCTTCATTTTGGGAAGAGGAATTTTGAATAGATGTCGAATTGTTGTTGCATTTTCCACTCACATAGCTCATTGCTATCTTTCATACATTTCTTAGCTTAATTCCATATAGTTTTAGAAATGCATACATGTAGCATAATTTTCTTTACATGTTCTTAGATTAAAATGCATATCTCTTTCTAGATTACTTTGCATTTTCATATAAATTAGCTGCATCTCAAATCCTTCATTCTTAGAGGGTCTAGTTGCTTGCACCTCGATTTTCAGGATATTAACAGGAAAAATCCCTTTAGATAGAAGGCAACAGGTCGGCTTGCAGGACTATTCTTGGGCGAACAATTTCATGTTCATTCCATGATGAATCTGCATACAAAGACTGTGTTGAAGTGTGTGTGTGTTAAACAGAGGCCACATTTACACACATACATTTCTGGCGCCCATCGTGGGGCCAAGAAAATCAATTTGTCAGGCCTTTTCTACACTTTTTTTTATTAGTTTTCAAGCTCCCTATCCATATGGTTATGTGCAAGTTTAGGAATCTTTGTGTGAGATAATCCATTTTGCGTGAGGATTTTGAATCTTTATGCAAAGATTCTTTTTGATTCACACGAGAAAGTGCTCGAGCGCACAAACTTTTGCGTAAAAAATTTCACATAGCTCTGCTAGAGATCTCATGCAAGATCTTGTAACAACAACCTCTATTTCAATAATTTTTTACTTTGCAATTTACTCAATTTTCTTAATGTACTTTTCTTGGAGTTTGTGTTGCTTTGTTTCTTTGATTTTTTGTAGCTTAACTATTGTCTATAGGATGATTTGTCAAAGATTCCTTATATAAGCCACTCAAACATGGACTAACTTTTCTTGCAAGACTTCATCAAAGATATGTTTGTCAAAGACCAATTTTCAAACCCACAAAATAGCATGTCTTATTTATTTCTTTCAAAGCTAGATTAAATAGGGCTTGTGAACTTCTTAGAGTGCAAGATAGAAGAATAGACAATTATGCCCTTCATCAGTTGGAGGTCATGACCAAAGGTGAATCAAAAACCTAGATGCTTCTAAAAGACGAAATTCAAAGTGAGGCAAGTAGCTTAGTGGTTCTTCAATGCTTATTCTCTTCTATGATAAGATGATGATTTTCTTTTAAGGGAATCCAAATCTTTAAGGAATGATGGGTCTAGATTGATTAATCTAAGTTGGTAATCAATCTGTTTTGCATGTTTGGGCAAGAAAGTAAGGTAGAGGAGTATGCTTTATCCCCTTAGGGGAAATCAAAAACTTTGACCCTTATGATCAAACCACTAGTCCAAGTCAATCCTTTAGAGGGCCTACCAAAGTGATCCAACCTCCAAGAATGACCCAAGTGAGCACACTCCTTTCATTGGAGATTCCAACTCACTATAATTAAGATTCTTTGTAGAGTGGAAGACTCCAAAGCCAAATTAATTTCTTCCCCTTCATTCTCGATATCACATATCAAGGGGAAGATCTATTTGTGCACTGGTTGCCACTAGCCCCTAGCTTGTTAAGCAGCTAGTGTGCACTTTCAGATGGTGTTGTAGGTTGCTGGTCTCAACTTTGCTTGCAGAGCCACCAAGAATTAATATGAATGGAAGCCAAGTAAAAACCTCTTAGTTAGAAGCTACCTGGTTCACCTCTGAAAGGAGGCATAATCTTTGTGCAAGGATGGGGAAGAATCTCTCTTGTAGAACTCACCATAGGCATGCTACTAGACATTTGAAGGTGGTATATGTGCTTGTCCCCTACTACATGAGTGCTCATTCAACATATACTATTGAGTCATTTGAATATACCCAAAACATGGGTGCCCTCTAGGGGGTGACACAGCTGTGTGATGTACATGCATGTGCATAAGATGTGGGACAATGGTTTTCCCTTCTCCACTATTTTTTGTTTCTAGGGATAAAGCGTGTTTGTTATTGAATCCTAAACATGTCCAAACTTTCTCAAACAAACTAAAAGTGAAGACTCCCTTGTCCCTCTGAGTTACTTTGCCCTCAATTAGATTGTATTCGACTACTACTTGCTTCCCGTGTCTTTTTGAAAACACTTGCCTTGTTCAAAACCAAATGTTGTTTAAACACTTGAAAATCAACCTTGCTATTTGTCTAAAATTTTCCAAATGAATCAACAATCTATCTGAATAGTCTAAAAATCTCATTGAAATCAAATGTTGTTATTAAACTAGTCTGCCTTCTTGCGCGAAAAATTTTCATGTCTCGCGTGAGATCATTCTGTCTAGCAACTTTTTCGTGCGGTTCATCCCAAGTCCTCGCATGGTCTGTAAAAGTTTCTCATGTGAAATTAAAACATTTCCAATTGTTTTCACACGGTCCAGAGTATTTTCTCGCATGATCCTAAATATTTCCTCGTGTAGCCCATGAAGGTTTCTTGCAAGAGATCTTATTCAGCATTACTACTTTTGGACTGATTTAGTTGTTTGTGTCCTACACACTATCTTTTTCTGCATTTGATTATTGCTCTTTATCTGAAAATAGTCCTAAACAATGGAACTTTTCTTAGCTGAAGACTTGTGTCTCATGCTTTGACTAGTCTCATCTCTTAAGTTATCTTTTGTCTTCATCTTTTAATGCTTGTCATACTTTGTGTCATATTGGTCATAATCTTTGGCTATTCAAGCCTTTAAATCAGACCATTTGGGCCTTGATGGACATCATTCTTACTATTATCTTGTCATTTTTTAGACTCATTCTTAGTGCAGTTCTTGTCTAGGTTCTTGCTTCTTGTCCTTGTCTATGACTATCACAACTAGGAGCGGCAACATGATTTATCCTCTTAGACTTAGGCAAGGTTGTGCTATGGGTCGTAATCATGGTAGAGGTCACTTACCTTTCGTTACACAATATGTATCTAGTTTGGCTAGTGAGGCATCTTCATGATCTCCCTCACTTGCTAGGTCACCTCGAATTTAGCAAACATTTTCAGGTAAAAGCACAGATCTATGTCACCATTTCTGATACCAAAACCTATTTTGGTCAAATCTCATTTCTCTATCAAAACTCAATTTTTTTCAAAAACTAAAAATATTTTTTTATAGATCTCAGGTTCAATATCATCATTATATAAATTTTTGAGTGTTTTGATTAGTTATAATATGTTATAATCTCAAAGTATTATAAGTCAATATTTCAACATTTTAGAAGATGCTCCCTCAAAAAAGGAAAAAAATAGTAAATCGTATCAAAAAAATTAAAAATTTATATTTATGTCTAGAGGAGAGAATCTTCTTCATGAATATGTAATTTTTTTTCAAGAAGGTATAGATTTGATAGGAAAGTTTTGACGGGAGGAAAAAACTGTTGGATTTTGATAAGGTCGAACTTGAGTACTTATAACAAAGAAAATATACATAAAAAATAATTATTAATTTTTTTGTGCACTAGCTATACATGTCATATATAAGATATTTTCAAATCAGAACAAAAAAAGATGATTTGCATATACTTGTTTGACAGGAACTACAACCTATATTTTTTATAGTTAAAAAAGGGACTTCAAAATAAAATAAAATGAATAAATTCCTACTCAAAAAAATTATAAAAACTATAGGCATAAAATTCATCCAATTCTACACATTTCATCATTTTACATCATCTTCATATTTTAAACACAAATACCATTTTTTTGTCACTAATGTTGAACTGTCACATTTTGATATCACGTTTCTTTATAAAAGGTGACACAGGTTTGTGCTTTTACCCTTTCCATAAGCTTGCAAAAAATTAAGAATCCTTTGTACTAAGAGGACATTGAGATAGGTAGAGGTCCTGCATCACCAAACATGATGTCTGATTCCTTTTTTAGAGGACCTTTTGAAACACAACACACTAAAACTAAACACATTCCTATAATGACTAATTGTGAACGTGAACATGGTAGTTATAGTCGACATCAAGAACTAGCTAAGAATGAAAAAGAGAAAGAGAAAGACCATGACACCGATGAGGAATAGGAAGAGGTGAAAATTCTCCCTAAACACATAGCAAAATTTTGAAGAGACAAAAACTTTCAAAAGGTCATGGGAATCCTACTCAATGAAGAAAAAGAAAAGTACTTTCTCAAACTTTCCCAAGAGGGAGCTAAGTGACCCTCTCATTTCAATGTGGAAACCATTATCACACCTGAAGAAGAAACTGAGACTTCTAAACTCCAAAAACAATTGAAAATTATGCAAGACCAACTGGCTCATATGATGCATGAGAAGGAGAAACCCATGAAGACATACACATTGGATGCTCTTTGTCCATTTTCATTTGACAAAAGCATAAACATGCTGACTTTCCCACTAGGTGTAGAGCTACCCAAGTATGACAAGTACTTTGGTACTACTAATCCCTAAGATTACTTGTGGGAATTTGGTACTTTTTCTATGGAGTTTATACATGATCAAACATACCTCATGCATTTATTCCCTAGAAGCCTAAGTGGTTAGGCTTTGGAGTGGTTCTCACATTTACCTCTTGGTATCAAGATGTTTGATGAAATTGCCAATCTATTTGTTCAACTGTATTCTCATAACATACAACATCCTATCAATATTTGAGATCTATGCAACCTTAAACAGAAAGTTGGAGAACCTTTTCTCACATTCCTTCAATAGTGGAGACAACTGTATACTAAGTATTCTCACAAAATTCTAGAAATAGAAAAGCTTGACATTTTCACTGATAACCTCCTACCTAATTTTAGATATAGAGTCCAACTTCAAGGTCCACGTACCTTTGAAGACATGATCACACAGGGTATTTTCATCGAGGATTTTATGGTCAAGAAAGGTGAACTCACTCTTCAAAGGGACATAAAACAAGGTTCCACTTCCAACAAGGATAAAACCAAACATGCCAACAAGAACCAAGAAATTGTAAATGATGGATTTGTTGAAAATGTCATACCCAAACCTGCTAAAGCAACATTTAATCTCATAGACAGCCTCAAAGTGGCCAAAAATGTTAAGAAACCTCCTCTTGACAACAAGCGATCTGGGAACAAACTAAGAAACTCATGGGAAACATGCCCCAAGTGAGAGCATACACCCTTGGGGGAACCTTTGGATGTGGTTTACGAAACATTGCTACAACATAAGCATATTTCCGCAATGGATAATCCTTGTCCCTATGATCCACAACCATGTCCACCATGGTGGAATGAAACCTCATTCTGTGAGTATCACCAAAATAAGGGACACAAAACTAGCAACTGCATAAACTTGCGCCATAAAGTCCGGGACATGATTGATGCTAGTGATCTTGTGGTAGATGGACATAACAAAAACTTTAATCACAAGGCATTGAAAGAACCTTTCCCAGCTTATGAAAAAGGAGACACTTCGAAACCACAACCCTACAACAAAGTTAACTATACATATTCCAATGATGAAAATATCATTCACATGGTTGAACCTATGGGTTCTGAATACTGTGACATTATTAATATTAAGGGAAAATAAGATAATGAAAAACCCAAGACACCATTTGTCTTAAGGGGCCCTACTCTCAATGCAATGGATAATACACCCTCATAACACTGTGCTAATGTTGTCACTCGTTCTTGTGCCAAGTTGGTGCTCAAAGGCTCTGCACCTTCTACTTCTAATCTTGAACAACACAAAGACAAAGCCCTTGCTAGTCCATCTTGTCGGTGTTTTAAAATGCACAAAAACTACTAAGCGACAAAATGCTTAATAACAAGATGATAATACTCATAACATCTAAAGGTCAGCCAATTCTTGTTAACAATTGCATGTGTAAAACATTTGGATCCAAATTCTACAAAACCAAAGGTGGTTTTCTACTTTTTTGGCTTTACAAAACCAGGGTGGGTATACCGAGGGATGATTCAAAACTGGAACAATTGTATGAGGATTATTCTTAGTTTCATTCTGATTCTCATTTCAAAATCCTCAGACATATACACAATTCTTACTAACTTGATAAACATATCCCATAAAACAGATATGGCCAAGAATTCTTCTATAGATCTGTAGATGTTCTTAACAATAGTGGCTAACTAAAGCTAAAAAATTCCATGCAGACAAGTGCTGGCCAGCTTTGAAGATCTATAGAAAATAAAAGTAAAATTTGATTTGATGTTGTGTTTTGATAATCATTTACAATATATTTCTCCTTCAACTGAATCAATTTGATCAGTGCCTAATCCATTGGGGTTTAGAGTCTATAGCAAGTTCTCAGATCTAGTTTGTTGCCTTACAACAAATTCTATCAGCAATTCCTATCATAATTCATCATTCAAAAACCTTTCCACTACTAAAGAAACCTTACCACATTCATCAAAGCTTTTATTTAATCCATTGAATTAACAACAGTGATAAATAGATATACAACTCAACTAGATTGCATTCAATTGCACAAGCCTGTACTTATACAATATCAAGACAACCAAGTAATTGGAAGGAGACAAGATTCCAAAAGAACTTATATAGGGATAGTTCACAATTTATATTCATTTTCTTTG
Source organism: Cupressus sempervirens (assembly GCA_028749045.1). Lineage (NCBI taxonomy): Eukaryota > Viridiplantae > Streptophyta > Pinopsida > Cupressales > Cupressaceae > Cupressus > Cupressus sempervirens. The sequence continues at coordinate 699,794,429 of CM053786.1, read as the reverse complement.
AAAATGGTAAATCATTTACAATAGACTCAGAATGACCTTTTGAAAGAAATGCAGCTCATTCTATATTCATGTATTCTCAGAGAATTGACAGAGAAAATATGTCATAAACTTGCTTTCAAAATTTGGACCAAAAATAGACTAAGCATATTACTTAGAAAAATAGAATTCGGACCATTCTTTAGCCTTGGAATCTCACTTAAATACTGTGAGATGCAACAAGCTTCAGGTTAAAAGAAAGTGACAGGTGTCCTTTACAAAGAATGTTTACATACACCTACCACAAAATGACAAAATGTGGGTAACAGAAGATAACTAGATCAAAACATTCTTTTAAGTTAGTCAACTTCTATTATACGTTCTAGTGTTACTTATTGGTTATTGATCTATTTTACCTACATAAGTAACTACCAAATTAGCCAACAATGAAGCTTGTTCTAATGATGGCACATTAACTTCCACCTGTAGGCTTTCTTTGTCTTTATCTTGGGTGGTAGGAACAACTTCTATCTTGTCCTTTTCTCTAGCCATATCAACATCCTGTGATCCCGAGTTTGTAACTAAAAATGACAGGTTTTTCTTGTCTTCTTGTTCTGATTGGGTTTGAGAAATGATAGTATTAGTGATTTGGACTTCCTCATCCTACACGTTATCACTGCCAGTTTCATCTGTGTCCAACTATTCACTAGAAGCCATTTCTGCCATCCACCTGTCAAATAATGCATCATCTGGCCAATTGAATTGCAAAATATCCTTCTATTTTTTTATTATATAATCAACCACATTATTAATATCAACAAAATCCTATTTTAAAGAATCAAAGAATATTTTGGCTTTCACCATCTCTTCTATTGTGGTGGCCCACCATGCATGCCCGATTTCATTTACTACTTGATTCATTCTTAAATAGAATGCATCATCAAGTTCTTTTGCCCATTCTTCTTTGCTTTTTAAATTATTTTTCTTATCTAGGGCATGAGGGAATAATTTGAAATTTTGACTCTTATATTTGTCTAAGTGGCTTATTATTATCTTCTGTAAATGTATCCTTTTACTATCAAAGTCAGCAAGGTCAGAAACAATATAAAAGATTTTTTCAATCTGATCATGAGAATTATCTATAACAGATAAACACAAAAAGGTTACTACTTTTTCCCTTCTTACCCATTTTCTCACAATAGGCTTTAGAGCCTCATCATTTTCTTTTAACTCCTCCCAAATATTAATCACCTTGGCCAATTGATGATGGATTAGTGGCCATTCAACTTTGTCTCCCAAATATGTAAGAGCTTTTCTTAGTTTATCTTCATACTTAGATTCCAACTCTATATGTAAGGCCCATAATTTAGCCTTTTCTTCTTCAAAATCCTCAGCAGTGTAATATCATGGCCCCTGGGGTGTATCTGGCATTTCAATGAGCGGGGTAGACTTAAAAGGTTCTACTGGGGGATGAGGGTATGTTATTCTAGGCCTGGTGGATTGTTCCAATAGCTTATTTTCAAGCTCAATCCTCCTCTTTACCTCTTTGTTGCATGCATCCACTAATGTCTCATACTTTCTCTATAATTCAAGCATGACATGTTCCTCCTTATTAGTAGTGGCCAAAAGAAACTGGGAAGAATCCACATTCCAATAGGCTACCTATACATGGGAGGTGTCAGCAACCCTTCTTACAAGTATGTTGCCCATCAATCCAGACTCATTTGGTTGCGATGATGTAGCTCTAGATCCTCTTTTCAATGACCAACTGACCAATGCAGCTTGATCCTCAATAAATGCAATTCCTTGGAAATCCTTTTTATTTGGGTCTTGCAATTCCAATTTACTTGAAATAGAATTCAAAATTAAGGCATCTACAATATCCCAATTTGGCAACAATAATATGTTAGAGGTCTTTACCATTTGCCTTCCTTTTTCAGGAGTAATGTTCTAGAATTCCTTCATCATTTCTTCTTTAATCTTGTGTTGTATGGAAGTTTCATCCATTTCTAGATGCTCTATCTTCATCCTTTTACATTTCTCCTCAAAGATGTTCATGTTTGTCCTCCATGCAAATTTCTGAAAAGCTCTTGATTTTAAAAAATTGTCATCAGTCAAAAATTGATGACTTTCTTGTTCTAATACAAGGTCCAATTCCCTACCTCTATAATCAGCTCCTGTTAGATCCAAACTTGGGAGAAGAGGCTCTCGAGGGTTACCTTCATCCAATTCTACTTGGGTAATAAAAACACCTCCCTGTGATCCAATTTCTTTAACTTGCTCACCTGTGAGCTGCTCTTCTCCAATTCTCAAAGGAGATTGGGTGGGTGAATATTCCTCAATTTGAGGTCTCCCTTCTCTTATTACCTTTTGCCTCTTTGGGCTAGGCTCATCAAGTCTTTCCTCTAGAGCTATTCTAGTGGATCCCATTATTTGTTTGCCCTTATCTATGGGAGCCCTTTTATTCTAAATTATAGTGTAACTAGGTTTTTTCTATACAATTACTTGACCAACCCCTATATTAGGAGTGAAAACTAACCTCTTCATGAATTCTCTGACCTTATCGGGAGAAGAATTAATAAAAAATTATTTCTTCTCATTGATGGTTTCCATTATTGCAAGGAAGTTATTTATGATCTTGTTTATTTTGTCGACCTCTGTATTGGCATTGTCTAAAGGACTATAACTCTAATCAAAACAATGAATAAATTCTAGGACCTAGGAGTAAACTCTCCATTTTTCTTTTTTAGTTTCTTGTTCTTGTAAAGAAAATTCATTTCTTATAATGTCTTCTGGGTAATATGAATCATGCTTTACTGGTCCCAACTTGATCCTATGCCTCAGAGCCTGATTGAAAAATCCCTTAGAATCACAAAAATGGGGGTGGGAGACAACCATCATATACTAATCCAAAATTTTGTACAAAAAAAGCCATCCTCCTTTAGTAATCAAAAACTGATGGGCCACTGTGCAGGTAGGGAAAATCGACCCTAGTTGCATTTTTGACAAGAACATTTCCTCTACTCCTCCTAGTTTCCATAAGATTTCTGCCATTCCTACCTTTAGGGGCACTTGGTAAGGCAATACATGAGGACTCCCTTTAAAACCATATATTCTGAAAACTGTAGAAACAAGGTAAGGAATAATATCTCACCAATTGTGTTAAACTTTCAAATTATGGGGGCTATCCATAGGTCTAATGAGATTCATCAATACTTTAGGGATCCTGGCATTACTAGTCAATAATAAACATCTCAATTTAGAAGCAAAATATCTATCAAATCTAACAAAACTAACTTTATTTGCATCCCAAGTCATATCTGCACCCCATAATTGGACTAGCAGTGTTTCCCCATTTTCCTCTCTCTTCAACTTCATCTTACTACCAAAATATGTTACCCCTTTGAACAAGAACATATGCATTAATAAGGAGTAGTGGCCAAAAGTTTTTTCCACCTTACCTCTCGCAATTCCAACCAAATCGATGTGAATTTCTTCAGCTAGAAAGGAGGCAAAATAAAAAATGACATCTACACCGAAAGAGGCAATTTGAATCATCATATACATAAGGTCAATGGGCATGAAATCTTGCTCATCTTCACCAAGAGCATGACACAGGGTCTTGTATATCTCTACAGCCCGAGAAGTGAAAAGGCTCTTCTTAAAAGGTTCTTTAGAGGCTGCAGTTATTATTGGCAGAGTTCCTATGGTACCAATGTGTGCCCTCAATGCACCTCCCCTAATTATATCTCTCTTTGCTTTTTATTCCTTTTCTAATTCCAGCAAATTGATTGGCACATGGAAATCTGCGAATGGTTCTAAGTGAAAAACCTCTCTAATTTCTTCAAGGCTAATTGACACTAGAGGCACACCATCATTTCTTCTCACAACCCTAATGTCTTGGTCATAGTTCTTTGCAATGTCTTCTAGCAATTCGTAGTCCATGAAAACACTAGGAACTACTAACTTTCCCAAGTCAAAATTCCATATATTAGCATGAGGGGCAAATAGATTCCTCTCTAAAAACCACTTCTTAAACATAACAAGGCTAGTCTAATTGGTTACTACACCCCTTACCTAGTTCCCCTTGTCATATAAGACATCAGCAATTTTAAGCCTAGGATTTAATGAAATTAATCTTTTGATCTGCGCAGACTTTGTAGTGGATCCTGGGAGTAATTCTAAGAAATCATCATGGATATTCCTATTCATATAGTTAACTTGCCTAGAGAATGATTTCTTAGGAGGCATCTTGATTGTAATAATGGGAATTGGAATGTTACAGAGGTTATGATCGAGTATTTACTTGATTTTACCAAAATTATCCTCCTTTGAACTTCTACAACTGCTTTCAAACAAATATGGAATTGTTTTCACATCTTCACCAATGCTTAATCACAACATGATCGACGGGTGCTTATGCTCAGAGAAAATGAAATTTTTTTTGGAGTGGACTATAATGAATAATAAAAGAAAATCTTACAGATTATACTCTACTTTTTTATCACACACGAAGTCTTCGTTCATCATAAATGCGCGGGATAGAATTTCACCACACTTCCCTTTCTTTTTTTGAAAATGTGCTATCGATTCTTGGAAAATCTTACGATCTACTAATGAAAACTAAGCTAGCTCATTTTCTTATTAACATATTTGCAATCAAACCAATAGAATAGCTCCACCTGCACCTTTCCTTCAGTGTTGGTGCTTCAAACTGGGCCCACGGATGACCACGGACATGTGTCATCATGTCGCTAATTCGCTATACTTATACCTCGAGTATCTTTCCATGGCGAGCTAGCGATAACCTTTGATCTTATGTCAATCATGTGACAGACATTTGAAATGACTTTTCAAGGAATCAATGGTGGGCCATCACTCGCTAACTCACCATGCGTGACTTTTGAGCACTTCTTCATAGCGAGCTAACGATAACCCTTGATCTTGGCCCAATCTCATGGTCAGAAATCCTTGTATTACGTTCCTGGGAAGTGGGTCGATGGTACCACTATTTCTAAGCTAGTGCAATGCACTGGCATAAATATTCATATTTTAATCATCTTCTATCTAAGGTTCTATCGTGTTTTTGACTTTAGGGTCAGTCTTTATGTCGCTACCGCCAAAACACAAAAGCACCTGGCTAGCGATTCAATGACCCGTTGGAAAATCGATGCTGAGAAAAGTAGCACAGCCTACAGAGAATTTTTTTGAGACTTTCCAAATCATTTCTAGTCATAAAAGAATTCTGCCTTTGGCAATGATTCCATCCTTGCTATGTCGCTACCGACAACTTGCTTGTATATTCTGATAGTGACTTAGCGACTATTGGAGTTATTTGGATGCCAGATTTATTATTTCTAATGACCATGGCCATGTGTCATCATGTCACTAATTCACTACACATATATCTCAAGTATTTTTCTTTAGCGAATCAATGGCAACCATAGATTTAAAGGAAATCCGACGGTGGGGTAAAACATTTTCACAAGGATTAAAAAAATGATTTCAACGAAGGTGAATAAAGATCATTTTCTTAATCCCCTTCCCCCCTTTTTTTAAAATAATTTTCGTGCCAAGGAAAATTTAAAAGGAAAAAAGGGATTTAGCCAGAAAATAACACAAACTTAGTTGGAAACCTAGTCACCATTAAGGGATCACAATCTGAGAAAAAATTATCCAGGCAAGACAAAACCTATTATACAAAAATTCAGACCACCACATTTGGCAAAGGTGTAAAATGCACAATGAACTTGACAACAACTAGTTATAGTGTTCTCGATCAGTTGAAATGAACTAATGTTCAGATTTCTATCTTTGAGCTACTTAAAATCTTGCCTGCTCACAAGTAGATTCTGGATAAAGCCCTCGTTGAGGAAAATGTTCCTCAAGATCTTGATCTTGAGCGATTTCAATCCATGGTAGGTAACTTGACCTCACCTTATCTTGTGACCTTCTTTGAGGAGGATTGTAACTCGTTGAGTCAACCACACAATCAACCACTACATATTCAAGTTATGATCTATGAGACACGTGTTTGTCAGGTACTCATTGATAACAACGCTGGCCTAAATATTGTCTCTGCTGTTCTACTTAGACAATTGAATTATTTTGAGGAATCTATTGATCCTTGACAAAAGATCACTATCAACACGCATGACAAAGTGGAATGAAAGTATCTAGGTGTTGTGGTTTTACCCATTCGTGTCGGTCATGTAGAAAGGGATGTCACCTATTAGGTGCTTGACATTCCCTTTCTTACAACATCTTGTTAGGATGGCCATGGATACATGAGATGTGTGTTGTACCATCCACATACCACCAATACATCAAGTTCCCATTTCATCGTTTCAAAGTTACTATTCCTACCACTACTAGTTATACCTGCAATATGCTCAAGGCTGCTAAAACTTTTGTCCCTGCTAACCATGAATCCACTGATTATCATGACAATAAGCTGAAACAAATCAAATAAACATTCAAACTGAAAGAAACTAGCATGGGAGAGTACCATATTGAACTAGTTTTATAATTAACATCTCTCCTAGAGTCTCCTTGACATTATGGGAGACCCTCAGAGGCAAAGAAGTTGTTTGTACTAACACCCCAAACCAAGTACAATGGCACTTTTGTCAAGGCTATGGTTCCCTTAGAAGATGAAAGTGAAAATAGAGCCATTGCTGCATGGCTTTATAGAGAAGAGGTTCTAGTGGACCTAACAGAGCGAGCTCGAGAGATCACTCCTGAGAAATATGGGCTTGGTCTTAGGCTTATGAAGCATTTTGGTTACAAGGGAGTTGGCCCTATTGGATGCAATAAAAATGGCCTAATTGATCCTATCAAACCAAGAGCTCAAAGCAATAGTGATACAACTGGCCTAGGATTTAAGAAGGTTCCTTTTCATTTGGGACCAAATAAATTGATACCAACACCTGAGAGTTCATTTAAAAATGAGTCACAAGCTAAGTCAGATACTCAAAAGGAAGAATTTGATGACGAGGATTCCTATCCTCTTCCTATTCCTTATGATCTTGCTAAATTCTTTGCTAAGCCAAATGACTTTGTGCCACATTTTAGTATTGTGGATGATACTAGTGACTCTTCTGAGGACAATACTGAGCAACTCAAATATCATTTAGAAAAGGGAGATTCTAGTTAGTCATTATGTATTGAGTATTTGTGTAAGAACCTAGAGGATGAAGGTGAGTATGTCCCTATCACTATTGGGGAGCTCTATAATCTCTCCCCATGGTGCATTGATTCTAAGGAATATGAGTTTGACTCTCTTTCAAAAGTGGCTACTAGTAAAGACATTGACCAAGTGCATGTCTATGGGAACCAAATCGAAGTGGGTGAAATGTCTAGGGTTATGTCACATGGGTCTAATCCAACTAGTGTCCTAGAGTCATCAATTATTGATATTTTTACTCTGAGGTATTTGAACACACCTATAGATTAGGTCATCGTAGGTCTCAAATTTCTGGTCCAAACACTTAATGAATATATTATAAATGCAATTGAACCAGCCACTACTCTCTCACTCACATATCCCAAGCTTACAGACTGGAACCCTAATGCATCTAGCGAAGTCCCCATGTTCCAAAATGATTATTCCCTTGCCTATTACCTAAACACTATCGAACCTGTAACATCTTCCACCAATGAGTAGAGTGTCAACATGACTAAGGCTGACATCAAATATCTTAGTCATATAATTAAAAAGAGAAAATGCAAAAGGTCTGATGGTGAAAACCACATTATGGTATTGTCAGAACCCAAAAAAGTAAAAAAAAGACATATCCAAGGTGAAAACCTCTTTGAGCCACCCACGGATGACATATTTGATGTGCTTCCTAGTCACTTTTAGGAGAAATCATCAGTGTTAATAGAGCCAACATAGTCAATTAATCTGGGCATAGAAGAAAATCCTCATATGATACATCTGGCATAGTCACCGTCACCTGAAGAGAAGGAAGAATTCATTGCCTTTCTCAAAGAAAAGAAAATAAATTTTTCTTGAACATACTCTAACATTCTAGGATTAGATCCTGATCTTATCATGCATCACTTGTCCATAGCACCAGGCATCAAACCAGTTAAACAGAAGCTTCAGAAAATGCATCCTCACATTGCATTGATCGTCAAAGTAGAACTGGAGAAACTTCTAAAAGCTGGTTTCATCTGTGCCATTAATTATGCTGAATGGATATCCACTATTGTTCTAGTTTCCAAGCATGATAAATCTATTAGGGTTTGTACAAACTTCTATGATATTAACTTGGCATGCCCTAAAGATGACTTTTCACTCCCTAATATTGATATGATTGTCGACATGATGGCTGGCTATGAGATGTACTCACTTATGGATTTATTTTTGGATACAATCAGATAAAAATTGGGCTAGAAGATGAGGAGAAAATGGTTTTCACATGTGCATGGGGAACATTTTGTTCTAATGTGATGCCATTTGGTTTGAAGAACACTGGTGCTACATATCAGTAGGCTATTACTACAATTTTCCATGACATGATGCATAGAACCATGGAGACTACATTGATGATACCTTGGTCAAAAGTGCTAAATGCAATACTCATCTGTAAGATTTGGGGCTCATCCTAGATCCTATGGAAAAATTTAGTCTTTGACTCAATCCTAAGAAATGCACATTTGGTGTCACATCAAGGAAGTTACTGGGATACATTGTTTCTGTAAAAGGAATTGAGGTAGATCTAGAGAAAGTACAAGCAATAATGGACATGCCACAACCTTAGAACATTAGTTAGATGAGAGGACTATAGGGAACGCTTCAATCTATTCGCAGGTTTATTTTAGAATTGGTGGATAGATCAAAACCCTTCACAAAGACCTTACATAAGGGTGTGAAATTCAATTGGAGCCAGGATTATGAGCAAAACTTAACAAAGATCAAACAATATCTTGTCAATCTGCCAATCCTAATGCCTCCCATCCATGGGAATCCTTTACTTTTATACATCTTGGCAACTAAAACATCTTTGGGAATCCTTTTGGCTCAGGAAGATAATGACAACAAAGAAAGAGCTATTTACTACTTGAGCCAAACACTGGTCTCTTATGAGAAGAACTACAACATTATTGAGAAAACTTGCTTGGTAGTTTTCTATGCTTCTTAGAAGTTGAGACACTGCGTGCTTGCCCATACTATGAGGCTCATGGCTAAGATAGACCCACTAAAGTACTTTCTCAGTAAGGTGGCTAAATGGGTTATGATACTCAGTGAGCTTGACATCCAATATGTTGAACGCAAGGCTATCAAGGGATAGGCAATCGTAGACCAGCTAGTTGATGCACCCATACAGAGTCTTTTGCCAATGAACATTGATTTCCCAGATGAGTCAATTCTAACACTAACACACCACACATGGGTTATGTTCTTTGATGGGTCCTTCACATAATAGGGATAAGGTTTTGGATTGCTCTTTATTACACCATAGAGATACTCACTACCCAAATGTACAAGATTTTGTTTCCTTGTACAAACAACATTGCTGAATATGAGGCTTTAATCAATGGCATGAAAATTGTAGCTGAATGGAGAGTGGATTAGTTAGATATCTTTGGTGACTCTCAGCTTGTCATCAACTAGGTTAATGATGTGTACCAAACAAAGGATGAGAAACTAATTCCTTACAAGTGCATGGTTGATGACTTAAAGAAGTATTTTGCACACATCACCTTCCAACAAGTTCTACGAGTAGATAATAAAGTGGTTGATGCCATGGCCACTCTGGCCTCCCTGCTACAAATGCCTAAAAATAATCTCTGACATGAGTTCTTGGTGGAAGTGTTACACTACTCAACCTATGACACCCTTGATTCTAAGATGATATATTTTGTTATAGGACAAGAATCATCCCACTACAATCACATTTATTCCTACCTTCACAATCAAACCATTTAGTAAGGTCTGACCCAGAACGAGAAACGTTATCTAATATGTAATGCTTCACACTATGTCATTAACATTCACAAGGGAATTTGTAGAGATCATTCTAATGGCCTAACACTAGCTCACAAACTCCTTAAAGTTGGTTACTATTGGCCCAAAATGGAGCAAGAAGCTATCAAGTATGCTAGGTCCTATAAGTAGCATTAGCTATATGGGAATCTCATCCATGCTCCAGCTAGAAAGCTGACTCCTTGAGCTACTACAACATGGTCATTCCAACAATGGGCCTTCGACATGGTGGGAAAGATCCACCCAACCTCTTCTAATGGGCATAATTTTATCATCACGGCTACAAATTACTGCATGAAGTGGGTAGAGGTAGTACCTCTTGCAGTTGCTGATGGAAAAATTGTAGCACTTTTTATCACAAACTACATCATTTGTAGATATGGTGTGTTGTCCTTAATCATTACTAACAATGGAGGGCAATTCAAAAATAAAGACCTCAAGGAATTATGAAAGAAATTCTAAATCACACAATATTGGTCTTCCATTTAGTACCCCTAGGGTAATGGCTAGACTAAGGCATCCAATAAGGCAATCCTCAAATTTCTTCATCGTACAGGTAGCCAATCAGGGAGAGACTGGCATCTCTAGATTAATCTAGCCCTATGGGCATATAGTACAAGCATCAAAACTCCAATAAGCACAACTCCCTTTGTGTTGGTGTATGGGGCAGATGCTATGCTTCCAATAGAGGTTGAGATTCTGACCATGAGAATCTCTATGAAGGGCCTTATCACTGATGATGACTATAGGGTAGCTCAACTTCAAGATCTTGTGCTACTAGATGAACATCAACAAGTGGCATGTGATCATCTACAAGCATATCAACAATGAATGGCACAAAACTACAATCAGACGGTCAAGCCACGTGACTTCCAGTTGGATGACCTCATCCTAAGAGAGAACCCTAAGAATCAACAACAACAAGTCCAAAAAGGAAAGTTTGAACCAAACTAGCTTAGTTATTACATCATTACTACAGTATATGGATTTGGTGCCTATCAGCTTTCCATAATCGAAGGAGAAGTGCTTAAAGAACCTGTCAACATTCTCCAGTTGAAGCAATTTTACAGTTGATCTGATATCAGCAAGCTCTTTGAACATATCTATATGTCCTAAAAAAACTCATAAAAATCAGAAAAATTGTTACCCTGGTGAAAACCTAGCAATAAGCGCCTTGGTAAAACCAAAAAAAGTGAAAAATCTCAAAAAAACAAAAAAATTCAAAAAGAAGAAAAATACCAAAAATAATGAAAAACAAAAAAGTGTCATTTCTGAAAACTTGGAAATAGGCATCATGGTAGCAAAAAAACAAAAGAGAAATCTTGCCAAGAAGGTGAAAACCTAGTAAACAGGTGCCTCTTTTTCCCAATGCTGCATCTTGTAGTGCATCTTCTAGCTATTCTATACTGTCAAATTCATGCTTCTGCTTTCTTCTTTATGCTCATGTATCCATGGATTGAGTCTTGTTACATCTCGAGGGAATTCCCCTTTAGTGTCACTATTTTTAAGATTCTCCCCTTCGCAATAGTCACCAGTGGTCCTCACTATGTCTAGCTACTATTGCTAGTGTCACTATTTTTGAGATTCTCCTCATAGAATCTCCTTCGTGAAAATCACCAATGGTCCTCACTGTGTCTACCTACTATCACCACTATACCTCATTCTCAAGATTCACCTTGTTGAATTTCTTTCGCAATAGTCACCAGTTGTTTTAGCTGTGTCTGCCTACTATTTTTTGGGTTACGTCTCTAGATTCCTTTATGGAACATATCTCTTGCATTAGTCACCAATTGTCCTGGCTATGTCTGTCTACTTTCTCTTAGTCCTTCTTAGGTTCTTCATTGTGAAGTTTCCCTCTTTGACCTCAGTCACTAGTCATTCTGACTATGTCCACCTACTATTGTCACCTTACTAAACAGATTTCTTTCAAACATGTTCTCAACACTAACACTTGATATCAATCCCAAAAACATTGCACTCAAAAATGATATACTTGTTTGGATATGCTCAGCATTTTCTTTATTTTCTTTTTTTTTCTTTATCATATCTCCTCGAGCAACTCGATGATGTCATCTTCAACTAGAGAAGTAGTGACTGGGGCATTATATTTTCTTTTCTTTATGTCTATGGTTTAGTTCCAATAAGTTGATCTATTCCTATAAAAGGGGTGTCCACTATAAGAGCCTCCATCTCATATTGGATGGTTGTGTGTACCTCAACCCCTTTTATATAGATATGTCAACAATGTTGGTTCTTCTCCTTGTTTCTTGGAGTGAACTCTTCATGTGATAGTAAATATTGATACTCATCCTACTAAGTGAACGTACAGGTCACTGTGAGTATATGTAGCACACTTCTATCTTAGGTTACAAATGTAAGGGTCGTTGCAAACAAAATAAATACTAAATACTTAACATAAGATGGATCTTCTATGTGTTTGGTGTGTCTATTATGCAAGCAACATTTTGGTCATCCTAGCATTTATGCTCTGATGCTTATATAACTTGTTATATTAAAAGGGACAAATGTTCTAGTCATTTTGGGTTCTTGTGCCTCGAATGCTTACATTTAATCCCAACAAACATATAATGTATGGTCTATTCATATTCCCATGATTGTAATGTCAATGGGAATTGTATAACATATGAGCTTTGTTCTATATCCAGTGATGATAAATTGTCGAGGCTCGGTAACTAGACCTAGGGTTTTATTTAATGTAGTCTTGCATTGCATACTTCAATTGCATAAGCATGCGATTCAATTGTAAATCTACTTTCACCTTCTGTGATGAGAGATTGCTGATCTGTTCAAAGTACCATGTTTCTTAATGACTTCACAAATGATCGATCAATCACCCTCTTGGCTATTTTATCTACTCTCAATCTATTTTCAAGATCAAGTTCAAAATCTAACACACCTCATTGCCTAAAAAATACATTTTACAATTTTGCGACCAACGCAATCGAATGCTTATGCTATCCAATTTTTTTTGATACTTTCTAATTATTACAATCTTTTCAACTCAAAATTCTTCATTTTTTTCAAAATTTATGTTTGAAAAAGGTCAACTCAAGTCAACTGTGGTCAACTATGGCCAACTTCTGGTCAAACTTGGTCTTCTAGACCTCAAAACCATGCCAAATTAACTCTGAATCTTCTTCTAATTTCTTCTACATTCTATTGAAACTTGAATTTCTTCTACTACTTTACATCATATTTTTGGTGTGTCATCTTTCGATTTTGCTCCTGAAGGGGCAAGATGATTACATCATTGAATACTTATTGCTCGGGGCATCTCATTCCCATCTTATGTCCTCATCACTTGGTGCACCTCATCACTCGGGACATCTTGCCCCCTTCTATCTGGCTTCTTTGCCATCTAACTTATCTTTTCATCACCTGATCAATCTTATAACAACTCTTCTTAGAGTTTGATGGATAGGTATTGGGATAGTCTAAACCCTATCTCCTAAGGATCAAGCCTCATTCTGGGGATGATTCTATAACCCATCCTTTATTAATCTCAGGTATCTAGGTGTTCTATCTAGATCCTTAAAGGTTAAGCTCTGTTCTAGACATAATCTTTTAAATGCTTTCAATCTTAGGTATCTAGGTGTTCTATCTAGATCCTTAAAGGTTAAGCTCCATTATGGAGCTAATCTTTCAAATGCTTATCAATTTAGGTATCTAGGTGTTCTATCTAGATCCTTAAAGGTTAACCTTCATTCTGGAGATAATCTTTTAAATGCTTTCAATCTTAGGTATCTAGGTGTTCTATCTGGATCCTTAAAGGTTAAGCTCTATTTTGGAGATAATCTTTTAAATGCTTATCAATTGCAGGTATCTAGGTGTTCTATCTAGATCCTTAAAGATTAAGCTTTGTTCTAGAGATAATCTTTTAAATGCTTATCAATTTCAGGTATATAGGTGTTCTATCTAGATCCTTAAAGATTAAGCTTCGTTCTAGACATAGTCTTTTAAATGCTTATCAATCTCAAGTATCTAGATGTTCTATTTGGATCCTTAAACATTAAGCTTTATTTTGGAGATAATCTTTTAAATGCTTATCACTCACAAATATCTAGGAGTTCTATCTGGATCCTTAAAGGTTAAGCTCCATTATGGAGATGATCTTTCAAATCCTATCAATCTCGGTTATCTAGATGTTGTGTTTGGATCCTTAAAGGTTAAACTTTGTTCTAAAGGAAACCTTTAAAATTCTTATAAATTATAGGTATCTAGGTATTCTGCTTGAATTCCTTGGGATTAAGCTCTATTCTAGAGATGATCCTTAAAAGCTTATCAATTGGTCTCTATATCATCAACTTCAGAACCAATCTCATATTCGTATCATGCTTTCTAGTTTTTCTTTGAATTGAAAGTGTTTCTCACACATTCATTCAAAGAGGGGCAAAATTTAATACACCAAAATTGGCTCATTGCCATTCTACCAACTCTGGTCTATTCTGATCAATCCTAAGACCTATTCTAATAGGCAATTCTTATTCTGCTACTTCCTACTTGACTTAATTGTCAAATGCTTAAAGCCCTAATCTACATTAATTAGACTCTTTATTTAATTCCTATAGTATTGGCTCATATTAGTCACATTAAACCTATTGATTAAGATTTAATTTAATTATTAAGTATTTATACTTTAATTAAATTAAATCATCACCTAAGGCTAATGTACTAAGGAATTAGAAATATTTAATTTAATAATGATGCTCACTTTAATTAATTGAATGTGATTATTCAATTAAATGAAAAAGGCATTTATGAGGTCATATCTCACTTTATTAAATTAAATAATATCTTCAAAATCTATGTTGAGGGTATGCAAATTGATTAGGCATAGATCATTTTTCATGACCTTTCCTTATGGATGAGTTCTACCAAAGTATTTAAGAAATTTTTTATGTTCTCTTATCTATCCTATTCACTAGCTACACTTTATTTATGACCTGGCCTTCCTAGAATCCATAACTATGATGAGCACATGAATGTATATGAATTCTACCCACATTTGCAGCTGCAAAGAAGTTTTGAGGAGTATGTGGTGTTGAAATATTCCTTCACAATGAGTCTATTTTAGGAGTTGTAGGGATGCCTTGAAAGGAGGTTCAACTAGTTTGGATGCTCATTCATCAAACTTTTGAGATTTTCTTTCCTAAGGATAGGTGCCTTTGATGGTTTTCCCAAGAGGCTGCCTAAGTATCTAGTGGATAAGATACTTCTATTTGAACTCTGTTGACAAATTATTGAAGTGAACACCTGTATTCTTATCTAAAAAATAGTCAGGATTTTGTTCTCCATAATAGCTAGACCCTATTCCTATGCTTCTAGATTTGATGCTCAGAATCTAGTTAAGAGATTTTAGAGAAAAATCAAAATTGTGTTCTATGAGGTACTTAGGTCTGAATACAATCCAGTCACATTGATAAGAGTTCACTTGAAGTTGGGATATTCCTAAAGGCATGTTCTAGATAATGAGGACTACTGGTTCAAGGGTCTCAATGAATACCAGACTTAGGAGAAATTTTGATCACAACTAACAATTGACAAAACTAGGATATATAATGATTCTATTTATTTTTCTAACCTTGTAGATGATGGATCCTACATGCACCCCACATCTTATGAGAAGATGAAAGGCACTCTGATTTTTTTTACCCCACTTGTAGGTCCTATCATAGACACCATGTAGGTTCTAATGCATGGAATAATCAAAAAAATAGATAAGTGGGTAGTGTGGACCCAAGAAAGTAAGAAGAAGAGTGAGAGCACTAGTTCAATGTGTGGAGTATCTTCTACAGATGTCCAGTCCACTATGGTAGGAACCACTACAACCACTACTTCAATATCAACAATCCATGATCAATCAATTGGGAAAGGTGTTGACTGACCTCCAAATAAAAATGCACCAGTTAATCCTACATGTGGAGGTGTCTCTCTCCTAGATATTGGAAAAGCTGGGAAGAAAGGAGACAAGGAAAAGGAGAAGGAAGAAGAAAAATCCAAGCCTACCTTCCTTATTCAAGTGATCAACCTAGATGGTGAAACTTAGCCCATGGATGGCCAAGAGTAGGAAACATCACAAAAAGGGAAGACCGTGGCTCTCTTTGTGACTAAGGTTGACTCCTTCCCTACATCTATGCAGGGAAAGATTATGCCCCCAATTTTTGGGAAGTTGTTTGACCCCAATGCCCTAAAGTTAGCTATCAATGTGCTCTCTACTAAGTTGTGGTTTTAGGAGACCATTGATAGGAAGAGATAATATATGAAGATGAAACTCCATCAAATTACTTGATCACACAAGCTTCCTCTTCTCAGTCACCCTCCAAGTAAACGAAGAAGCACAAATCCATTGTTGCATTGGCCACTAATACTTTTACTAGTCACATGCTAACTTGAAGATTGTAGAGCCATAAGAGGAGGATAAATTTCATGAGCTTTCCAAAGATGACTTCCAAATTAGAATGGTGAATCTTGGTATCCCTGTTCATGATTCTATGCTAAAAATATGTAAGTCCACCAATGATAAGATCAAAGATAGGATAGAACAACATAGAGTAGAGAAGGTGGTCCTCAAGGCCTTAAACAAATAATTTATGGAATATAATAGGTCTACACTTAGGAGAACTTCATCAAGCCAATTTGTCCTGAATGCAGAGTAGAACATAAATCTAGTCCTAAAGCTACAAAAGACATGTAATTTGGGAAAGTAGGTCAAACATGGGTAGATCAAATGTAGGCTCAAGGCCCTCCATTAATTAAAACTTGGGAGTTCTGGTACTAGATTCTCATAAGATAAGAGGGACAACTTCCAATCATCAGACCACCAAACAAAAGATAATAGATGGACAGAAAGAGAAATTGGCCCTAGTGGAGGAGGTGATTGTTCCCATCTCTCATGGGATCATCAATATAGGCCAAGATCCATTGTTTCATCGGAAATAGTCTTTAGAATTTATTATAGAAAACTTTGTCAATTTTTCAGGTGAGCTTAAGAATGTACATGACCAAATACAGAAGGTCATTAAAAATATCTTTGAATATTTTCAAGTGTATTGCATACAAAGACCTACATGTCTACAAATAGTAAGCTTTTGGATGTTGAGAAGATGGAGTCAAATTTTTTGGCATTTTATGATGAAGTTGTTGATGCACTTAACTTCCAAATATCAAAGATTCAAGAACTCTCATCAGAAGACTCAATCTTAAGGAGGCCATCAGAGAATTTCCAGTAAAAAAAGTTCCAGAATAGATGAATTAACAGAGATACATGACTATTGGATGATTCAAATTGATGTTGATAGGGTAAAAGCACAAATTCGTGTCACCATTTTGTAAAGGAAAATGCTAACAAAAGTATAATTGTGAACCTTCAATGATATAATATTGGTATTATTGTTTTGAATTTGAAAATGAATTAATTTTTTAGCTATTGAAAAATGCTAAAAATTAGGGGTCTATTTCCCATCACAAAGCTATATGGAAATAAGCTTATTTCACATTGATCTCTGAATATGTTATAGATAACATATATATCTAGAATAGTAAAAAATAAAATTTGGTTTTAAATCTATATTTAATCTTTTATAATTATTCAAATTACAACTCACCTAAAATCAATAGTATTCATCTCCCACTACATTTTTCAAAAAAAATCTATTCTAACAAGAAGAAAATTTATACATTCTAGAAAATGACTCTCTCCCCTAGAACATTGTATAATTTTAAAAAAAAAAGTTATATGGTTTACTATTTTTTTCTTTCTCAAAATCGACATATTTTTGAGTGTTGAAATACATGCTTGTAGAATTTTTTAATTACAATGTACTATATCTAATGAAAATACTATAAAATCTATATGAGAATAAAATGGTGTTTATATGTTATTAAAAAGATATCATAAAAAATAGTAAGATTCATTGAAACACCAACTTTCTAAAATAATTTTATTTCTTTAGTAATTGGATATAACCTAGTATAAAAGATGCATTTAATGGACATTTCCAATCAGAAAAGTGTGAGACCATATATAACTTAGCTAGAATAAATTTAATTGGATTATATGTTTGAACAAAATTTATTTTTAGATAGAAATACTCAAATTCAGTCATTCTAATAAATTATCTTGAAAGGGACACGACTTTGTAATTTTACCTAACAACATGATCATCTGAGGTATCAAAGAACTAGAAAAATTAACTGATGTTATGAAATCTTACAAAGCTATAGAAATTACTCTTTAAAAGGCATGATGTTGTATCTTTCTTCAAGACATCTATCTTTTCCTCTCCCTCTTTCTTTTTGTAGCCAATTTTAGGATTTTTTTAGTCTTTATAATGGACAATGATTCAAGCCTATCCTATTTTTAATTCATTAGGTTTAGAAATTCTTTGCACTCTAGTCATCTATTGTAACTAGCCATTTTGAGAATGCCTATATATGTAATTATTTTGGAAGTTAATAATGCTTGAAAAATAATTTTTGAGAAAACCCATGGAACTATGACTACTTTGTGGGACTATGAGTCCAATTCTAATTATATTTTTTATCTAGATAAAGTGTAGTATTTGGAAAGAACTCACTTTTTTTCATAATTAAATGAATGCTAATGGAATTGGTTTTATGTCTTTCATTCAATAGATTATATGCCTTACTTTCTTCATCATAAGTTTTCTTTGTTCTTTCCTCTATATATCATAATTCATATGTGAAATGTAGTTCATTTTATAAGAATGACATACATTGGTCGATGGAGTGTCTGAGAGATAGAGAATTTGGGTATTGCCAAAACATCAATTAACTTTGTAATCTAGGAATTAGCCATTGTGCCATCTTTTCCTTTCTCTCTTATTGGCATAGTTGTTTATGCATGTTTCTGTTCTTGCATTACAATTAGAATAGATTGCATTTAATATGTTAGTCCCCATTTACTCTTGCCTAGGTTGTTAAAGTTTTGAGAAATCTAGTATTTGCCTCTTCTTCTCTCTAGTTAAGAACATACCCCAAAACCCCAAAAAAAATATTCATTTCAACTATCTCATTCATAAGGGAGTTGTACCTTTCAATTTAGGGGTCTTTGATAGATTTCTACACTAATCCATTTTGTTGTTAACTTCTATGCTTTCCACAATCCATTAGAAAATCAAAGAGTCAAGGTATAAACCAAAATATTAAAAAAGAAAAACTATTCGCTAACATGCTAGTTGAGGGATATTAAATACTAAAGGTTAAATATCATGTAAGATTTTGAATCATACTTAACTGAAGATATAATTTAGATATAGATTATTTATTTTTTATTAAATAGTCATCCATAGCACCAATCATTCATATTCATATATTTATTGAAATTTCTTAAAGAATTGAAAAATATTCAAAGAGAATAACTCAAATTTAACAATTTGAACAACATTTCCATCACCCTTGTCAAAGAATATAACCATTAAACTTGTATACAATTTGGGACAAGCTAAGGTCAAACACATGTGATATCTTAACTCATTAAATTTAGGCTTCTTCTAACATTATTTACCAAGCACTAATTCAAAAAAATAAATTCAATGATAAAATAAATAAATATTAAATGCATTCAAAATTTTAATTGGATGTTTGAGGATTGATTTTAACCTAATAAAAAAACTAAAAACATAACATGAAAAATGAGTTCAAACTTTGGGTGTCCTATCCATTTGTGAAGATTATCTTTTGATCCATTGAAGAAGTTATCATCAACAATCACCTCCTTAATTAAATATAGTGAGCATAAAATGATTTGTTAATGACAAGTTTATTAAAAAATAAGGAACAAAGAGAAAACCATACTTATATAGTAGAAGCTAGAAAAATAATTTAATTTGAAGAAATAAGGTAGAATACTTCAAAATGTAAATGATATTAGATACCTCAATAAATGTGTCATATAGAACTAACTAAGAAAATAATGATAGTATACATTCTAATGTTCTGAGGATGTGTATTGTCATATCTTAGTACATGATCTTTGCCATGTATGTAGAAAAGTATATCTTTTAAGATTCTCATCTTAGAAAGACACCTCATTGTTTCCACTTCCATTGAATGATCTACTAAATTATATCCAAAGAATCGATCTCCTTTGTTCATTAGAATTAGTATCTTTTCTTTTTCATCATTAGTTTGAAAGTTTCCCTTTGAATATCCATAAACTCAAAAAAAAAAAGAAATTTTTAATAGAGACAAAATTAACTTCTATAGCCTCGAGCATAGTTATTGAAGATGTGTGTGATCAATTCTCTATCAGATGGTCTAGATTCCATGGTGATTAATATGGCTACACCAACTCTCAAGATGTGCCTTGATCAAAAAGATGAAACATCATACAATATAATTGACATAGTACATATGACAAGCAATATATTGAGACAATTATGTCCTAGCAAGCTTAATATGTAAGTTCCTCAAGCATCTTTGTTATTTTTAATTAGTCTTCTTTCACTTGAAACTAGTTCAGAAAAGACAAGCAATATATTGAGACAATTATGTCCTAGCAAGCTCAATATGTAAGTTCCTCAAGCATCTCTGTGATTTTTAATTAGTCTTCTTTCACTTGAAACTAGTTCAGAAAAGGATTCTTTTTTTTTGATAACTCAATTCTTGAATCTTTCATAGTAGAGTCTCTACTTATTTTGGAGATCCTTTCCTCAACTATGGTTTGAAGAGACATCGAGCAAAATGACATAAGATGGAGGAAAGGCTTGTGGCATCATTTATTTTCTATTGTAGGAGATGCTACTACAAATCCACTAAATGGATGAACAAAAACTTCCTTTGCAGCTTTGAAATGTTTGAAAACTTACATAGAAGATGATGAGCATCATGAAACAATTATCAAACATAACCTTTATCTTACATTTCTATTTCTAGAATTTACACTAAAATACTAAGCATTAAAATCACATGAATCCACGTCATCTAATCTATATTCTACTACAAGTGTTCATGGATCTTTCATTGATATGCTCAATAAACCCAAACAATTATCAAACAAAAAATAACAAGGTGGAAAACACATATGTGATAGAGTGATTCTTTTACTTCTCCTTCAATTTTTGAAGATGAAGATGAACCAAAAAAAATTATTTGATTGGTATTATTTGATTATCAAAAATGTTACCTAGCCAACATCTATTTGGACCCAAGATGTTAGAGTAAAAAAATGGTCAAGAATCAATAATCTCCTATAATAGGATAGTTCAAGCTTAAGCATAGGAAAAAACATGCCCATGGAAAATGAATTTAAATGGTTGTAAAGCCTCCAATATGAAGGATGAACTTATCATTGGTGGTCTATATGTTAAAGGTATCTTATGTGATTATATAGAGAATTTTAGTTTGCCAAAAGACTAGTCCTATCTTGAAACCATATAGGATCGTCTTGAAGCAAACCTTGGTTCCATAAATAATGCTGAAATATATGATGGTGAAGACAATGTGTGACAGGAAGTATAGGTAACATACATGTCATTTTTCACTTCTTTGAGGAGATGTATGTGCTATATTATTATGAATTGTAGAAAAGATCCAATTAAACATTTAAAACCACATTATCTTTCAAAGGCTAGCAATGATGAGAATCCTTTGATCATATATGTTCTATTTTGATTGCTTTGAGGATATGGATGTGTTGTATTATTAGGAATGGTACAAAAGACCTGATTGAATACATAAAACAAAAATTTCTTTCCATACTAGAAATTGAAAGAATTTCTTTCTCAAATATCATAGTTTGAAGTACCTTCAATATTAAAGATGTTCTCAAGTAAACACCCAGGAAGACACATGTTTATTCAGTCTATGATAATGAAAGTTTTATCTCTATAGCTTTTCGTGTAAGGAGGTGTGAAGAACTAGGTCCAAGGCCACACCATGCTATTGAAACCACCTTGTAGAGTAACACACTAGATGGAAACAACACAAAGAACACCACCAAAGAGTGAGAGAACAAAATGCTTCTATTGATTTAAAAAATTATTAGCATACATGCCCAAGTATAAGGCCTTCTGGGTTATGACTAGATACAAAATATAGCTCAAATTTCCATGATCTAGTTTCAAATTTTCACTTCTATACACATATACTTCAAACTATCAAAGTCATCTCAGTTCTACAACTAACCTAATCCTCAGACACCCTATCTATACTTGACAAAATGGCTAGCAAAATATTCTAGAACATTCCATCAAAGAAAGTTGACCTCAAAATGGTTAAGACTCATCCATAGATAAGATCCTATCATTAAATTCACTATCTAAATTAGATATGAAAGTTAGCTCCAAATAAGAACTAAAACACATAAAAATTGGTCAATGAAGGAACTGAGCATTAGAAAATATCAAGTTCATTCAACGCATGAAGGAATGCTCAGTCAACACTGGACTCCTTGGCTAACACTACACATACTCAGCGAACACTGCATACTTGGCTAACAGTATGGATGCTCAACTAACATTGTGTCTACTCATCTAACACTATACAAAATCTGATAACACTATGAACTAGGTGACATACAAGTAGAATGAACAAAAGAGTAGGATTAAAAGACATCCCAGGATGCTCCTGTTGACATTAAGTCAAGCTTTTTATTAGTGACAACACTTATTTGGATTTTATATGGCTACCAAGCTCATTGAATAGTCTACAGTATTTTCCATGCACTTTAGTAGCCATCAAGATTTAAAGTTCCTATCAAGCATACTAGTGGTTACCAAGTGAATTTAGTTAGTGTGAAGTGTAATAGTTCAAACTAAGTAGAATTAGGTAGTTTGAAGTCCAACAGTTTGACCTAAATAGTTTAGTGGTTGACAAGCTTCAAAATTTCAACTGAGCTAGCAGTTCATGTGGGTGAAGTTAGTGTTTACTCAGCTATATGATGATTAGTGTTTATTGAGTGAAGTCATGGTAATGAGTAATTCAATTTCTACCAAGTTACATAATATCTATTGAGTTCGACACTACTCTGAGATGATTAGTATGGACCAAGATTATACTTCTACTGAATGCATGATGACACCAAGTAGTGATAGTGGACACCATTTATAAAAACTTCACCAAGTCAATCTTAAGAACTTGAGTGTCTTCATTTGAACCGACTTTGTAATATTGGTGTTAACTTGTATATTGGCCAAATTTGTAATTTTGTAAATTGGATTGATATATATATGTATGTATGTATGTATGTACATATATGTATACATACATATATATGTATATATACATATATATATGTATATGTATACATATATATGTATACATATATATATATATATATATATATATATATATACATACATATATATATGTGTGTGTGTGTGTGTGTGTGTGTATGTATACATATGTATATACACATATATATATACATATACATATACATACATATATATATATATACATATACATATATATATGTATATGTATATGTAGATGTATATATATATATATATGTGTGTGTGTGTGTGTGTGTGTAATCTATTGTATCATATTCATATATGATAAGTGTGTGATAGAAAAAGAAGGAAAGCATGAAATGATGGAAGAATAAGAAGGATGCAAATGTGAATTAGTAGTAAAGTATATTGTAAGGTTATATCAACAAAGGAGTAGCAAAGTCATGTCCATCACATAAAGGTGATCATTATTCAAAGAATCTCTATCAAAAAATCAAGTTGTAAGTTAGAGATCTACTATTTCATTCTAACAGGTGAACCAGTCCAAATCTTCTAATAGGGTATACTTAACAGTCTTTTGTCAAATCTCTTTATCAAGTGCATACTTCATTATATGTCTGTAAAACCTCTAACAATGTGGGCTTAGTAGTCCTAATTGCTCCTAACAAGGTGGAACATTAGAAGTGATCATTGCAAGCCTTAACAAGCCAACTTTATTTTGCAGTATTGAAGTTTTGGGGGTATCATCTCTACCCTAGTTTTACTTTCTATTTGGAAGGTTTTTGGGTCACCAAATTGCTGTGTTCAAGTGCCATGAATGTTTTATTTTTTTAATTTCTCATGCATGTAGTTAGATCTAATCTAATGAAGTAAATTGTTATTGGATTATTGCAAATAAGATTTGAATTTGGTAAAGTTTTTGAGGTTACTGATTCACCCCTCCCCTCTTAGTAACTTATCGTAGTGTTGAGTATTTCTAACAATTGGTATTAGAGCTATTTGGTTCTTAGCATAAATCATGATAGCTTGAGCGAAGATCAAGGAAAATGGAGATATTTAGACTTGATAAGGAAATTTACAATGAAAATCTAGATCTAGAAATGGCCATTGTACAACTCAAGAAAGCTAAGGAACAACTTTCCCAATCCTTGAAATGAAGGAAAGAACTTGAAAATCAAATGAATGATCATCAATACATTGAAGAAAAAATTGAAGACCTTTTTCCTTCAAGCAGTTCAGCTGATGTAATTGATGCAATCAAAGAACTCTGAAAGAAGAATGGTTCCCTACAAGAACAAATAATAAATCTTAAAAGAGAACAAGAAATTCAGTCAGTAAGGCTATGTGAAATATTGAAGCAAAGGAACAAGATGAAAGAAGAAATAGATGGAAGAAAAAATGAGATATAGAACCAATCCCTTCAGCATGCACATCTTATAGATCAAATCTCTAATGAAAATGATGAAATCATGAGCCAAAGATAGATCAATGAAAGATTAAGAAATGATCTAAATTCAAAAACATAAATAAATGAAAGAATAAGGAGTTAGCTGAGATGTGAAAAGAAAATTAGTGAATGATTGAAAAATAACCTAAAAACTAAAAACAAAATCAATGAGAGAATGATGAAATTCCAAGCAGATATGAATCAATTGAATGAGAAAAATCTCTATAGGAAAAAAGGTAAAGCAGGAATTGGATACAAAGAAGGAGGTAAATCCTCCAAACAATGTGCTCAAAGGAATCAAAGAGCTACTTGCAATCACTGTGCTAAGATAAGTCATACATCAAACAAATGTTTGAGTAATGGTAAAGAAAAATTCAATGGTAGATGTTAGAATTACAATCATCATGGTTACAAGGCCAAAAAATGTAAAGAGAAACCAAAATTTGAAGGCAAGTGTCACAAATGCAAGAAACAAGGTGACAAGGCATCAACCTGCACAACCAAGTCATGCAATCCAATAGAGAAAATTGTGAACGCAATATTTGCTTGGGACTATAACACCTAGTGTAGATGTCATTACTATGGAAAGTATGGGCACACTAACATGAACTATGTTAAACATCACACAAGGAAGAGAGATAGTACCATAAGATGTTTCATTTGTATAGAACTTGGTCATCTAGCCAAGAATTGCATGACTATTGGAAGAATTGAAGATGAAAAGAAAGCAAAAGTAGACAACATCAAAATGAAAATGAGGTAGCAATGGATTCCTAAATCCACCAACTAAACTTGTACAAGAGATTATGGTCATGTCACTCAAGAAGTGGGTGACTCCACCACTTTTCACTAAGTTCTTAAGTAAGAACTACAACTGGGTTATCATGATCACATCCAAATAGTTCCAAAATTGAAAGGAAGGAAAGATCCAAATTAGAATTCAAGATACAAAGGGATCATGAAAGATTAGTATCATTTATCACTAAGTTACTTTCTCTACCGAGTAAGGTTGGGTCATGGACTCTATTGAGCAAGGTCGGGAATAACTCGTAACACATATTTGGTTACAGAGTTATGAAGTATTCACCAAGCAATCCAAATAGATAGTGGATGATAGCCTATCATGCATAATGATGTCATTAAAAATTTCTTCTTACCAAGTATTAATGGCAAAGTCTTATCAAAAGTTAGGAAATCAAACTCATTTTTCACCAAGAATTTTAAGTGTATTGTGATCAAGTGAATTTTAGAGAAATCAGGTGACTTTGAGTAAAATTTGTAGTAAATGTTTTCAAAGTTTTCTACAACCTACCAAGTAGCAATGCCAACATCAAGTAGCAACAAAAATGAAAAAAAAGGATCAGAAATTTTGGTTTGAGGAGTCAAATGGAAACCACTAGATTTCAAACCCGTGCTAGCAATTGCTAAAACTCTTGATCAAAATGGAGCACAATCGTAGATCCCTCCTAAGCTACTACTCATTAACAATATCTGAACTCATTTTAAGTGTGCAATTCAAGAAATTAGAAAAATAGAGATGGATGATGCCCTAGGTGAATTGTGTGTGAATGGTGTTCTTAAACCCAAACATAAGCACTTGGAAGATAATAGTTTAACCCACATTCCCCACCTACCTTGAAGTTTCCAAATAAAATGGATCTAATACATCCTAAGCCAAGTTTAGAATGGTCAATTATGGCTTGAGCAACTAGTTTTGATCACTAGGAAGATGATTTATCACATGAAGACCAATTGAAGATGATTGAGATTATTATTAACTTAAAACATACTACGTTGGTAGAATAATTTGTAAATATTGTATGCATCTCAAGCTAGGGAAGCCTTTCAGAGTATTTCAAAATTTTGGTAGTCCAAAAACAAAACTACTAAAACCCTAGGTCAGCTGGAGTTAGAGAAGAAAACCCTAACCAAGTGGGATGACAGAGGTATGAAGATTAGTAGTGTAACTAAAGAAAAACTAAAATTTGACATACATTTGATACCTCACAAGATCTATAGTTCTAATCATCTAAATAGTGTGTTGTGTAAAGTAGTAGACTTGGTATTCAAGGTTGTGAAGAGAAATTTGACATATGATCTTGTAGACTTGTTGTTGAAATAGTTTAAGAAAATCATGGAAAGTATTTGGACATCCAAGAACAACACTTTCAAATTTGGTTGATTATTAGCATGTCTATTTTTCTATGTTCAAACTTTTTTCCCTTCTAAAGGTATAGTCATATGGAGAAAGAATGTGCTAGTTTTGTATTAGATTAACATACTTGTGATAGCTCACAAGATTTATAGTTCTAATCATCTAAATAGTGTGTTGTGTAAAGCAGTAGACCTAGCATTCAAGGTCATGAAGAGAAATTTGTCATAAGATCTTGTAGACTTATTGTTGAAATAGTTTAACAAAATCATGGAAAGTATTAGGACATCCAAGACAAACCCTTGTGAATTCGGTTCATTATTGACATGTCTATTTTTCTATGTTCAAAATTTTTTCCCTGCTAAACCTATAGTCATATGGAGAAAGGATGTGGCAGTTTTGTATTAGATTAACAAGTATATTGTAGAAATGGGTGAGAATTTTGTCAGCATAATGGATAATTAGTTTGATTTCTTCAAAGAGAAAATAAATAATAGATTGGGGATTCCAAGGAAGTTGGTTTAAGATTACAAAGATGATGTTTGTTTCATGGTAGATAGTGACAAAGTCTACATTCAGGCAATGAAACCCAAAATTTTATGGGTAAAGTCTCTTCCCTATGAGGTGAGCATTGATGAAGAAAAGTATATAATTAAAGCCTTGATAAATGAACCTGTTGATCTAAATGCACCATACTTTGGAACATATGATGAGGCCAAGGGAAGAATAGAGCTTGAAATCAAGCTTCCATAGGTTGTTAAAAAAGGCAAGAGAAGAATAGAAAAACTCAAAACTAGAACACCTCTTATGTTGACCAAGGGCAAGGAAGAAGATGATCATGAAGTAGAGGATGAAGAAAAGTTAGAAAAAGAAGAAGAGGTAGTGAAGAAGAAAGGCAAGGTGATCATCACCAAGCCACCCAATCCATCCACTACAGTGTTCACAAGGAGATCTAGGAAGAAAGGTAGTGAAGTTTTGTTTAGCAAGCCTCATCCCACCTTCCAAGAAAAACTAAAAGAATTGGAAGAAGTTGCAAGCATAAAAAATTTCAAATCATTAAAATATGAGACTAGGATAGAGGCTGAAAAGAAACATGTTGAAGAATTGGTGGTAACCAAGATGGGAAAATGGAAGTATTCCCCTAATCAAATAGCCTCACAAATCTCTAATGAGCTATTAGAGAAATTAAAGCCAAGATGGGACTCAAATAGATAGACAACAAGAGATGACTATGAATAAACCTTGAGGCAATTTTTATGAAACATCACAAATGCCGAGGTAAAAGAGTCTATGAAGAAAAATGAAGACAAGATGACTCTTAGATTTAATTTTGTTTAATTTTGTTATAGTATATAGAGCATGTAGTCAAGAATGCCAAAAGTGTGTGGAAGAATGTTTATCACTTGCATAAAAAAAGTGACTTGCTAGTAGAAGTCAAGGATGATGAAAATGATGATGAGGAAGAAGAAAGATACTCTGAGGCAATACATTTTGACAATGAAGAAGTTGAAGAAGATAAAGAGGAAGAAGCTATCTAGGAAGACAAAGAATATGATGAGGAGACTAATCCTATGAAGATAGAAGTGGTAGTCATTGCCTCACTTCCTCACTCTCCAAGAAAATCAGTAGCTACATCAAGTTTGGAGACAACTTTAGTGAGTTTTATTGTGACCACAATAGATACATCAAATGGCCAATCACTCTTCACTCCCTCATAGCTTAGCACATCACTAATTAAAGTGTTTTCCAGTTCATCTACCAAGCTATAGCCTCCCTCTTCTTTATCTCTTGAGTCAACATCATTAGCGATAAGTATAGTATGTTCTACAATTTTGTGTTCTTCAGTAGTAAGTACAGTTTTGAGTTCTATAATTTTGGATTCTATAGTTTTGTCTTCTACAACTTTGGATACATATGAAAGTACTTTAGTTTTGGATTTAGTAAGCATACTAGTTAGCATTCCATCTATTGGTACTATATTAGTTTTCACAACTAGTCCTACTATCTCTACTATTGGTTCCATTCTAGATTCTAAGGAATTAAGTAAAAAGGTAGTTGAACCTAACGCTCAACCAAGTACAATATTTTTGAGTGGAAAGGAGATAGAGGAGAATATTGACCTAGATAAAGATACTGAGATTCCAAAATGGGATTTTGATAATGCCACTACAAATCAAATGCAAATAGATGGTCAGCTCCTCCAAAAGAAAGAAAAATAAAAGAAATTGAGAGAAGAAAGAGAAAAAGAATATAAAATCATAGAAGATGCTAAGAATATTTTGACTAAGGTTATAGGTGTTGAAGTTGATACTTCTCAACACATTTTGTTTCAATTGGAAGAGGTAGTCTATAAGTTTAATGAGGACTCATGTTGTTAGGATGAATTGATTGAGAAAGTAGAGAAGAGATTTAATAAAAAAGTGCTTGAACACATTTCCCAACAAATTTCCATTCAATAAGTAGAGCTTTCCTTAATTTTGACCAATCTTCAAAACTCTTGCACAAATGTAACATCACTTTTTGGAAAATTATGTAATGTTACCGAGTTCAAAAAGGAAACAAAGAAAAAACTAACAAAGATTGATGAAAATCTAAAGGCTAGTGCAAAATAGTTGCAACTTGACCCTAGTTCAAATTTTGCACATCATATGAAAATCAAATTCTTGTCAAATATGTAGATAGAGTTATTGAGAGAAGAAGCAATGATCTGGTCTTCACTGATAGATATTCAAAATATGATCCTTCCCATCATGGATACAATGTAGAAGCACATTGTTTACTCAAAGACATTGATCCATGATAATAACTTCTCCATTGCAAATCACATGATATAACTCTCTGCAGAAGTGCAAATTGCTCTACATACATGCAAAGTTTTGCAAGAAATTTGTGATAAGACTTTAGCACTCATACTTAAGGTACATTCTAATTTTCTTTATTATATTGGTGTCTCTGTGTAAATAAGTTTTGAATAAATTTTTGGCACTATTGTCAAAAAGGGGGAGAGACACTTAGTATGTATATTGTATGGGGGAGAATCATGTAAAGGAAAGGAAAGTATTGAATTTGTAGATATAGTATACTGTATATACTTACAAAGATAAATTTTTAAAAATCTCAAAAATAGTATACCACACCAAGCTAGTATCACACTGTGATGTATATAAGTTTTGGCTGATAAGTCTTTTTGTCACTAATGCCAAAGGGGGAGATTATTGACATTAAGTTAAGATTGTTACTAGTGACAACACTTATTCAAATTTTGTATGGCTACCAAGCTCATTGAATAGTTTATAGTGTTTGTCATGTAATTTAGTAGCCACTAAGCTTTATACTTTCTACCAAGCATCCCAATGGTTACCAAGTGAATTTAGTTAGTGTGAAGTGCAATAGTTCAAACTAAGTAGAATCAGGTAGTGTGAAGTCTAGTAGTTTAACCCTAGCAATTCAGTGGTTACCAAGCTTCACAATTTAAACCAAGCTAGTAGTTCATGTGAAGTGAAGTTAGTGTTAACCAAGCTATGTGATGATTAGTGTTTGCTAATTTAAGTAATAGTAAATGAGTAATTAAGTTTCTACCAAGTTACATATTATCTACCGAGTCACCAATGCAGACTAAGTTTGAGACTACTCTAAGTCGATTAGTATGGATCAAGCTTCTACTTCTACTGAATGCATCATGATGCCAAGTAGTGACAGTGGATGTCATGTATTAGAACTTCATCAAGTTAGTCTTAATAACCCAAGTGTCTTCGTTTGAGCTGACTTTGTAATATTGATGGTAACTTGTATATTGGTCAACTTTGTAATTTTGTAAATTGGATTGATATATATATATATATATATATATATATATATATATATATATATATATATATATATATATATATATATATATATATGTATATATATGTATGTATACATACATACATACATACATACATACATACATACATACATATATATATATATGTGTGTGTGTGTGTGTGTATGTATGTATATATATATGTATATATATGTATATATATGTATATATATGTATATATACATACATACATATACATACATACATACATACATACATAATCATATCCATATATAAGAAGTGTGTGAGAGAAAATGAAAGAAAGCATGAAATGATGAAAGAATAAAAGGGATGCAAATGTGAATTAGCAACAAATATATTGTAAGGCCATATTAGGAAAGGAGCAACAGAGTCATATCCATTACATAAAGGTGATCAGCACTTCAAAGAATCTCTATCAGAAAATCTAGTTGTAAGTTAGAGATCTACTATTTCATTCTAATAGGTGAACCAGTCCAAATCCTCTAATAAGATAGAGTTAGCAGTCTTTTTTCAAATCTCTTTACTGAGTGCATACTTCATTGTATGTCTATAAAATCTCTAACAAGGTGGACCTAGTAGTCCTAATTTCTCCTAGCAGGGCAGATCATGAGAAGTGATCATTGTAAGCCTTAACAAGCCAACTTTATGTAGCATTATTGAAGTCTTGTGGGTGTCATCCTCACCCCAGTTTTACTTTCTATTTGGTAGGTTTCTAGGTCACCAAATTACTATGCTTAAGTGCCATGAATGTTTTATGCTTTTAGTTTCTCATGCATGCATTTAGATCTAATTTAATAAAGTAAATAGTTATTGGATTATTGCAATTAAGATCTGAATTTGGTAATGCTTTTGAGGTTACTGATTCACCCGTCTCCTCTTAGTAACCTAGCATAGTCTTGTATATTTCCAATAGCTCCTACATTAGACAACCAAGGTTGAAAAAAATGATTTTCTTGAATCATTGAGGTGACACAACTTGAGCTGTAATGCCTTGCTCAAGTACCCAAATGAAATAAACCTAATATGTTACAAAGTTTAGTAAACTATTTTTTTTGAAAGTTTAAATAACATCAAAGTAAAAATAATGCGATAGAAATATATACATACACATCAAGAATATGTAATCAATTACAAATACAATTTCAATTCCCCAAGGGTTCCTTTATGTAGAGTCACATTTAAGAAAGTTTTATTAATAAGTTTAGGTCTCAATTATAATGTCCATAATCATAAAATGAATAAATACATACATAACCATATGAGAAAATGTATAAGTACAACTAATAATATGAAAGCCCATCTAATGAATACCATCCAATGCACATGTCACAAGGTATGTGAAAATAGATACAAGTACATCAATATACAATACAATATCATATAGGATCTCAAAACACATAATACATAGATACATCAAATGAATATAAGTTTTCAAAATAAGAGGATGAATGATAATGGTACCGTTGTATCAAGCAGCATCCAACATCTGTCAATCTAAGGGGGACCCAAATGGTAAGAATACACTACCTCCTGACCATGTGGTCACCTAATCAGGCTCTCACTCCCACCATGTAGGAGAGATAATGTAAAATTCATGCACATATAATAAAATGATAAAGTAATCCTAAGCATGGAATCTTGGTAGCCAAAACTATCTCAAGGGTAACATATACTACTCAAGAAGAAAATATAACCATAGTTGAAATAACACTCATCCATTACCAACACCACATACCAAGTAGAAAACAAAAGCCAAAATCCTAATATATAGTACAAAAGATATCCACCTTAGTAAAAAAGCCACATGTCAATGAACAATAACCATTAGATAACAAGTGTCATCAATAAAAGTAAATCACCAACAAAAAGTACATCACCAATAAATACACCACCAAAGGAAAATACAAAATCTAAGGAGGAGACTCAAAATACATACTAGTGAGTGTCATCAAATGATCAAACTACTTGAGTTACCCTGGACTAGTTCCTCACTAGACCCCAAACCCTCAAGCATTGATTTACCCTTGACTAGTCACTCTAGACCTGAGACCCTCAACGTGACACATGCATAACTAGAATAACCCCCCATGAAGATGAGGAAAACTAGTCATACCTCTCACAAGATATCATACACATTCCCATCCTTATCTTGTACAAGTACTTTAAGCATGGGAAAAGTATTTTGCTAACTTATCTTTTAAATGCATTTCAAGGAA
Organism: Cupressus sempervirens; assembly: GCA_028749045.1. NCBI lineage: Eukaryota > Viridiplantae > Streptophyta > Pinopsida > Cupressales > Cupressaceae > Cupressus > Cupressus sempervirens. Next base: position 699,761,580 of record CM053786.1, on the reverse strand, counting down.
AAGGGCTAGGCAAAATATTTTAATTACTTTTTTAACACTTATTACACAACTTACAATAGGTTACCTTAGTAATAACCACTTTGTGTCTGAGACCTCCATTCTAAGCCACTTCCAAAGACATGTACCTAGAAAACCTCCCCTAGGATCATAAACCACAACTGTGTCCCATTCGACAACACTCATAATGATCAAACTCATTTCTTTAACAAGTAACAAACTAAATAACATTAGTTTTGAAAACCCAAGTTCTCATAAACACTCAATACCATAAAGCTCATAAAACATAAATCTCAATTCAAATTGTAAAGTTCATCATGACATATAGTCAAATAATCATAAAAGAAATATTAAAAAATGCCTCTTGTGCACATCCTAAGTTGTCCAACTAAACAACCCACAAAGAAAAACCATCACACAGACAAACATCACAAGACTATAAACTGAATATTAAAAAATGCATAGTTTTCAACCACATGATTTAATTCCACTAATTTCTCTTATTTATTTTGGGTCATAAGAATGTGTTTAGAAATAAGGTAAGAATATACATGTTAATATAAATTGCTATACTGGTATACTTATTTAAATAAATAAGTATTTGAATATCAAATCTCCTTGTGCATATAAAATATCATGCAACATTATCATGTTTTTTATTTAAATAATATTAAATCATAAATTAATTAATTAATAATATAAATGTATATGAATAGATTTAAATATTGATATCAATTTCATTTTGTGAAACAATAATATTACTTCTATTTGAGTCTAATATTGATATTTAATTTTCCTTTAATTCATAATGCAACTACAGATAAATTATAAATTTAGTTTAATTATTTATAATTTCTCCCACAAAGTCAAATAATTATTAACTAAATGAGTACATTACACAATGGAACTCTGCCACAACTTCTCCTAAAATATAATAAAATTATAAATATTTTTCTAGTAACTTCCCTCTTGCATTGATAATTATAAAATCATTAATATGCAAGTGAGTTTAATTGGACTTAAACAATCACTAGTACTAACATTCACTTTATAACTAAATATGATTTCATGAACCAGGACATGTTCGAGAGGAGGCATGCATAACTATGAAGGAGCCTCCTATCATAGATACTATAGATGATCCTGCCGCTAGTTGGGGCTCAGGTTGGGAGGTTGCCCCATTGCCAAGTTTGGATTCTAGGTGGGGACACTCTCTGCAAATTGGTTCAGCCTCAACTTCTATTGATGGTGTTTCATGCGAGGATATGAAGGAATAAATTTTTTAAAATTTTAAGGTATTCTGTTTTGGAGGTTTTTTTTGACAAATAACATGCATTTAATCATTTTGTATTTTTTGGTTGAATTTGGGACCTTCATGCCTATTTGGTTGAAATGTTTTTGAAATTGTATTAACTTGACAAATTTTGAACTTTGATGGGAATATCCCCTCACTTGTAATTTTGATTACATTCATCAATGTAATATCTTGTAAATATCGATGTTTAATACTTATACATATTGTGACGATGCTAGGTTTTCTTTCTAGCTCTTTCCTAATTGAGCACCAATTTTATTAATATTCTTTGCTTCGTCCACTCTTGCTAGAAAAATTAAAAACTAAATAGATAATATTTATTTATTTTTAGAGATTAATAAATTATTGTTCTTATTAAAAGATATTTTTAATATATTTTTTAAATTTTCAAAATTAATAATTAATCATAATATTTTTTTTTACTAATATTATTATTTTTAAATATTTAAATATGAAAACTAAATTATATTTTCATAAAATAAAAATAAACATGTAATTAGTATTTTCACATGTTTTTGATCTCTCAAATTATGCAAGTGTACTATACATAGTTTTCTATATTTAGCACATTTATTTTCACATGCATGTAACCATAATATACTTAGTTTTCTATTTTTAGCACATTTGTTTTCACATGCATGCATAAGTTCAATTACAACATGCTTTCCTCTCAATTAATCTTTTTCTTTTTCCAAAAAGAATTCCAATTAAATTATTTGGGATATAAGAATAATATTTATCTATATTTATAAAATTCATGATAATCTCATGGTTCTAATAAAAAATTTAAAGTTGAAAACCTAATTGTTCAATTTATTATTTTCTTTCAAATTTTCATAATCAAATATTCCCTTTGTTATCTAAAGAGATCTAAAAGGATACAATCATAATAATTTTCTATAGTTTTTCTATAACTTTCCTAAGTCAAGTTTTCTTGATTAATACTTGTTTTCCTTATCAAAATCTACAACATAATTACTTATTCAACAATCACTATAGTAAATTAAAAAGCAATATGCAAACACCCAGGAAAACATGAAGGAGACAAATCTTTCAACAAAATTCTACAATAAGTATTCAAACCCTACCTCAAAACCCTAGCTAAAATCAAAGATAATCTGTGAATGCATGCAAATTCAAACCCTCCAAAACATTGAAAAAATCTTTTGATCCAATTTTGAATTTTTTCTTAGAAAATCTGTGTAGAAATTAGGTCAAATCTCTTAATAAAGAGTTTAACTCTGCCTAGGGTCTCTAGTTTTCAAACATGCAAAGGGCTCCCATTAAAATAAAATTTTATTATTTAATTCTTTCATGCACACTTAAAGAACTTTTTAATAAAAACATTTTATTTTATTTTATTTTCCTCCACTCTATTAATTAGTACAAGCACTATTTAGAGCATAGTTTATTATTTAAATTAATAATAATTAAAGTTCATTCTTTAAATGCAACTCTAATTTAATTACTATTAACTAAATAATTATAATAAATCAATATTAAAATTTTAATCTTTTAATATTTTAATTCTATTTTTATCCAATATTTTAAATTAGAGTTTAAAAATAAAATTTTTAAACTAAAGTACATATTTAATTAATTTATAATTAATTAAATATCATCATATTCTAATTTCTCTTTAACCAATTTTCTAAATTTACACTTCTAAATTTAAGCACATATTTAATTAGTTTTGTAAGTAATTAAATAATCTCATATTTTACTATTTTTTTTTTAATCAAATAATGTTTAATAATTCTCAATATTATATGATTAATCCAAATATTATAATTTAATAATTTACCAAATAAATCACATAGCGAAAACCACATAAAAGCAATATTACCAAAACAAACCAAAACTCAAAATCAAACAACAAAGACAAAGATAAACTCATGGGTTAAGAAAAAGGGTGGAAAGTCAAATATATGTCCTTCTCAAGACAAATAGTTAGGCTATGGTTGGGATTGTACATGAACATTATCTCCCCGTTGTTACCATTGAGTTATTGTGATAGGGCACGATCATCTTAGAAATTCAGGGAAGTCAATGCCCAATACCTGCAAACTTGTGTTTAAAAGATGAGCATGTATGTCTACATATATATCAAAGCTAAATAGATAATGGAGGGGGGTGGTACATCACGTAGATCCCAACTAGCAGGTGACTATGAATCCCTCCCTTAACCATATTAAACATGTCATACAAAAAAGATAAAATAGACACGCACACCATACACACATAAGCAAGGGGTAAGTACCATAATTAATCATGAGTAAAAGTAACATCATATTTCTATATAAATATTCATATTCATGAATACACAATCATCATTTTTTAAAGATACATTGTAAGACATCATCATGAAAGCAATTGCGATTACTAAAAAAAATCCTTAAAGTATCATCATTGTGAGAGTAATCAATCTAGACATAAAATCAAGTCATTGGATAATGTCATATAAGTATAAATGAAATATATCTTAAATAAAAAGCTACATGAAAGTATGCATAAAATATTGCATGACACATAAACATAATAGCAAACCATGGGCGAGCATTGTACTTGAATCCAACTTAGATTGGGAAATTCATGTAGCATCTTCCATTGGTCTATTCCACTTCACCAAATACACATAGTAATGTTTTCCTCTTGTTCTCTTACTAAATCTTTCATCAAATACCTATTCAACCTCTTGAATATGCTTCTTTGGATAATCATCTGATACATCAACTTCATCATTTGAGTGATGATGCTTATACAAATCAGCAACATCGAATATAGGAGATATGTCCATGTCATTAGGTAACTCAAGCTCATAAGCATTACCACTATCAAATTTTATCAAGATCTTACAAGGTCCAAACTTCTTCATCTTCAAATTACTATATATTTTGGTGGAAAATCATCCTTTCTTCAATGAACCATGACCTCATCACCAACTTCAAAAACATGATGTTTTCTAGAATTATCAACACTTGTCTTGTACTTCTGATCACTTTTTTCAAACTTCAACTTCACTTCCTTATGTAAAGACTCCATAAAATCTAAAAATTCTTCTCCTATAGCACTTCTCTTTTCTTCAACAATAACATCCCTTAAATCTGATATTCCTATATGTTGCATTCTAGCAACAATCTCAAAAGGTGTTTTCCCTATACTCCTATTTATAGAATTATTATATGAAAACTCATATTGTACCAATATTAGCTCCAAATGATGTGGTTTATCTCCAACTAATCATCTCAAAAAATTACCCAACCTTCTATTTACAATCTCTGTATGTATATCAATTTATGAATGGAATGTAGAACCAAATCTCAACTCAATACCCATCTTCTTCTACAAAGTCCTCCAAAATACTTTTCTCTATAAAAAATAATACTTCTTGATAATCCATTCAATCCAATAATCTCTTTGAAGAAAACTCAAGCAACATGCTCAACATTTGATGGCTTCCTACATGATATAAAATGTGTCATCTTATAAAATCTATCCACAAATAAAAATATAGAATCATATCCTTTTACTATCTTAGGCAATCCAAGAACAGAATCCATATTGATGTCACTCCAAGATTTCTCAAGAACAAAAATAGGTGTATAAAATCCAGTATTCTAACTTACTCCTTTTGCAACTTGATAAATTCCACAACTCCTCACAAAATTCTAAAAATCCTTATACATATGTGGCCAATAATACTTGTTCTTCAACAAACTCAATGTCCTATCAATTCCAAAATGTCTAGTCAATCCACCACAATTTTTTCTTAAGCAAATTAAATCTCATAGAACTTCTTGGTATATACAACTAAATTCCTTTGAACAACATACTTTCATAAATGAAATACTCCTCATACTTACTCATGTGATTTGATAAATATGGCTCTCTACAGTCTCTCCATGCCTTAAAAAAATCAAGGTCAGTATCAAACAACTCTTTGATTCATCAAAAACAAGAACTTCAATCATCATCTTAGTAAAAAAATGAACATCTTCTGCTCAATGCATCAACAACTTGATTAGTGGCTCCACCTGCAAATACTCAACTCACTCCATATATCTTTGATTCATTTTTTGTTAACCTCCCAAGTATTGTAAATCTTTATGATTAGTATACAACACAACCTCCTTAGGGATCAAATAATGTCTCCACTTCTTAAAGGTTTGAACAATAGCATAAAACTATTGATCATACAAAGAATATTTTATTTTAGTGTCATTCAACTTCTCACTAAAGAAAGCAACAAGGTTGCATTCATGATGTTATAAAGCTCCTATTGCACTACCACTTGCATCACACTCTACTTGAAATACCCTTATGGAAATTAGGACAAGTTAATACATGTAACTCAACAACCTTTTGTTTCAATGTCTCTAAAATCTTATCAGCTGCATGTGTCTACTTAAATTCCCTTTTATCTTCTCTCATTGTCTCAGTCATAGCATTACAAACTGAACTAAAATTCTTTATAAACTTTTTGTAAAAAATAGCCAAACCATGAATTGATCTTACCTCACCCACATTATCACATGTAGGCCTTTCCAAAATTGCTTTAACCTTCTTAGGATCCATTCTAAAACCCTTAGCTAAAATCACAAATCCCAAATACACAATCCCCTCTTGCATAAAAGAACACTTTTTCAAGTTAATCATCAACTTCTCCTATTTCAATCTTTGCAAAACTTGTCTAACACTCTCAATATGTTCTTCCTTATACTTACTAATTATTACAATATCATCCAAATAAAGAAACACAAACCTACCCAAAAATATTTTGAGAACTATTCTGGCCTCATTATGTATGCCCCATTTTGAGTCACAAAATGGGAACCCACTAGTTTTAAAATTCCCTATGAGGCATCTAGTCTAAAGCATCAATCATTTTGGATCCTCCTTGAGGTTTAGGTGAAACATTGGTGATATAATTGAAGCAATGGGATAAAACACAATATTTGATGAGAATTAAGTACATGCAATATCAATGTTCAATTTCTAGAAAAACTTGCAAAAACACAAAAGAGTTGTATGCAAACCAAAAGCCATCATATTATTAAAAAATGTAAGAATGTATGCAATGAGAGAACATCAAAAGTCACCATAGACATGAATTTGAAAAGTATATGTGGATATAATTAAAACAACAATATTTAACTAAAACTATTCAATACTAGGTGTTTATTTACCCCAACTTGTCAGGGTCATAACGTTTGACTTGGAGGTTAGAATTTGAAACAATTTACACCATTGCAAAGAAGAATTAAAAATCTAATTTTGATCCCTAAAACAATGACCCTTTGGCTTCCCAACTTTTAGGACTGATGAGAGTTTAAATTTGAAAATTTGAGAAGAAAACCTTCAGAAAAGGTAATTAAAAGCACCTAGAAAAGATTTTTAAAAAAATATCAAAAAGTTTCAAACATTTGATTGTTCTAGATAGTCTAGATCACTTGGTCTCTATGTGGGAAGGATTTGGTAGCTAGGGAGACAAAAAATCAATGAATAAAATTTGCATTGCATGAAAAGTTACATAAAATGAGGGTACACAAGTGGGCATAACATGAAGGTGTGGCACATAATACACAAGTGTGTAGATTATCATAGCATCTTCGTTATCAATAGCAATATAGATCTCACCTAAGCTAGTAATCCCCACCTTTTAAAGGGTCATACATAAGTTTTCATTCATGAATTTACAGTAAAGATCAAAGATACAAAGGTTTGTCACATGAACCAAGACATGTTCTTCATATTATGAAACCATAAATTACAAGATTCAACACATGTACTTTGGGAGTTCAAATAGAAGAAGTCGAAGGAGTTCAAGTCTATGAAAATGTTGGCATATAAAGAGGGAATCAGTCATGAAAAAAGGAAAGATAAGTACACAAGATTGCTCCTAGACCTAGTCTAAAAAAAATCCCAAAATGATTTTCAAAATAGAGAACTCTAATTTTTTGGTGAATTGAGCACCTTGCACAATTCCCTAAATGTGTTCAGGTGTGCACTTTGAAGATTTGGTGAATGAATTGTCTCTTAACGTGTGTAGCTGCACATATCTAAAATATCTACAGACCTCCTCAAGGTCTCAAACATTACCATGGCTTCCTTGTATTTTGTAGCAGCTAAGATCATACTCAAATCCATGAATTTCAAGTTTCATAGAACGCCCAAGAAGTCATACTTCATGATTTCTAGAGGGAAGTAAGGATAAAGTATGAATCATTAGAATTATTAGATCTACAAGAAATCACCTCTTCTATCTAAAGTTTTAAAGGAAAACATCTAGACTATTGGAATTATAGATGGAGTAACTAAGAGGCGGGGGAGGGGGAGGGGGGGGGGGGGGGGGGGTGGTTGAAATAGTTACCACAAAAAATAATTCACAAATCCCTTAGATATCTTAAAACTTAATTACTGTTGTTACTCGGTAACCACACAAAAGAAAAATGTTGTAACTCGGTAGATTAACTTGTTACTAATCTTTTAAGCATTCACAATTATTAACATGCATGCAGAAGAAAATAACATGAACACAAGAAACACCAAATTTAACGTGGAAACCCAATGTGGAAAAAACCACCGAGTAACTAGCTACCAATTTTCACTCTTCTAAAGTGAGCCCTATTAGGAGCCAACCCTATTAAAGGTTACAAAACACACTATTAGGTGTCACCTAGTTAGAGGATTTAATCACCCTGTTAATAGTAGCCTTGCTAGAGGACTTTAGAACAATTTAGTAGAACTACCCACCTTGTTAGAAGATTTAAAAAATGGCTATTAGACCAACTCTATTAAGAGATTTAAGAATTACTACTACAATGGTGAAAAAGTAACAATAAGTGACCTAAGTGAGATGCAACTAAACTTGGCTGATACAGGTCTTTGCTCTACTTCAATAGATCCTCACTAATCAAATACAACTCTGCTACTCCTCAAGGATATCTAAAACTTCTTCAAAAATTTCTCACACTTCTTCTTCACAATCAAATCACTTGCATACTTGCTCATTCATACATCCATCCATACATTTGGAAACACAAATTGACCTTTTATTTATACATTATAGATTGTCAAGTTGACTCATTTACAAGTTACATTTACCAATAAACCATACATCAGTTGGCTACAAAAATTACATTAAATAAATAAACTTTATTTCCCAAAATAGTGAAATCCTTCATTGACTAAACCAGCTCGGTAAACATTGCTCCAGAAAGTGATTTCCAATATTAACCATGTGAACCTTGATAAACACTGCAAACTTTACATAATCATTTGGAGACCGAGTGAACTCAATAAGAATTGATTTTCCTTTGCTAACCTTGTGATCTTGGTAGGAACTAATTTCTACCATAGAATCCTTCAATGCCTGAGTGAACTTGGTAGAGATTGACTTCATAGTGTAACCTCCAAAAATGCTCAATAGACTTTGTAATTCTCTTTGCTAACCTTCTGGGTTTGGTAGACTCTATCTTTTTCCTTGTTGACTAACTGAGGTTGGTAGACTCTAACTAATAACTGATATGACATTTGTGTAACATCAAAGACAAAACACAATTGAGTAATTGTATCCAACAATCTCTCTCTTTGTCATTGATGGCAAAACAACATGTTATAGTATAGTGAAATTTGAAAACAAGTCTTTTCTGATAGAATGTTTCTCCCTGTTACATTTCATTCCTCAAACTCCTCAAATATAGTAATCTCCCTTTGTGAAGGAATTACATAGCTTCTTTACAAACATCAAATTTTAGAATGATATGACAATATACTCTCCCTCTTTGACAATACATGCCAAAGATAACACAAACCAAATGAATACCAGCGTATCTTATGTATTGATTCATATGCAATATTTTCATGATTATTTTTCCTCGACTTAAAGATCTTAAACTTGATACCTATTAATGCATCACAAAAACTTTATTTTAGTGAGCTTTAGATAGGGGAATGACCCCTAACTTACTTCTTAGATCCAAAAATGCATCCTTAGGTAAGGGCTTTGTGAATATGTGATCAATTTTTTCTTTTGTATGAACATATTCTAGTTGGATCTCCTTATCCTGCACCAATTCTTTGACAAAGTGATATTTTATTGCAATGTGTTTTGGTTTTTGAATGCATTGCTAGATTTTTAGATATGTTAATTGCACTTGTATTGTCATAAAATGTAACAATAGGTTCTTTGATTTTCTCCTTCATAATTTCCAATAACTATTTGTACCAAACAATATTAGAATAGTTTACTACTGTTGCAACATACTCTGCTTCTGTTGTGGATTGGGATGTATAATTTTGCTTTTTACTTGTCTAAAAAACCAACTTCTTTCCATGAAAGAAAGCTCCTCCACTTGTACTTTTTCTTTCATCAATGTTTCCTACCCAATCTACATCATTAAACACTTTTAAATCTAGATTACCTCCAAATTTCTACCATAATCCATAATCTTTAGTGCCTTTCAAATATCTTATGATTCTTTTGATTGCCATCTTGTGATTTTCTCTTGGTTTTTCTGAAAATCTTGCTATAATACCAAATCCAAGGCCAATATTTGGCCTTGTATGCACTACATACTACAACTTTCTAATCATGGATCTATACAATGTCTGCTCTATTTCCTTTGATTCATCATTCTTGGTAAGTTTCAATCCAGTATACATAGGAGTCCCAACTAGGTTGCAGTCTTCCATGCCAAACTTTTAAAGTATCTCCTTGATATATTTAGATTAAGTGATATAGATGCCATTCTTACTTTTTTGAATTCAAAGACCAATAAAGAATTTGATCTCACTAAACATTGACATCTCAAATTCCTTGTTCATTTGTTCTAAAAATTCTTTACAAAGATCATCATTTCCTGTGAACAAACTATCATCCACAAATATTTCTACCAAAACAATTTTATTATCTAGTCCTTGATATACAAGCTACTATTATCATTAGTTCTTTGAAAACCAATCTAAATAAGATAGTTATGCATTCTTTCATACCATGCTCTAGGGGCTTGTTTTAGACCATACAATGCTTTGTGTTATTTGCAGACCATGTCCTTCTTGTTTGGATCAACAAAACTATTGTCACTTAGGTCTGCACCCTTGTCCAAGGCCTATGCGCGAGGACAACCTAGTGAAACATGGAAACAACCTCCAAGCTATGGGACTTGAACTGCGAGGTTGAGTCTCCAGAGAAGGCTGGCTTCGTCTTACTGTCAGGGCACACCTATCTATTCTCAGAAGGGAAAGGGAGAAGGAGAGCATTAAAGAAAAATCTACCTTGTCTAATCTAAGGCGGTGATGCACCAAAATAGAGTGTTCAGACTCATTACTGCCCATATATGCACTACGGAACTAGGGTAACATTCAAGGTCATACATTCATTCTGGCTTAATATCGACCAACAACAACATATAGATCAAGAGACCAATTGAATAGCACCAGGAACAAAAAATTTCACTTGTATATTATTCAATAGGCCAAAGATGGATACAGTATGCAGATCACTGATCTCAACAATACATCAATGAGAGGCAAAATGCTACACATACACGTTGATGGCTGAAAGAGATGATACAAGATGTTTTATCTAGCTCTGAGACAAAGGGATTTTACACTGCAAGTCTGCAAGCAGCAACCAAGAAAATCAGGAAGAGTCGACCCTTACAAAATGTACAAAATCTGCCTTTATAGTTCAGGCGTAACTGAGATCTTTTTTGCTGAAATGACCCTGCAACCACTTGCCATTGAGTCTGTGGAAGACAATCATGGAAAAAATCTCCCAAAAATTCTATCTCTTTCGCCAATAATGTCCTGAGAAGACTGAAAACGGCACCATAACTACGCTCTGACCTGATAGGTGGATCAACGAATGGATGGAGTGTCCTTCTGTGTTTTACATTTACTCTCGTAGGTCAAGATTGATCATGGAGATCAGATCGCACGACAAAATCGATTATCCTTGCCTCCTTGTTCATGAATTCGTCGAAGTTAAAAGATCAACCGGGCTCCTTATTGGTCAACTAGGCTGTGCGAGCCAATTGCATTTCTTTATTTTTCCACCTGGAGGTCCACCCATGGTTAACCACCCTTCATTGGACTAACTGCACCACCTTAAATACTATCACGACTGTGATAGTTACACTAACCACCAACTGCCATCCTAGATTGTGCCGACAGGATACGTGTCGACAAGGTGCTATGTCACCAACATAACCCTCGCATACCTCCGCCATAGCACGATGTCACCTATCGTCGATCGGCCTTGATCCAACAATTATGGAGACTCATCATTCTGCAACCTCTTTCCCTTGGTCCTTCACTAGGCTCGCGACACATGTGGCACTTCCCTATTGGTCCGACGATTGCTTAATCCTTACTGCACTAGCTGTATGAAACATGGTTCCACTAGGACATGTGGCACATAGGCGCTATGTCACCGACGTTAATTCCTAGGTAAGTCTCGATAGCGAGATAGCGCCAGCTGTAGATCCCTACAGATCTGGTGATCGTGAAGACTCGCCATTTGTGCTAAGATTACTGGACCTGCTGTACGTCGTGCGCTAACTCATACACATGGCACCTCCTTAGTTGGTTCGACAAAACTAGCTGGCAACCTAGGACCTGATCCGCAGAGCGACCATGTGTCAGCTAGGCGCCATGTCACTATGCAAAAATCAAGGCTAAATTCCCATAGCACCATAGCGCCCACTGACAGCATGCTCTGAGATTTACATGTGTTGCCATCCGATTTGCCATGCTGACTACACTTGTACAGTACCCGTTGGGACCCATCTGTCTAATAATTCCTTGCCATGGTGAACTTTCCATTTGGGCGCTATGTCGCCATCGAGAAACGCATGGGTTTTTTTGTTGGCTCCATGGTGCCTCGTCGTGTTTTTTGAAATCTTCAGGCCGTGAACTTGTCTGCCCGCCGCCACGAAACCTCTGACCTACCGTACTCTGTGACCTCTGACCGGACCCATCCCACTCATTGCCATATCTGTAACTGCACCACACCTTGGATGACACCTGGTGATCCTTGGTGAGACTTGGTCTTGTCGATCCATGTGGCGGATGGTCGCCATGTCGCTATGATAAAATCCGCACATCTTTGCCATAGCGAGATTGCGCCATCCGTTGATGCGACCAAATCCAATGATTGTGAGGACTCGTCATACCTCATGCTTCTGCCCTCCATGTCGATACACCTAGCATCACCTTGAGACACGGCCCCACCTAACATGCGTCACCAGGGTGCGATGTCGCTGTCATAACCCTCGTGCAACTCCTCCATAACGCGATGGCGCTTACCATTGATCCGAGCTGATCTGATGGTCATGAACGTAAGCCCAAACTGTGTTAGCCATGCCGACAGGAACTCTGACCTGGCACATGTGGTTCCTTCTGATTTGTCGCTGCAACACCTAATTCTGTCGATCATTGAAACTCGTCGTTGTGAATATTTTCGCTGGGGGCTATGTCGCTATGGAGATTTTCTGGCCGATATGCGATAGTGACATAACGCCAAGGGCGTTGAGAACCTTTTCTAACCTACGTAACGTCAGACCCACCCCTACAACGTGTCGTCAGGGCATCATCGCGCTATAATAAATATCGTGCATTTTTCTTATAGCGCGATGGCGCCAACCGTCGGCACCGCTTAGATCTGATGGCCAGAAAATTGTAGGTTGAAACATTAAAACACTTATTTGAGACTAACCGTTGCATGAGCCAGACTTTCAAAATTTAAATTCTTGGTGGTAAAACTAGAGGTAACACTTCTGGCGACTTGCTGGGGGCATGAGCCTGCTCAATGCATGACCAGTGCCTGAGAATGATCCATTGGGCCATGGAGTCAGAAAAGAGGGCCCAAAAGTTACAGAACTGAGAGCTATAAGAAACCCTAACCCTAAATGAGGAAATCAAAAAATTAAAGAACCCTTGAACTCTGGCTTTGTCTTTGCGACTTGAAAACAAAAAATAGGACCTCCTCAGCAACCTGAGACTTGTCAAAACTTTGGGAACTGGCAACTCAAGAAGTGAGCCACGTGCACGCGCACTTATTGTAAAACAAGAACAACAGGAAGCAACTAAACTAACTATGTACATGGATTCACAACTTTTTTAGAAATAGGGCTTCAGATGGATCCCATTGACTGGAATGGGCAGAATTTCACCATTTGGACTTGTTAGCAGGAATGCATTGGCCTGTTTGCAACTGGAGATCAGATAAGGGCCACTCCATAGTGGATCAAATTTGGAGTGCCTTCCTGGTTTTGCTCTGTCTGAGTCCCACTTGAGAACTAAATCTCCCTCTCTTAAGCTTCTGGCCCTTGCCTTCTTATCAAAACTCTTCTTCATCTACTGCTGGTGTATCTCCAGGGTTTCCATAGCTTTGTTTCTCTTTTCTTCCAGTTCAATCAACTCTGCCATTCTTACTAACATGGAACTATTTTCAACCAACTCCAGCTGATGAACCAACTCCAAGGATGGGAATTCCAATGAGATTGGAAGTCTGGCCTCCTTACCATATACTAGCACATAAGGTGAATTCCCAATAGATCTCTTGGGTGTTATCCTATCAGCCCACAGAGTGGTCCTTAATTTTTTATGCCAGACCCTCTGATTGTCTTCTATCATTCTCCTTATGATTCTGATCAAATTTTTGTTGGAAGATTTGGCTAAACCATTGCCCTGCGGGTAGTAATTCGATAATGTGCTCAGATAGATATTGTGACTCATTGCCCATGCAAAAATCTAGGTTCCAACAAAAGATTTGGCATTATCTGAAGTGATAGTAGAAGGAGCTCCAAACCTAGATACAATTCCATCAAGGAATTCAACAACTGATAGCTCTGTAGCATCCTTCAAAGCAAGTGCCTCTGTCCACCTAGTGAAATAATCGGTAGTAGCCAAGATCCATTTATGACCTGCACTCGATGGGGGATTAATGGGGCCTATGAAATCCAACCCCCACTAGGTGAAGGGCTGATCCACCTGAATGGGGTGAAGAGGAAGAGCTGCAAGTCTCTGTTTGCCTGAGAAAAAAGACCATCTCTCACATTTTCTCACATACCTATAACAATCATGGAACAGAGATGGCCAGTAATATCCATCCCTCATGATCTTCATGGTGGTTGTTCTTGCAGAGAAGTGGCCACCATCAGGGCCATCATGAAGTTCTTTAATCATCCTCTCAACTTGATCCTCTTCAATACATCTCAACAGGGTCCCATTAAAATCCCTCCTGAATAGGGTATTATCAATCACAATATAGGGAATGGACTGCAGTCTATATTGTCTTCTTTTAGCTCTGTCCAATCCCTGAGGGTATCCATTCCCAGATAAAAAGTTCCTCATGTCATCCATCCAGCTCCTTGGGGCATTAACATTTCCTTCCTCCTACTGCTCTGCAATTACCATAGTAGTCCCTTCATCTGAATCCTGACCTGATAACATTTCTTTGCATAATCCTCTCCCTCTTACCAACTTGTTAATTTGAATATCAACATCATATTCCATTACCCCAGTGATCCATCCAGCTCTCTTTTCACTGATGTCCTTGCTTAACAAGAAGTCTTTTACACTCACATGGGGCACCAACTAATGGATCCTATTGTGGGATAAGAGGTGTCTAAATTTCTTCAAGGCTCTAATGACTGCAAGGGCTTGCTTCTCAACAAAGCTATACTTATCTTCATATTCCTTGAGCCCTTCACTAAAGAAGGATATGGGCTGCTCCTCATTCTTGTCATTTGTCTGAGTCAAGACAACAGAAACACTTGACTCACCACCTAAAGTGTAGAGGATGAAATCTTTCTCAAAATTTGGGTTCATGAGAGTGGGGGCTAAGGCTATGGCTTCCTTAATTTCTTCAAAACTCTCCTTCCCCTCCTTGGTCCATGAGAAGACCATATCTTTCTTAAGCATGGCTGTGAGGGGTTTCACCATGATGGCAAGATTAGAAATAAACCTTCTTACAAAATTTATCCTACCAAGGAAACTTTGCAGCCCTTTCTTGTGTTTAGGGAGAGGGAGGGCAAGTATTGCTTTTGTTCTTTCTGGATCAATGGTCAACCCATCCTTAGATACAATGTGTCCCAGTAATTTCCCTTGGCTTGTAGCAAAGACACACTTGACTGGGTTGAGGGAAACCCCAAACTCTCTACATCTTAGAAATACTTGTCTCAAATGATCAAGATGATCTTTTACATTCTTGGAATATACAGTCATATCATCAAGGTATATTAAGACAAACCTGGCGATTAATCTTTTGAAAGCTACCTCCATCACCTTTTGGAATCTGGCACCTGCATTTGTTAGTCCAAATGGCATCTTGCAATAAGCATAGGTGCCCCATTTAGTAGTAAATGATGTCTTATATCTATCAGATTCTTTAACCAACACTTGGTTATAACCAAAAAATCCATCAAGAAAAGAGAACCTCCTTGACCCACTGACCTTGGATAGAATTTGCTCCATAGAAAGGAGAGGATGGTGATCCTTAAGGGAAGCCTGATTAAGATCCCTAATGTCCACACATAGTTTGATTTCTCCATTCTTCTTCCTTACAGGGACAAGGTTAGCCACCCATGATGAGTGTTTGATAGGAAAAATTATGTTAGCTTCAATCAACTTGGATAGTTCTTTCCTCATTAAGGGTTCAATCTTGGGATTCACTGGCCTTTGTTTTTGCCTTACTGGTTTGACCCTATCAACTAAATCTATGGTATGCTGAAACAAACTAGGGTCAAACCCCTTTAATTCATCATATGTCCAAGAAAACACATCATTAAATTCTTGACATAGATGAATGAAATTTTCTTGCTTAGCCTCAGAACATACCTTCCCCATGTTAAGAGATTTTCCATCAACAATAGTAACTGGAGCATGATCATCCTTTTTTGCAGCTAGATTTATTCCTTTGCCTCTTGTCTGATCATCAGGATTAAAGACACTCTCCAAGGTAATGAGACCCTTGGGAAACTTGTTGGAACTGAGGTGAATGATCTGATCACCATACTGATCTTGTAGTCTTGACTGATTTCTTTCTGAAAATTCTGCTTCATTCTGCAAGAAATTCACAATCTTCTCATCAGACTCAAACACCTACCAATGAGTATTATTATCAGGAACAGCAGGCCTCACTACCACCCTTATTTTTTGCTTATTCTCTTCCTCAAGATTCCCTGGCACATCATAAGATGCACCCATTACTGCAAGTCTATCAGCATATTTTTTTTCTTTCCTAGGAATGCTCTGGATATTAAATGCTTGGAAACCCTCAAGCAAATCCCAGACTCTGTGTTTGTAAGACTTGAGCAGGCCATTTTTGGTGATATTCTGATTTCTCACTTGGTTCACTACCAACTCACTATCTCCATATACTTTCAAGGCTTGAATTCCCCTCTTTTGGGCAAGTAGGAGACCTTGGATGAAAGATTCATACTCGGCCACATTATTGGTACAAATGAATTGGAGCCTAAAAGAGAAGTAGTATCTTATTTGTGTAGGAGAGATCAACATAACACTAGCCCCTACTCCATTTCTATTCCTTGAGCCATCAAAGTACATACTCCATATTCCACTTATGTCACGATTAGCTCCAACAAGATCAGGAACTTGAGCCTCCTTCTCTATGATGCAATATGTACTAAGGCCTATCTCAAGAGTTTCTGACATAGGCTCAAACTGACATGTATTTTCCCACTCATCTAAGAAAAAATCAGGAATCTCTGCTATGGAGGTGGCAGGCTCATTTACTATGTCATTTTCATCCATCTCCAAAATAGGGTAATTCATATTAATGAAGTTGGGGGTGTAGGGTTCAGTGTGATGAAGGGCTTGAGGTTCTGCTCTAATTGAAGCATTGGCCCCATGTGTGGTCTTAAATGACATATAAGACCAGTCAGCAGATATAAATCCACCTATTTGGGTAGTGAAGTCTCTTGAAAGATAGATGGCAAAATAGGGCTTGACTTCAGCAACAGATATTTCTTGAATCACGGTACAACCAGGGCATGCATGTAGGGCCATTTCCACATTCCTAAGGATGCCTACGATTTTGACCATACTCCCATCTAGTTGTAACACATCCCTAATAATGGACTCATATTTCATTCCTAAAGCATCAACAACACACCTAGGCATTACTGAGCTACTAGCCACTGAATCTATCATGCAATTATGGACTAACTTGCCCCCTATAATCAGAGAAACATAGAATGGAGGAGGTCTAACCTTTTTATTTGTCTCCACATTACCTGATGGTTGTACTAAACTAGTGTCATTCTCCATGGTAGATGACTGATCTTTGGGCTCAATCTTTTCCAATTCTTGCTACAGCATCCTTTTCTGCATTGGTATGGTGGCAACTGCATCCCACATGGAAATGCTTACATTGGTTTTCTTCATTTTCTCTACCACACTCAAGGGTGCATTAGGAATTTTGGCAGAAACTTTGGGAGCTGTACCCATGAGAGGCCGAGATGGAGGAACATAGGGATCACTTGCATCCTCCTTTCTTGGACTTTGCCTTTGTTGTTGTGAAGTGTTTGTCTGCTCATTTACTTTTTGTGTATGAGGTATAACACTCAAAGTTGAGGCCTGCTTAGGAGAAAGGGGGGCAGTATGTTCCATAGCTCTCTTCTTGCTTCTTGTGTTATGAGCAACGAAATCCTGGTTTACATTACGATGCTCCTCCATCTGGTGATTCATAAAAGAGCAATCACCCTGCCTCTGAACATATGAGGCCTCCTTGGGATGATCTTCCTTATGTAATTTCTTTACTGTGGACTCCTGGATAGTTAGGGCCAAATAAGATTTTGCTTTCTGACATAGGCAGTAGGTATAAGAATAGTTACATGAAGGACAGAAGTCTTGATCTTGGGCTAAGTTATTTTGAGGAACTAAAGCTTTACTCTGATTTGAGCTTGAAGTAGCAGCATGACTATTTTGCCTATTCTGATCAAAAGGGCTATTCCAATGATTAGGAGGCCTACCACCACTTGGAGCCTAATGTTGTAATTGGGGAGGCTTGCCACTTTGGGCTTGCTACCTTTCTAAGGCCACCACCTTGTTACTCATTTTTTGTATTAGAGAAAAACTATCCTCTAATCTCTTCCCTTGGTCCTTCAACTCCTTCCCCTGCTCTTGCAAATTTTTATCCAGAGTCCTCTCTCTTTTATCTGTATTCAGCACTAGACCTTGGAGCATTTCCTTGAGTTCATCTATTCCGTTTGAGGATGTGGAAGCTTGGGGAACTAGAGTAAGGGCTTGTGATGTAGAAATTGTAGGAAGGGGGGCTATCGCTGGTTGGTGGTTGGGAACATCAGGAAAGAAAGGCATAGGAGGCCTTGGAGCCAACTTTCCTCCTTGTATTAGGATGTTCTCAGCTTTTATAGCTATCTCATAAGCATTCGGTAATGTATCTCCTCCCATAGTTTGGATTGTAGTGGCAATGTCACTATTGAAAGCTCTAAGGTAATGCAAGAAGGCATTACCAGGGGTAGGTATTCTATCCCATGTTTTTTGGAATCTGTAATTAAAATCAGTCATACATTCATGGGGGGCTCTTTTTATTGTAGTCAGCTACTCTAGTAGTGACAAATGGTCACTCTTATCCTCAAAATGTTTGCATAATCCTGCTCATAGTCCATGAGGCTAGAAGTCTGACAGCAACATCGTCTTCTGTAATACCATGAATATTGCAGACATTCGCTACCTCTTGGATATGCTCCAAAGGGGAAATAGAAGTTTCACCAATAAAATCGGGTATACTTTTTAGTGCAGATACTGGTATATCATGTCTTTGGGCTAACAACAGAGGACTTCCACCATTAAAGGTGGAAAAAGCATGAACTCTTGGCTGTGCCATATAAACAAGTGTTCTATTGATGAGTGTTGATGGCAGTCTAGGCTCAATTCGAATAGTAGGGGGAGTAGAGACATATCTTACAGGTATATCAAATGTTATTCTACCCCTAACTGGTGATAATGAAGTTCTAGTCCTTCTCCTCCTAGGATTTGAAAGAGAAAGCTCTTGATATTGAAATTTACCTCTAGAAGACGCCCCTGTTTCAGTCCTGGGCATGAATTACTGCAAACTTGGTCTGGAACCAGACTTTTTGATGTTCGGAGTTACCATGTACTTGAAGAATCAACCTCTTAAAGGCTCAAAAACTGAAGCCAACACTACTTCTTCAGCATATATCTCTAGAATTCTTTCTTCCTGACACTAGTAGACCTGAAATCTATTGATATGAGTCCCACCGGGCATGCTTAAAACTATTATCACTTAGGTCTATACCCTTGTCCAAGGCCTATGCGCGAGGACAACCTAGTGAAACATGGAAACAACCTCCAAGCTGTGGGACTTTAACTGTGAGGTTGAGTCTCCAGAGAAGGCCGGCTTCCTCTTACTGTCAGGGCACACCTATCTATTCTCAGAAGGGAAAGGGAGAAAGAGAGAATTAAAGCAAATCTACCTAGTCTAATCTAAGGCAGTGATGCACCAAAACAGAGTGTTCAGACTCATTACTGCCCATATATGCACTATGAAACTACGGTAACATTCGAGGTCATACATTCATTCAGGCTTAATATCAACCAACAACCACATACAGATCAGGAGACCAATTGAATAGCACCAGGAACAGAAAATTTCACTTGTATATTATTCAATAGGCCAAAGATGGATACAGTATGCAGATCACTGATCTCAACAATACATCAATGAGAGGTAAAATGCTACACATACACGTTGATGGCTAAAAGAGATGATATAGGATGTTTTATCTAGCTCTGAGACAAAGGGATTTTACACTGCAAGTCTACAAGCAGCAGCCAAGAAAATCAGGAAGAGTCGACCCTTACAAAATGTACAAAATCTGCCTTTATAGTTCAAGCATAACTGAGATCTGTTTTGTTGAAATGACCCTGCAACTACCTGCCATTGAGTCTGTGGAAGACAATCATGGAAAAAAGCTCCAGAAAATTCTATCTCTTTTGCTAATAATGTCTTGAGAAGATTGAAAATGACACCATAACTGCGCTCTGACCTGATAGGTGGATCAACGGATGGATGGAGTGTCCTTCTATTTTTTACATTTACTCTCATAGGTCAAGATTGATCATGGATATTAGATCACATGACAAAATTGATTATCCTCGCCTCCTAGTTCATGAATCCATCAAAGTCAAATGATCAATCGGGCTCCTTATGCATCAACTAGGCCATGCGGGCCAATTGCATTTCTTTATTTTACCACCTGGAGGTCCTCCCATGGTTAACCACCCTTCATTGGACTAACTGGGCCACCTTAAATACTATCATGACTGTGACGGTTACACTAACCGCCAACTGCCATCCTAGACTACGCCGACAGGACACGTGTCAACAAGGCGCTGTGTCACCAACATAACCCTCGCATACCTCCGCCATAGCGCGATGGTGCCTACCGTCGATCGGCCTTGATCCAACGATTATGGAGACTCATCATTCTGCAACCTCTTTCCCTTGGTCCTTCATAGGGCCTGCGGCACATGTGGCACTTCCTTATTGGTCTGACGATCGCTTAATCCTTACTGCGCCAGTTGTATGAAACATGGTTCTGCCAGGACATGTGGTGCACGGGTGTTATGTCATCGACGTTAATTCTTGGGTAAGTCTCAATAGCGAGACAACGCCAGCCATAGATCTCGGCAGATTCGGCGATCATAAAGACTCGCCATTCGTGCTGAGATTACTAGACCCGCTGTACCCCGTGCGCTGACTCATACACATGGCACCTCCTTAGTTGGTTCGATGAAACTAGCTAGCAACCCAAGACCTGATCTGCAGAGCAACCACGTGTTAGCTAGGCACCATGTCGCTATGTGGAAATTGAGGCTAAATTCCCATACCGCCATAGTGCCCACTGACAGCGTGCTTTGAGATTTACATGTGTCACCATCTGATTCGCCATGCCGACTGCGCTTGCATAGTACCCGTTGGGACCCATCTGTCATATAATTCCTTGCCATGCTGAACTTTCCATTTGGGTGCTATATCGCCATCAGAAAATGCATGGGTTTTCTGTTGGCGCCATGGCGCCTCACCGTGTTTTTTGAAATCTTCGGGCCGTGAACCTGTCTACCCACCGCCACGAAACCTCTAACCTGCCGTACTCTGCAACCTACGATCGGACCCATCCCACTCATTGCCATATCTGTAACTGCACCACACCTTGGATGACACCTGTTGATCCTTGGTGAGACCTGGTCCTGTCGATCCACGTGGCGGATGGTCGCCATGTCGCTATGATAAAATCCGCACATCTTCGCCATAGCGAGATGGCGCCATCCATTGATGCGACCAAACCCGACGATCTTGAGGACTCTTCGTACCTCGTGCTTTCGCCATCCATGTCGATACACCTGGCATCGCCTTGAGAAAGGACCCCACCTGACATGCGTCACTAGGGCACGATGTCGCTGTCATAACCCTCGCGCAACTCCTCCATAGCGCGATGGTGCTTACCCTTGATCTGAGTTGATCTGATGGTCATGAATGTAAGCCCCAACTATGTTAGCCATGCCAATAGGAACTCTGACCTAGCACATGTGGTTCCTTCTGATTTGTCACTGCAACACCTGATTCTTCCAGTCGTTGAAACTCGCCGCAGTGAATATTTTTGCCGGGCGCTATGTCACTATGGAGATTTTTTGGTCGATATACGATAGCGACATAGTGCCAAGGGCGTTGAGAACCTTTTTTGACCCACGAAACATCGGACCCACCCCTGCAATGTGTCGTCAGGGCATCATCGCGCTATAATAAATATCGTGCATTTTCCTTATAGCGCAATGGTGCCAACCGTCGGCACTGCTTAGATCTGACAGCCAGAAACTTGCAGGTTGAAACATTAAAACATTTATTCGAGACTAACTGTCGCACGAGCCACACTTTCAAAATTTAAATTCTTGGCGGTAAAACTAGAGGTAACAAACACCTTTAGGCTGCTCTATGTACACCTCCTCATCCAATATACCATTGAGAAATGTTGACTTGACATCCATCTGATAAATATTAAATCCTTTGTATGTAGCATATGCAAGTAAGGTCTTGAAACCCTCCGAATCTTGTAGTAAGAGCAAAAGTCTCTCCATTGTATTTTCCTTCTTCTTGAGAGTATCCTTTGCATACTAGTCTAGCTTTGTTCCTTGATGTGTTACCATCTTCATTCAACTTATTTTTAAATACCCACATAGTTCCAATCACATTTTTGTCTTTAGGCCTAGGTAGAAGAGTCCATGTTTTATTTTTCTCTATTTGCTCTATCTCTTCATTCATAGCCTCAATCCAACTTTCATTTTCTAATGCATCTTTGACACTTCTAGGTTCAAAGTCAACAAGTAAAAAAGTACTTTTCATCTTACTTCTTGTCAGAGTTCCTTTGGATTTGTCTCTAATGATCTGATCTGGTGTATGATGTCTCCTAACATACTTAGCTAATACAGGTTCCTTGCCTTTTGAATGCTTTTCATTCTCATTGTCTTTCATTTTAGCTTCAAGTTCTAGCTATCCTATCTTCTACTTAGGTTGTTTAGACTTAGTAAGCATTGGCTCGGTAGCATCAAGATGTGAATCAGGTTCCTGTAGCTAGGTTTCAACTTCCTACAAATTGGTTACTAAGGACTTGGGAGTAGAAGATTTATGATTGACAGGTGTATTTGGCACCATATAAGGTTCAATGAAAACAAATCTCCTATAATCTTCTAGTTCCTTTTTTCTTTCTTCTTTAGTTCTTTCTGCAAACTCATCAACTTTCACATGTGCAATTTCTATGACTTTGTGAGTAGACAAGTTCGAACATCTATATTCTTTTCTCTTTCAACAATATCCCAAAAATATTCCTTCATCACCCTTCACATCAAATTTACCTTTTCTAGATTCTTTCAAAATGTAACATTTGTTTTCAAATACCTTTAGATAGTTTACATTAGGCTTATAGCCATACCATAACTCATAAGGGTTTTTGAATGAGTCTTTCTTCAGCTATAATTTGTTGAAGGTATGAACTACAGTATTGATAGCTTCGTTCTAGTATTTGATAGTAATGCTCTTTTCAATCATTAAGATTCTTGCATAGTCCATGATAGAACTATTCCTTCTTTTAGCTATTCTATTTTTCTCAAGAGTTTTAGGGGCTAATACCTATCTTTTGATCCCTCATTCGATGCAAAAGTTATTGAACTCATGTGAAATGAATTCACCACCTCTGTCTGACCTCAAGCATTTCAGTCTTTTGCTTGTCTCCTTCTCAACTCTAGCCAAACACCATTTGAACTTCTCAAATGCTTTTGATTTCTCTCTCAAGTACATGAAAGTCATTATTCTTAAGTAATCATCAACAAAAATAATAAAGAACTTTTAACCAGTATAGCTTTCAATTCCAATAGGTCCACACAAATTAGTATGTACAATTTCAAAAACTTCTTCAGACTGATAGTTCTTACTTTTGAAGCTAGTCTTTTCCATTTTATCAATTTGACAATTCTTGCATAGACCAACCTCATGTTTCTTTATATTAGGAATGCCTCTTACTTTCCTAAATTTACTTATTTTCACCAAGTTATCAAAGTTCACATGACACAACCTCCTATGCCATAACCAACTTTCTTCAACTTGAGCAATAAAACATGAACATTCACCAAGTTCAAGATAGAACAAGTTACCTTTTGTTTGAGTGTTTGATCCAATCAAATTTCCTTTATCATCCAACAATCTTGCTTTTCCATGCATAAATTCCACTTTGAATCCATTATTGAGTAGTTGTACCACACTCAAAAGATTGTTCTTTAGTCCTTCTACCCAATATGCATTGTCACATACAAGCTCTTTGGTTAGTGAGATTCTTCATCTTCCTTTTATGCAACAAGGATCATTATTACCAAACCTCACACTACCACCATCATAGTCTTCAAAATGTTCAAAATTAGTTTTATCACCAGTCATATGATGAGAGCAACCACTATCTATAATCCATGTATCATTTTTTCTCAAATGAGAAATAAGTACCATTTCCTCCTCATTGTTAGGTTCATCTTTCATAAAAATATACACAATTTCATCTTCTTCGTCATCAGAATCATTAGAATTCTTAGCCATGAAACATGTTTTCCTACCTTTGTCCTTGAATGTTTTGAAGTCTTTCTTGCCATTGCACTTGTGACCTTTCTTCTCATCTTTGTTCTACTTGTTTGGACACTTAATAGAAATATGTCCAATTTCCTCACATGAAGAATACATTAGAGGAACCTTACCTTTGTATTTCCCTCTGCCTCTTGAGTATTTCCTTGCTAGTAGAGGTTCAACCACCTCAAGATCACTGTCAAAGCTCTATTCTGATTCTTCTTCACTTTCTAATTGAGAATCCTTTATCTTCTTTCCTTTCTCCTTGAGTGAAAGCTTGGCTTCAAATGCTGATTCAATATTCTTGGTAGCTAGAATATAGTTATCATAGTTGTCTAGCTCAAATGTAGTCAATCTTCTAACTATGGCCTCTAAATTTATCTTATGATTTGCTTTACATATTTTTTTTGAATTTTATAAACTCTAATTGCATAAATGGAAAGTAATGTTCTAAGAACTTTACTTATAACTATTTACTCCTTGATATCTCATCTAGAAGGTTTGATTGCACTAACACTTTCTTTGACTCTTTCAACATATTTTGCAATGTTTTCATCCTCTCTTATCCTCATCTGATCAAATTGTCCTCTTAAAAATTTTACTTTGGCTCTTCTCACATTATCATCTCCTCCATAGATTTCTTTCAATTTGTTCCACATTTCAAAGGTAGTTTTGCAATCCTTGACATCATCAAATTCTTCATAGTTTAGGGCAAATGCAATGTTTGTCATCATGATGTTGTGAGTCTTCTTCTTTAACAATGTCATTAGCACATAATATGCCAAAAGGAGTTACATATGCTTCATCTAGATATTTCAATCTTGTGTCTCCAATAGAAGCTAGATGGAGTCTCATAATACCTTGTCATGCTATAAAGTTATCCTTGTTAAGCCTTGGAATTTCCCTCTTGTAAGACATCCTGATCTTTAGCTTAGATCTTTGAAATCTTTTTGCAAGCACAAAAAGATCTAATACTAATTGTTGGAATTATATATGGAGTAACTGAGGGGGGTGTGAATCAATTACCACAAAATATAATTCACAAATACCTTAGATATCTTAAAACTTAATTACTTTTGTTACTCGATAGCCACACAAAAAAATTTTGTAACTCAGTATATTAACTTGTTACTGATCTTTTAAGCATTCACAATTATTAACATGCATGCAAAAGAAAATAACATGAACACAAGGGACACTAGATTTAACATGGAAACCCGATATGGGAAAATCTGCCAAGTAACTAGCTACCAATTTTCACTATTCTGAAGTAAGCCTTGTTAGGAGCCAACCTTGTTAAAGGTTACAAAACACACTATTAGGTGTGACCTAGTTAGAGGATCTAATCACCCTATTAGGAGTGGCCTTGCTAGCGGACTTTAGAATAATTCAGTAGAACTTTGTTAAGAGATTTAGGAATTACTACTACAATGGTGAAAAAGTAACAATAAGTGACTTGAATGAGATGAAACTAAACTTTTTTGATACATATCTCTTTTCTACTTCAATAGATCCTACTGATTGAATACAACTCTGCTACTCCTCAAGGATATATGATCCTTCTTCAAAGTTCACTCACACTTCTTCTTCACAATCAACTCACTTGCATACTTGTTCATTGATACATCCATCCATACATTTAAAAACATAACTTGACCTTTTATTTACGCATTATAGATTGTCAAGTTGGCTCATTTACAAGTTACATTTACCAATAAACCATACATCAGTGTGATAAAAACATTACATTAAACAAATAAACTTTATTTCTGAAAATAATGAAATCCTTCATTGGCTAACCCATCTCGGTAAACACTACTCCAGAAATTGATTTCTAGTGTTAACCAAGTGAAGCTTAGTAAACATTGTGAACTCTACAAAACCCTTTGGAGATTAAGTGAACTTGATAAGAACTAATTTTCCTTTGCTGACCTTGTGAGCTCGATAGGAACTAATTTTTGCCATAGAAGCCTTCAGTGCCCAAGTGAGCTTGGTAGAGACTAACTTCATAATGTAACCTCTATAAATTCTTAGTAGACTCTATAATTCTCTTTCCTAGCCTTATGAGCTTGGTAGACTCTATCTTTTGCCTTGTTAATCAACTGAGCTCGATAGACTCTAACTGATAACTGAGATGACATTTGTGTAACATCAACGATAACACATAATTGAATAATTGTATCCAACACTAGACATCATTTTGGTTAGAAAATTTTTGAATTAGAAAAATTTTAACTCTCAAAAATTGTGGAGTTAGAACAATTATAACTCTAGAAAATTGTGGAGTTCGAAAAAATCTAACTCTAGAAAATTGTGGAGTTAGAAAATTTCTAACTCTAGGAAAATGTGGAGTTAGAAAAAATTCTAACTCTAGAAAATTATGGAGTTAGACAAATTTCCAACTCTAGAAAATTCTAGAGTTAGAAAAAAAATTTGCTTTGGAAAATTGACACTTAGAATTTTTTTTGTATTTTTGGATCCTATCACCAAGGTGCGCATGCATAGGTGCACATGTGCACTTTTTTCAATGGTGCACCAATAGTTTTTGAAAAAGTAGTGCACTAAAATTTAAATGTCAGTTATTATTTTAGAGTATTCCATTCACTTGGAACATATTTTGATGGTAGTTCAACTCCCATAAATGGCTAGAGAAGGCCAAGCTTCCATTTTTAGAGCTCCCAAATCATCTCATGGATTCTATCTTCTTATCTTCTTATTATTTTTATTTTTTAACTCATGTAAAGGCTTATGCACCGATTAATTGATATAAACAAGGGAGGAGACCTACTTAGCACCATTTAGAGATTCAATTTGTATATACTTAAATTTTTTTAATTTTATTTTAGCACATGTTTTCATTTTAAGAGCTCTCACTCTAAACACAAAAATAATAGATGGTTTCTTATAATTAGATGAATGTAATATGTACTCTAGGTCATTATTTTATTGCAATAATATATGTTATTGGTGCTATTATTCTACCTATAGTTATTATTTTTGAAGTGTGTTACTTTTGTGAATGCATGTTCATGAATAATAGTGGAGAAAATAGTTTTTTTTGTATTGTTGTGAGTGTGTAACCTTTTAATTTTTGTTTTTTCCTTGTATTAACAAAATCCTTTGATGTACTAAGTTGGAGAAGAGATCACCTATTGTTCTTGCAAAGCTTCTTGTCTTGCATGAGTGCACTTTTAGTGGCCTTGTGATTTGATGATAAGTGAAACATCTTTTGGTTATTATTGAGTTCCCATTGATGATTGCATCCATGGAATTGTGGAAGTGCTATTCTTAATTTCATTGGTTCCCTACTTGATATTTTTAATGATCTATCTTGCAAACATTTTGTTGCCATGGTCTATATCCATTAGAAATTTTTATATCAAGTTATTTTCTTAAAATCTATCATCACCCTATCTTTTTTTTTAAATTTTATAACATGTGGTTAAAATAGGAATTCATATAGTTGCATCAAAAGAATTGCACTCATCACATAATTGAAAATATCAATTATTTATTTTTATTTGTTTGGTTTTGAAAAAAAGCCAAGTATGTTGAGCATCTTATCCAAAATTGGTTTAGACTAGAAAAGGCCTCCTCTTGAACATACAAATTTATCTTCAATTGAATGGATTTTAGTAGGTTAGAAGATCACCCAAAACCTTGTAGTTGATCCTAGATTAGCTTTTCAAGAGGGGAGATTGAAAGGATTCCTATCATTCAACATTGTGCAAAATGAAAGATCAGCAAGAATTTCATTCATCCACCTCATGAAAGTACTAGGTGCATTAGTGAAACCAAGTCATGACCAACCATCCATACAAACCATATTTTTTTTTGAAAGAAGTCTTCCATTCATCACCGTCTTTGATTTTATTTTGATGATAACCACTATTTAAATCAATCTTGGTAAAATATTTTTCTCCACTCAAACATTCCATTATCTCATCCTTCCTCTAAATAGGAAACCTATATTTCTAAATGATGTTGTTAATAGCTCTAGAATCACTAGGCATTCTCTATTATCCATTCTTCTTAGGTGCTAATACAATAAGTACATGACATGGACTCAAACTTTCTTTGATCAAACCTTTCTACAAAAAATCATGCACTTATTTGTTAAGCTCTTCATTCTTTTTAGGTTTCAATTGATATGGTGATTTGTTTGGAAAAATAGCTCTGCAAATAAGATCCATGCAATGACTTATACTTCTCTTTGGTGGTGTTGGCTCCTAATTTAATAGAGTTTGAATAACTAGGTATGCAAGGCAATAATCTATCTATGGGAAGCTATCTACAATAATGGACACAATTTACCAAGAACCTGGGCCAATTATAAGGTTGCACTCCTTCTTCACTTCAAGCTCTATAAAACCTAGGTGGGTGAACCTCTAAGATCTAATTATGTGACCAGTGCAATGAGCATAATTATGATCTAGAATAACTAATGAAACCCATAAATCTTCTATACTTAACAAAGAAATCGCAAGCATGAAACAACTAATACCATGACTTGTGAAACTAGTAAGCTAAGTGAGGGTTAGACATTGAGGGTATGTGCAAGATCATGGTCAGCCAAACTATGCTCTTAAGTGGCAATGAAAAATTAAAAAATTAGGGCTATGTGAACTTGACATGCAATTTTCTAATTGTTATTAACTTTATATCAAAAAGTTAAGAGAAAAGAATCTCTAAAAAATTGAATCTAGTTTTTAAACTACTAGGACTTATCTCAAAAAAAAAAAAATTGATCGGTTAAAATTTTGAATTTTAATGCAATATTACAAAAAATTTAGAAAAAAAAAGAAGAAGTAGTCATATGTCTGACCACCTTAATCAAAATAAAATGATAATATTTTTTAATAATATTTTAGACATAAGTAGTAGACTCATGCCTATATGTGACACATATTTTTGGGTATTTTTATTCTAAATAGATAATAATTAATTAATTTTTGACTTTAGTATTTTTGGAATTAAAGAACTCTCATCTCTGACCAACTTAACTAATTCAAAACTCTACAAAATTCAATTTTTCATTTTCTTCCCCTTATAGTAGAAGAAACATAGAATGTGATGCATTTTTTGGACTTAAAAAATGTTACACCATTTGAAAGTTATAGTTGTTTTCCAAGTAGTGTGTCAGTTAGCACTTTATATGTAACTCCATTAGAAAATAAGTAATAATTACATACTAAACTCATAATTTTACAAACCTTACATTTATGGAAAGATAAAACATTGTTAAGAAACCCTTTTCATTTCATCAAATTTTGGTGGAAAAAACATCATCAGCTACATGTTTGAAGGAAAATTCACATAAAAATAGGCAAAAAGCACATTTTTAGGATGGTTTTAAAGTTGACCATATATGTCTGGTATCAAAAGATATAGTAGACCTTATAACAATATTAATTGCTTTCATTTAGTATTAGGGTGGGTGGGAAAAAAATTGGAATATATTTTGAAATGGTTTGAGATATTTCAGAACTACAGATTTTTCAAATTGCCACTTTTTGGCATGCCATGATCTTGCATATTCCCTTGAATAAATTTCACCATAAAAAGGGAAAAGATGATTTAATATGTTGATATCAGCAAGACATAGGTATAAAAAAAAAAAATTGAATGATCCTATTTCTGATCAGTGCCTTATCTATAGCGCAATTGCATGAATCACAAACATACATCTCCTGAAAATATTTGACATAATTCCTACATCAAGATGCCTAAACTATCTTTAACCTTGTGAATAGACATCTGCTTCAAAATGAATCTCATACTCAAACTATCCCATCATGAAATCTGCAAACCCTATGATAAACATCAAGCAATTACATGGCTCTTTGTTCCATCAACAAGATAGTTCAATCACATACATTCCTAAAAAAAATGCAACCTAATTTATGCTCTTGGTTCAAAAATTAGAAGAAATCATAGATCCATGAATAGGGGACAAGATTCAGAATGAATGTAAATCCCTTTGTTGTGCATTATTCATTTTCCTTGAAAAAAAATACATGAAGAATGTAGAGAAATGACTCACAAATCACCTAACAAACAAAAACTATCTGCATAAACACTTAATTGTTGTTCATACAAGAAGAAATGTTGGGTGTGTAGCTTTCATAGACTGAGCAGAGCTCCTAGAACTAAAAATTGAAAACCAACCAGAAAAATTTACAAAAGCGAAGAAGAAAGAATAAATAGCAAGGAAGCAATTGGGATTTGATCAAAAGATGACAAGTGTCCCCTCATAATTCTTTCCCAAGAAGCTAAATAACCTCTCTCTATCTTCTCCCATCAACTACTAATCATATCCCTTCTATTTTGTTTTTCCAAATGCAAGAAATATTTGAGATATTTGATTGAACATCATAACTGATTTTGATGCCAAACATGAACTCAACGTAAAAGTGAAAAATGAGTTAAATGTGACCTCTAAAAGCCAAGAAAACTTTTTAGAATCAATTTTTTCAACATTTAGGCTTCAAAAAACTTTCATATCTACCTCATATCTAATTTTGATGATCAATGACAAATTTTTCCCATTCTACTAAAAATGCCCCAAAAATTACAAATTTTCTTATAGACTAAACTAGTGAATTGTTGTGCAAAATATGACCTCATATTCTGAAAATGCATTTCCTCCTAGTTCCAACAGTATATTATTGTGTATATTTCAGGTGAGAAATGCCCCTCTCGTAGCCATTTGAAAATTAGGCTCCAACTCCATGGCCAAATCAATTAAAAGAATAAATTTGAAAAATTTAAAAATTTCCATAGTGTAAACTATAGAAATCCATTTCTTGAAACTAAATTTTTCAATCTTAGACTGTATGTGAGAATAAAGGACATTATTTTAAATTTCAAAATCCTTTATATCCCCTCAATGTCTCAAATGGCACCACTTGTCATCACATTATTGGTTCTCTAACCATTGCAGGTCCCACACATCTTTCTCAACTCCTTGCCAGATTCTTGGATTTTTTGGGCTGGATTTTTGATTTCCCAGGAGGTTGCCATGTTGGTACTAGTGAAATCATCCCATTTTCTGGTGGCAACATGGTGACCACTAGAATCCTTCACTTTCCTAGTGACATTCTTAACTTTTTCAGCAAACCTTCCTTTTTGACATTGTCATCACCACCTCTACAGCACATCACTACCACCTCTGCACCATGTCATTGCCTCCTTGCTGGTTGCTATGTTGCCATGGTTATTTGGTGAGCAACTCTGCTTGGTGACATAGTGATAGTCATTAGATTTTCCACATGGCATCATCTAATCACTTCATCTCCCATGTCAGCATCTCTTCCAACATCCATGTTAAAAATTTTATTATGGTTATTGCCTCTAGCTATCTGGGGTCCACCATGCAAGCCACACACTACCCATAAGGCATGCCTCTTTAGACATTTCATATTTGCAATGAATATTATTTAAAAACTAAAAGGAGCATCCACCCCATTAATATGGGATTAAGCCTCTCCTTTGTTTTCAACCACTTATACTAGAGATGTGTTCCCTGAGCTTTTTTAGAAGTGAATGATGGTGCATACATTGCTCTATATCTCTACATTTCACTCCCCTACCATGGTCTTTCTCCTCTTTACTCACCTATGGAAGATTTAAATTGAAAGCAATATCTAATATAATCCACTCCCCATGTAACACTTGTTAAAGATGAGCTTTCTTGTCACATTTCCTTTTGAAACATCCCTTTGCCTCTTCAAACCTTCCACCCTATTTTTGGCTGTTTGTTTTTGGCTCACACAGCTTATATCCATGCATTGTGGGAGTTCCTTCAATGTGCCTACCATTTTTGTGTGTTTCCCTATTTTTACATGCCACCTCAGGCTCTCCTATTCATTCCATAGCCTCTACTTGTTTGGAGTACCATAGTTTGAATCTCCACCATTCTAGACATTGTAACCAATTCCAACTCCTCCAATAGTGGAGCTACTGGTATGCCCTGTGAAAACTTAGTTCCACCACTCCATTTCAACATTTCATCCTCCCTCACACTACACAACAAGGCTACTTCTACACCTTGATCAAAGGGCTTCATTTTTTTTGTTACAGTTCCTTGTTTTGGAGTTCTCCTTGTTCATGCCATAACCTCTACTCATGGTTGCATTTGGTAGCTTCTCCATGTACTATGGAAACACTCTAATTTGAAAATCCCTATAAAAACATATCTAAGATTTCATTTGAAATGCTTTTGCTAATTAATCAACCAACCAAGTTTTTGCTAATCAAACAACCATGTTTTCTGCTGGCCCATAACATATATTGGTTGAGACATCATACTCTTCTAAAGGCATGGCACAATATGACATTTGGCATCCCTTTTTCATAGACCTCCCTTTTTATTATTGTTCTATGGCTATGGTGATCTTTGTTGCCACTTATACTTGCCTCCCAGCTGGCTCCCTGTGGCTTTCCCATTTTTATGGCATAGTTTCTTCAAAAGGTTTAGCAGCCGTAAAACATCCAGAGCAACAAAATCTTATAAGTCAAATCTCATTGGTTGGCATTGGGTCTTTAAGTATATGGCCAAAGATCCATCACATATTACTTAAATTTTTAATGGAGAAACATAAAATTGGGTACAAAGAAAGAGATGGGTGCAAGAGGAGGGCCTAGTTACCATTCTTTGGATTTAATCAAAGGTCCATTTAAGAATCATTTTGGTGAAGTCCATTTATGCATTATCTAGACTATTGGCAATATGCATGGATGTAATGGATTTAAAACCTAAATGATTCTTTATGATGATTGATATCCTAGATCTTTTAGTTCCCATACTTCATGGGTATCTAACACTATAGATAAGAGTAGATAATCATGAAAGGCCATCCCATCTGCTGTTAATTTAGGTTTGCATTCCAAAAGATTAGAAAACATAAATCCTCTAAGTTCTTCGTTGAGTTCTTCTATTCTTGGATCTTTCAAAATTACTCCTTTCTCTAATTCACTATCATCAATTGCTTTGTATTTCATGTTTTCTTCAAAACAAGTTTGACACCATAGCCACCTAGATTCAACGTGCTCCCTAACATTTTGCTAGTTCTGATATAAGAAAGAAAGACCTTTCTCTTTAGGAAAAACCACTACATCTGGCATGATGGAGAAGTAATTAAAATAATATCCATACTTATAATCACAAAAATAGGAATCCTTTATGTTAACCAAATGCAACTCGAGCAATTTCAATTCATCCACAGTTTCATGTATCTAATGTGATAAGTCGGGCCTGAAAGTGGCTCTGACTAAGAAAAAGTTGTTTCCAAACAACTGAACCTTCAAACTGGTCCATTGATTATCTAGCACTGATTTGAATCATGAAAATCCATCACTAAAATGTCATTAAGACTCATTTTATCACTTATCTACAAATTGCAACTTTCTAATAATAGGGCCTATCGGCTGGCTTTAAAAATTGACCAGAACATTTGATTGGGCTCTAAAATCAGACACAAGTATTCTTTGTTCTCGATAGTCTTACCCTATCAAATATTATCTCATGAATAATTCTTAGTCAAAAGATATTAACTAATGAAGTTTCCCTCTTAGAATTTCCTAAAAGAAAACAAGTTAGAAAACCATAAAATGCTTTCAGATTTGGCTTCAAAAACTAGGTAAACTGACACTTGGGAAAACAATAAATTGGGCATTTATTCACTATCATGACCAAAATATGAATTTTTGATTAGGGATCATGACAAATAACTGGGCACAAATGGTGAGTGGTCAAAGTGGGCCACTCAAATTTGCAGACTGGAAACAATGGTAGAAAAACAATTTTTGCAAATGGAATGGACCTAGGAAAGTGTGTAGATGGATTCATCAAGATTTGAGAATTGGTAGACTTCAAGTATTTTTAGAGTAAAAAACAACAGTAAAATCCATTCAATCTCACTTATCATGGATCTCAAGATATGACATCATGAACATGGGTTCTGACAAATCTGCACTTCTTGACACTAATAAAAGGTTCCAATTTGCATTTTGAATTGCATTCAAAAACTAATTAAACAGATTCATCATAAGCTCAAAATTGAAAAATAGAAATTTTCTAACCTCCAAAATGTAATAGAAAATGAATTTTAGGATTTTGATCAACTTGATCAATGTTATAACAAGTAAACAGGGCTTCCTAGAATTCAAAACAAATTGCATCAGCATGACATCGATAAATGACCAACTTTGAGGGATTCAAAACCTAGGAAAATGGATTCAAAACAACCCAAAATATGAAACATAGGTTCTCTAGTATGGACACTAAATACTCCCAAAGTGGCAAGTCATGAAACATTGCTGGGTGCGAGATATTCAATTGCAAACACCACCTCCTGTCTCTATTTGACACAGGTGAAATTACAGATTTGACAATTGCTCAAAATAGGACTTCACAAAATGAATCAGAATGACAATTTATATTCATGGAACACATAGGCATATTGAATGGAAGGTGCTAGAAGAATTAAACACCTCATGGTGCTTAAAAGTACAGTCGGGTACATATACATCAAAAAGTGTTTAAGGGCTTGATTTTCTCAATGATACTCAAAATTAGAGCTTTGATTTTGAGTCCCAACAGGCGGTAAACCATCAGGTATATCATTTGCAACAAAATCTCTATACTCTTTCAACAAACTTTTAATTTCCTCTGGCACTCAGTCCATACTAGCATTTTTTTATTGTCAGTCAGTCATTACCATCTTCTGTTGCTTAGTCATTACTACCAAAACTCAGTCTTGTAGGGATTATGTAAAAATATATTTGATTCTTCTTCACTTATTTTTAAAATTACTTTTCATTAACCATGTAAATTATTAAAAAAATATAATTAACCTAATCTAGACTTTTAATCAAAGGAAACAAAATTTTCTTTTTCCCATTCACCCAAAGAGTATATTGAATCAATCTTTCATCATATATAGTATGTCTACCATATTTCCAAGGTCTACCCAATAGAATATGAAAATAATCCATAGGGATAAAATTGCATATGAATTCATTAAAATAATGCTCAATTTTAAAATACACAAGACATTATTCACTTACCAATATATTATGCTCATCCTTGATCCATGAAATATGATAGGGTTTAGGATGCTTTAGTCTCTGCAAAAATAACTTTGTAACCAACTCTTTTGATGCAAATTTTGTAGAACTTCCATTGTCAATGATAATTTTATAGCATTTTCCAACCTTCTTGCGTCTGGTTTTAAAAAGACTTCTGCTTAGGATTGTTTCCTCGTTAATTCCCCCATTACATGAGGTTCTTCTCACAATCAGTTTTTCTCTTTTCTTGGATCCCACTTGATGAACCCTCAATGTCTCCTTGAATCACAACTTTTCTATTGCCTTTACCATTTTTAGAGGATCTACATTCAAAGAATCTATGCCCTTCCTTACCACATCTAAAATAACTACCATGAAAACTACCTCTACAGTAACAATTACATCTTTCTTGATAAGAAGTATTACCTTCTCAGTAATAATTACCACCTTTCCACTCATTCTTGCTCCTGCCATTAGTTTTCCGTTCAATTTTTCCCTTATCTTGCATAGAACTACTAGATATGCTACAATCTCCAAAAGATCTATCATTTCCTCTGTGGAATCTACCACCTCTACCTATTTGTCTTTGTTCATTCTCCTTTGTCAAGATCTCCTCAAATTTCAAGGCATATTGGTATGCTTCCTCCATGCTTTCCAATTTCAAAAAACTTATTTCATCTTGAATTCTAGATCTCAATCCATTTATATACCTTGTAATTTTCTCAACATCATCATCCACATGTCCAAATTTGATGTCTAATCTATAGAATTCCTCAATATACTCCTTCACATGTATGTCTCTTTGTCTCAAATTTTGCATCTTTCTGAAAAGGAGAATGGGGTAATCAATGAGAAGGATTTTTTTTTTACCTTTTTCACCATTTTCAGCAAAGTCTTGATCTTCTTCTTTCCTCTTCTTTGTCTATTAGCTTGCAAATTCTTCCACCATAGTGAAGCATGACCTTTCAAACTAATAACTACAAGTTTCTCCTTCCTATTATCAAGAGTGTTTTCATACTCAAATAACTTCTCCATAGTAAAGATCCAATCCAAAAATAATTGGCATCCAATTTTCCATCATAAGGAACAACTTCTATAATAGGGTTTCAATGTGCCCTAGATATTACTTTTAATAATATTTCCTCATATATATCTTCTTCAAGTTCTATATTAGGGTTTTGTAATATTACTTCATCTTCACTCAGAAAATCAATATGTTCCCTTGTCCTCTAGGTTATCTCCACAACATTTAATCCAACTATAATTTTTCTCAAATTATCCAATATGGCATTATCAACATTTCCTCTACCACAAACCATCTTTAGAATCAACTTCCTACAAGATCGTAACCCTCTGCAAGTTATAGATTAAGTCCTTAGATCTTCCACTCTACAACCAAATTGAACTTAAGGTTCTACACAATCCAATCTCCATAAGGATGAACCTCAAGCTCTATTATGGCCTAGTGTAAGAAGGGGTAAAGAAGTAGGGGCAAGGGCACACCTAGCTATGAAAACAACCTTGCCAAGTAACACACCATGAGAAAATAATGAAAATAATAGAAGTGAGGAGAGATAGAACAAAATAGTTCTATTTATTCACAAAATCATTAGCATACATTCCTAATTGTAAGGCATTCTGGGTTATGGCCAAATACAATATATAGCTAAAAAATTTACGATCCAATATTAAATTCACACTTCCAGACACATATGCTCTAAACTCTCTATGTCCTCTTAGTTCTACCTCTAATCTTTAAGCCTAAGAACCCTATTTATACTTTCCAAAATGGCTTTCAAAAGATTCTAGAGCATTACATCAAAGAAATCTGACCTTAAAATGGTCAACACTTATCCCTAGACAAGATCCTATAATTCAATTCATGATCTAAACTAAATATGGAAATCAGCTCCAATTAAGAACCATAACACAAATAACATGTTCAATGAAGGAACTAAGAATTAGAAAATATTAGGTTCACTCAATACATGAAGGAACACTTGGGCAACACTGAACAAGTCAGCCAGTTTATTGCATATACTCAACTAACACTACGTACTTGATTGATGCTACATGTACCTAGCTAACACTATGGATACTCAGCTAATACTACATGTATT
Source organism: Cupressus sempervirens (assembly GCA_028749045.1). NCBI lineage: Eukaryota > Viridiplantae > Streptophyta > Pinopsida > Cupressales > Cupressaceae > Cupressus > Cupressus sempervirens. The sequence continues at coordinate 699,723,905 of CM053786.1, read as the reverse complement.
TTTCTAACATTGTGAGTACTTGGCTAACATTGCATACTTGGTGAAAACACATGTAAGATGAACAAAAGAGCAGGATTACAAAGCAATCTAGGACGCTCTTGCATCAGCTTTAGCAAGCATCTGGGAAGAGAGTGGAGGATAAAGTGTTGGAACATGTATATGTGAAATAAGACACTAAGAGGACAAGTGGGTGAATCAGGATCTTAAACTTTTGACTTCAAAATAAATTCCATTAAATAATACCTATTTCATCAATTAAATTTTAATGTTGAAACATAAATTAAGTACATCATATCCATAATAGTTCAACACATAACACACCAATTTGGTTACCAATAAACACTTCAAGATGAAGGTAAAATTGGGGTGTGGATGAAATCAACAAATCTTCATTGTTGCAACAATAAAATTAGCCAAAAATAGGGTGTTGGAGAAGGCTAATAGTGATAATCTAAAGAAGGTGACAGGCCTGGAGGCCAAGGTGAATAATATGGGAAATCTTTAAAGACTATGGCAGATAATGTGAGTAGCCTCCTCAAGAAGAATGAGCAAGATAAAGGACAGGATGCCGCTACTTTTTTTGAGAACCAAGGACCTAGTAAATACACTCAAGATTATTCTAAGAAGAATGAGGAAAAGAATAAGATGGAAGAGGTGAAGACCACTACAGAGAAAATGCACATCTTGGTAGACCAAGCTGCTGACCTACTAAAGACTATGTAGCTATTTGGGTGCTACTATTTTGTTGTTTCTTTTCTATCTTTTTAACTCTATTTCTAGTTGGCCTCCTATTTTTCTGTGTTCTTTCTGTAAGCCTACTAATTAGTGAAATATTTTCTTAGACTTAGATGGTTCCTTACTACTTTTTTCTCTAGACTTTTGGTTACTTTGTAAAAGGTTTTGGGTCCTTTAAAACCTATTTTTACTTAATCAAAACAATAAAATTAGCTTGTTGAGGTTACAATGTTTGATTATAAGATTTAATCTACCTGATGAAAGGTCTATCCTATTAGAGACTTAAAATTCTATTAGTTCTCACCTTGTTTGAGGATTTGATACTTGAAATTAAGGACACTATTAGGAGATTTACATAAGCTTTCTAGGACCACTCCTTTAAGATATTTTCCCTATCTCAATTAAAAATTGACCGATTTAGTACATCACCCTTGGTATACTCAGCAAGATGATATTGGGTCTCCTCCTTCCTAAATATATGATCTGATTCTCCTAATCTGATAATTATGTTCAATCCTTCACTACTCTGATTGCTCTCTTTGTTGACTCTATCTCTGTAACTTTTCTTTTACTCCTTCATATGTGCATACTCCTTACACATGTCTCTCTACTTCTCTCTACCTCTCTGATTCTAGGGTTAGAATCCTCCTAAAATAGACTTCTTTGGAAGTTTCTAGTTCTTGATCAACAATTTAAACTCCATCTTTTTTTGTTTACATCCCTTTTTTTGATTATTTGAGTTGTATGCTTGAGGATCATTACCTTCTATTAATGATGCATAATTAGAATCTGATCTGGCTCTAGACATTAAATTTCATTTGAATGTCAACCAAAATGGTTTACATATTATTTTTTGCCATTACAACTCACATATCAAAATTAAATTACTCAGCACTTGAGTGCTCTTATGCTTAGTCATGTATGTTATTAACTGACTTTTATAAGTCTATTTGCTCAGCTCTTAATAACTTCTTAATATGCTTAGTCTTTATTATATTTCTTGACTCGTACTATATTCCTCGACTTGCATATATTTTTGGTCTCAATTGAATACTTGGCAATTTTTGTTCAGCTCGGTATAAGTAATATTCTATCAACTTTTACTAGATTACTCGATTGTACTGATCACCTTGTAATCTTGCCTAGTAAATGACTTGCAAATGACTAAGCTTTTGGTCACTAATTGGAAACATAAGCTTATAGATCAACATAGAGTTATAATAAGTATATTTGAAGAAATAGTATTGTTAAGTGAAAGAATTACATCATGACCTAATTTAACAAGTGATTCATGTACATGTTTTGGAAGTTTGATTTTCTTGCTAACATTTTTTAGTAATAAAGAGGGTATGGACACTTTTATTGAAAAAAATAATATCATTGATTCTTTTGATATGGTTTAGCAATCTAGTCACATCAAAATATAAAAGAATCAAATACACGAGAAATAGCCCAAATGAAATTTCTTTGCTGAAGTTGTCAAACATGAAACTAAATTTTCTCAAACATTGCTAAAGAATATAGCTAAAAATTAAAAATTCAAATGTTGAAGTGATAATGAAATCATAGAGTTGATATAAACAGTAAAAGTATTAATAAGGATAAGAACAGGTAGGGTGTATTCTAGTTTTGTGGCCATGTGACATGTTTGTGGTCACCAGTGAGATTCCCTTATTTATTTTTAGTAGGGAAGGTTTTAGTTAGATATTTTCTAATCATATTGTATTCCTAATGCATATCCTACCTAAATGCATCATATATAACCTTGGAAGGAAATTAAGAGAGACATGTAAAGAGGCTGTCATATTTTGGATATTCCAAAGAAATTCTTCATCTCATAAAACATAAGAATCAGAGAGACATTAGAAGAGATAATTTAAAGTATGAAAATTTACTCACCTAGAAAAGAGATAAAAAAAAAATTGGTTTATTCATAAATATAAATAAAAAATTTAGAATAACAAAGAGATAATTTGTTAATAATTCATGAAATAATTTCACTTTGGAATCATCTATTGATGCACAAGATAAGATAACTAATGAGGAAAATTTGTAGGTATAATGGAAGGAAATTTATACTTGAAGCTTAATAACTGAAATTTCATGTTCTCTCAAGCTTCACTACTAACCACTACAATACAAGCTATATGCCCTCATTAGTTAATATATATATTTTAGACATGAATGAGCTTCATCTTGTGCAAATGAGTTCTTAGCACAAACAAGTTTGAACCTTTAGGCAAATGAATTTTGAGAATATTGATCTTGGGTTATTTTTCTAGCTAAGCAAGCCTTCTAAATACAATCTCATGTGGCTCTTTTTTAATTTGTAGAGAAAGGTTGGCTCTTATTAGTATTTGGTAATTTAAAATGATAATATTTTTATAATAGAATTTATCTTTTTTATTATATAATTTTTAATTATGAATTTATTAAAAGCATGAATATTTAATAGAATTAAAATTAATAAAATATTCTTTCTAGCTATAGTATAGAGGGAACTCATTAAATAAATAATTATAATAATAAACCCATCAAATAATTATAGAAGTCCAACCCATCAAATAATTAAACATGTGTTCAAATAACAAAAAATTAGGTGGGGATTTTTGATTTTGTGAAGTATTAACACCATCCATTCAAGTTAATATCTCTTCAATTAAAAATGCCATTGAATTTTAATTTAATGTGCTAGATTTTAACTTTTATGAATTATTGTTTATTTTATATTAATTAGTAAGTTATGAAGCACCTTATGACAATGACCTTCTAGAGAGATAATGCTTTATGAGCCTCATATATACAAGATCTTATTTTTTATTCTTGGTCTTTTAAAAAATGATTGATGCGCATTGATTAACTAATGAGTAAGTATTACTGATTAATTATCTAGTCCCTTACTTAGTAGCTTATTTTTAGGTGACAATTTATCTAGTCACTTATTGAGTCATTTATTTGGTTGTCTATTTAGTCACTTCTATTTTGTTGATCCTGTGATTTCACTTCGTGATCAAATTAGTCACTTATTTAGTCACCTATAGTTATAAATTTAAAGTAAATAGTAAAATATGGCTAGTTTTAATTACATTTTAAAAACATTTAGTGATGTGACTAAAAATATTAGTCACACAGTCACATATTTTCCAAAACATGTACTAGTGCTCAAGTCATAACAAGGGGAACACGCTCCAAAATATATCAAAGATACTTTGATTGATACATCCAATCTAGTAGTTTTTCAAATCAAAGGATATCCAAAGATTGGACAACAAGGAATAAAGAAATGAGTAACTATATCAATAATTGAAATATTTATTGTTGTTGTTGACTTACATGAATAATTTCAATGAATGTAATGATATACATTAGTCACATAAGTCGAGGAATATGGTGGATAAATAGTTAAAGAGAATAAATATGAAGAGTGTACTAAGCTAGAATATACAATAGAGGGTCAGACTAATGAGAACACTATACAAGTTGATTATTCTACTATTAGTGTGATACTATCACCAGTCTCAGGACCTCTTGCATAGCGAAATAAGGATAAAAACAAAAAATTATGCAACGACTAAGCAATAGGGTAAATAGAAGAAGGCAAGAGAGAAAGAGAGTGGATTTAGTGTAAAATATTGTACACTGAACTATAGGTTATTATAACTCAGAAGGAGTTATCTTCAACATGCAATGATGCTAGTGAAACATAAGAACCATAGAGACAAGTGTTTATGTGTCATGATACTAACTCCAACTAAATTACCTAGTAGTAGCACACCCAAGAAGAAAATGTTGAAGATAACTTGGTAAGGTAACTTGGAAAGCACATAATGTTAGATGAGGTTATAGTACTACCAAAATTTAATACTAAAAATATAACTTACTAGATAATGCAAATATTCCATGATATTTTGGCCATGAAGACCAAACAAGAAGAATTGAGAAGGGAACATAAAAAAAAAGTAGGTATTATTAGAAATAAAAGATATTTTTGTTGATGCATGTCACATTAAAGATGTTGATGAGAAATTTCTAATCATAGACCATTAGTACATATTATAGAGAAGATAAAAAATAATGGTATTTATTCAAATGAAAATTTATTGCACTAGTCTAGAAAAAAGTTTGGGAAGAAATTTTTGGAGTAAGTGTCAACAAAAATTACTATAAGGAAAGTTGAACTTTCTAACCTTGTAAAAAATATAAAGGAAGTAGTGAAGAACATTCAACCTTTGTATAAGACATTATGCAATGTACCTAAGCTCACAAAACATGTTAAGGATTAGATTGAAAAATTGCAGTTAGAACTTAAGACTATAGGATATTAGATATGAGGATGGATACAAGTTTGAGCTCTATTCATTTTAATAGATTGATTTTGCTCAATAGGTATTGGCTGAATTATAAGCTATGGATGGTAGAATAAAATCTGAATTTATTTTCATTAAATTAATGTTGATAACTTATTTGGAGGTGATGTTGAGAGAGTTATCACTTGCAAAGGAGATCACAAATAGAGATTTACATCTCTCTAATGTAGAAACTCTCATTGATCCAGCTGCTAAACTAGAGATTTTAAGTTTCAATCTTGGAATCTACTAGATCAAGTTGGGATAATGCACTTTCAATGGTTATTTAAAAGTATAATTTAGCATAAATGAGATGGGGGTGGTGACTCAGTTATACAAGGTCCAAATGTACCAATTGAACAAATAAATACTTGAACTGCTTCAAATCTTAACATCCATTATCTTGACCTCTATAGTAGATTATCAATTATATCAACTAGTAATCAATTGTCCAAGATATAGAAGACTTGTAGAATGTAAAACATTAACCCACTAACTCTTCACAAATAGAATCCACATAATTCTGATACTAGAATTTTAACACGGAAACCTAATTTGGGAAAAACTACTACTGGCATGTCACCAATCCTATCACTCATTTGAAGTGAGCTATGTTGTGAGCCAACCCTATTAAAGGTTACATAACACATGACTATTAAGTTTGACCTTGTTGAAAAGTTTGATCACCTATTAGGAGTGCTCTAATTAGAGGATTTTAGTATATTCAATTAGAATTCCCCCTTAATGAAAGGATTTATATATAACTATTAGGTCCAATATGATTAAAGGATCTCAATACTAATATAATGGTTAGAAAGTAATACAAAGTTTTGATCTGAATAAGTAAATTTAGTTGACAAATATAGATAAAAATTTTATTCATAATCTAATCCACTAACAAGCCTTCATGTCTATCTTTGTCTCTAATTCTCTTAATAACACTTCAATAAATCACCCTTCAAAAATTGGTTGAGCCTCCTGTTCGAGTTCACATGTCAATAGAAACAACATCTACTCCAACCTTAATTAGTTCTTTACATCCATTCACATGCCTACTAGCTTATCTCTTGTTCCTCCATAAATAGGTAATTTTGATCCTTTTTTTTCCTTATACATCACTATAGATCTTAGGGTTAGGTAAGATTCATCAAATCCTTCCAATATTTTGTCACCTCTTTTATATTCTACAAATTATCCAAACTTATTCTCGAATCCTTGTCTAGAAATGTGCAAAGATGGTTTCCCTTGATTTAAGTATTCTAGGTCAACTGGAAATCATGATCTCTATTGAAATGTTATCCATCAACAAGCACTATGTTTTAGCACTCAGTCATCACTGGTTTTCTTGGTCCCTTCTAATATTTTTTTGGCACATATACCAACACTCAGTCAATACTAATATTTGGCCAACACTACTTTTTCTCATCTCATACTGGCACTCATTCAACACTAGCATCACTCAACGTATATTTCAAGTTCCTTAATCTTTTGCTTCATTTCTCGGTCAAGCCTATTTGTTTGGTTAATCATTGGTTATTATTAAAGGATTTAGTACAATTGTATTCTTCACTTATAGAATGATTAAAAAGTCATTTTATCTTTTCAAAGTATAACTTAATCAAGTGTCCATTATAGTTTCTTATCATAGCTTAACCTTTCCTCTAGGTTCTCTTATTATGACCAACTTCTCTCGAGTCCTCTTCATTAATCATCTAGTTATGAAACTTGAATACGATAAAAAAGTTTTTCACCAACAAAATTTGACATCAATGACAACATAAAAATTATTCCAATCATAGTTTCCAATAGGTTATACATATTCACAAACAATTTTTGGACAAATATGGTTAGACCCCTTTACCCTAGTAGCCATGAGTGACAAAAAAAAGGGGGAATGGGTATATATCAAAAGATGGATATAAAAGGTATGTTTCATGATTCTTTGAAGAAAATCATTTTTGAATTGAGAGTATGTATGTTAGAATTCAAAAGTCTTGTGTGTGTGTGTGTGTGTGTGTGTGTGTGTGTGTGTGTGTGTGTGTGTGTGTGTGTGTGTGTGTGTGTGTGTGTGTGTGTGTGTGTGTGTGTGTAGAAGTTTTTTGAAGATTGAGACATATTCTAATGGGGAGTACTATTGTAAATGTCATGTTGAATGATGAAAAAGTAATTTTTCCACTAATTCCAAAGGGAGAGATATTTTGTCCCTACATTTATTTATTTATTACTTTCAAACAATTATTCATTCCTATGGAAGAGTTAGCCATTCATTATTATGACTAAGCCATCCAATGAAGGTCGAGTAATATATTTTACACTTGTTCACATTTTAATTTGAGATAAGTAATTTTTATTCTTAAGAAATTCTATGGTCACTGGGTACACCTATATGCATTGATTGAAATAAAATCCTATTTATGTTGACTAAGACAAAGTAGTTTGCATCAATCTATATAGATTAGCTCATACTAATTTATATGGTGAATACAAAGAATTCAAAAACCAAGATACAACATGAATATTAGTCATGACCAAGAATTAGTGTGTTCACGTGTCGAGTAAGCTGCTATTAAGATATTTGTTTGGAATTTCGCAAACAATGGGGTAAACCATTTTTGGGAAATTTAATGCACATTTTAATTATAAAAGAGTAGGATCATTAATCCCTGTGCAAGGTGTTTAACCAATCTAAAAAATATGATGTTTAAGAAAAGGAAGTTAGAAATATAGATTATTCATCTTATCTAGAACCTTCTATGATTGGTTATAAAGAAGGATAGAAACATTACTTCCATGTGTGTGAATGATGGTGTATGCTTAGAAGTGAAGTTCTAAAAGAGAATTAAATAGAGTGACTTAGAAGAAAAGTGAAGTGTAAAAAATAGTATTTATTAGATTAAAGAAAGGATTAGACTTTGAAAAGAGGAGATCCATAATCAAGCATTAGAGTGCTAACTAGAGGATTAGGTACTGATACATTCTAGAAATGTGGATCAAGGTAAATGTCTTAACAAAGTGGTCATAACAAGTCTATGGAAATATCTTAATAGAGTGCTTCATTTCTTGTAAGTTTTAAATCCTTTAATCAAGGTAGACTGAATAATTTTTGTATCTCTTAATAGGAAAAGTGATCAATATCGTAGACCTAACAAGAAAAACTTTATTATTGTATACGTGAAAATTTGTGGATGCCATCCCCACCACAAATTTACCATTACCTTGCAGGGTTTTTGGTCTACTTTTTTTGTTATTTGTTGATAATTTACTTTCATGTTTATGGTTGTGTTCAATAGGTTAGATTATAATATGTCATTGCACAATACATGTTTATGTGATTTATGACATTGTTGAGATAAGTATTTGTGGTGATAGATAGTAGTTTGATAGTTATCTCCCAACTAATTAATAAACTCATTCACTTTCTAGGTGACCAAATTCTTCTTACTCTATGTATTGTTACCTTTAGTAGGAAAATAATTTTTCATATAAAAGAATATGAAAACTAAAGAACAAAAATAAGTAACACACTTTATTCTTCTGGTTCTTGATGCTTCTTAGGTTTTCATCTAGATTTTTTAGTTATAGGTCAGATAAGTCATAGGTGTGACCTCTCTTAATATTTTTCTAAGGAATGTAAACTACAATATATGAAACACTATATGGCCATCTTGATACAAACCTTATAGAAAAACTATATCCCAGTGTCCTTGATAGCTAAAGTTTTAATTCAATGTTTGTTCTAGAGTATCATAGTATTAGCTACAATCACATCTATAATTTGACAAAAAAGGTCTTAAATTTATCTATCATAGGGTAACCAATAATTTGGTGTATAATTTATTTTTTATTTTATACTAACCAACACTTAATCTATAATTTCATTTTGTGTTCTTGGCTAAGAACAATCATAATCCATCTAACTATGAAGAACCTTGGAAATTCTATGTCATGGGTGTGTCCTACCTCAATGATATGTCTATGATCCTCATTTATTTTCACATCAATTCATAACCTCTCATATGTATTTTTTAGATTGAAATAACCTACTTCACCTATTTTACACATATAGCATGACCTAACATCATGAATCATTATATTCCTAGGTGGCATTGATGAAAGGGCATTGGATGGATCACCCTTCAATGCAATTTATGGATATGGTTTAAACTTTGGTGATTTAAAAAATTCATTACGAATCAATTTTACATCACTAACCTTTAATCTTTCACCCTTCTCAATAATCAAACTTGACATCATTTCTATGTCTAGGGTTTCAAATTTTGGACTCTTCTATAATTGATGATAACAGAACCCTTTTATCAATCCAATTGTTTATGTAACACTATAAGATCGTCACATCAATTGCTCAACTTTTCTCTTAATTAACTCTAGCTCTACTCTTCTTTGAAATCTCAAATGTATGGTGTTCAAAACTATAGACAAAATTCAATATAATGGTCAAAATTTAAATTTTAGGGCATCACAAATGTCATGTACACATAGTGGGTGTAATAGAGTTATCTTGGACCATTGTATAAAACTTGACAATCATACATACTTTAGTCATTAATGAGGCATGCATACTAACTCAATCAATACTACCAGTCTTAGCCACTTTAATCTTTCATCCTTTAATACTAAAACTTGACTGTCACTAGCTTATCAATTGGATATGTACAGATTACTCAATTTACACATCAAATCTATCCTAATGTATCTTAACTTTTGATGATTTGGAATTTTGCACATTCAATATTAGGTATCGATACATGATTTAGGAAAGCTAAAATATAGTTCCATGCATACCGCTTTGTTTAGTTTTAGGTTCAAGAATCACTTAATTCATTGGTTTGGATGTTCATAACTTCATGATTTGAATTGTTTCCTTCATCAGTTGTATTCTTCCAAGTTTGATTCCTCTGGTTCCTCACATCTTTGGGATTGACCTTTTCTTTTCCTTTGTTTTCTTTGTTATTGGATACCGGTGCTTAGTGCATATAGTATCTTCTCATGTGATTGACCTTATCAAAGTTAAATCATACTAGTCTAAAATTTCTTAAGTTTCATGATCTTCCTCTAATATATATCTTTCCATAATTTATTGCAATTTGTCCATATTAACCACATAATTGATAATTGACCAAAGTACTATAATCCCAATTTATAGCATTTTTGATACCTTTGGGTGTCCAAATATGTTTCGTATTAGATTTATAATCTCATAACTTATGACCATACTTCTAAGATGTGTAATAATAACCTTCAAATCTAGATGTATCTTGTTTATTACTACTCTTTTATAAATTGATGTTCTTGATGTCTATGGTTGTTTCAATTGAAATAATTACAATTTGATTTAGGATTATGATTTGACTTACCAATTTATCATCTCCAAATGTTTGTGGGTAAAAGTACAAAGTTGTGGCACCTTTCAGGTTGACTAGATAGAATGAGTAAATTTGAGTATTTCTATCTAAAAAATAATTTTGTTCAAAGATATAATCTAGATAAATTCATTCTAGCTAAGTTATATATGGTATCACACTTTTCCAATTGGAAATATCTATTAAATTAATGTTTTATACTAGCTTGTATCCAATTACTAAAAAATAAAATTATTTCAGAAAATTGACATTTCAATAACTCTTACAAAATTTTATCATATATCTTTAATAACTTATAAACACAATTTTATAGAGCCCAAAGTCAAGAATATTCTCATATAGAGTTTATAGTGTTTTAATTAGATATAGTTTATTATAATTAAAAAATTCTACAAGCATGTATTTTAGCACTTGAAAAGATGTCAATTTTGAGAAAGAAAAAAATACTAAATCATATCATAAAAATTTAAAACTTATATGATGTTCTAGAGGAGAGAGTCCTTTTCTAGTATGTATAATTTTTATTCTGGTTAGAATAGATTTATTTTGAAAAATGTGGTGCAAGATAAGAAAATTTCAATTTTAGGTGAGTTGAACTTTGAATGATTATAAAAGTGAAAATATAAGTCTAAAGACAATTTTTATTTTTGAATTTTCTAGATATATATACTATCTATAACATAGTCTGAGATCAAAGGGAAATAAGTTTATTTTTGTATAGTTTTGTGGCAGGAACCATACCCCTAATTTTTAGCATTTTTCAGCAACTAAAATATTATCTATAAAAATTATGAAAATATATCAATTCTTAATCCAAATAATTTTCAAAAATTATAATCCTAAACTTGATCAATTTCTATGCATTTCATTAGTTTACTTCATTTTCAATTTGTAAATAATAATACTGTAAGGACCCTCCTCGTATGTAATTATTAAATATGAATGTTCTTGTTAAATCTGTTCTAGGAGATTTGAATGGATCTAACGTAATATTTTATGTTGTGAAGGTCCTAATGAAATTAAGAGTAGTTGATACATCCATATCTTAAATACCCAGTGATTGGAGAACTTCTACATTAACTCAATTGTTTAAACATTGAAATTTCACTAACGATGCTATGAGGCACTATCATCTAATGATAAAGGTATTGATTTTACTATCTGGATGATTAAGTTTTATGCTTTATATAGTTCAATATTCTTTAATTTGCGTTGTTATGATGATTAGGTGTATGCATGCCTAACGATGATTATTTTGGTACTTTAATATGAATTAATGAATAAGTTATGCTATATTGATTATGTGATTCAAATGATTAAATATGGGTAGAAATGAATTAAATAGTTGAATTTGTGAAAGATTTATGTAACTATCCAGATAGGTTTCTAATATATGTGCATATGATTTTCTTGAGCTATTGATGCGTGCAATGAGTGTGTAGGATATTTTAGCTGAAAAATTTAATGGAGAAATGAAACTAAACCCTATGCATCAATTATGGAAACCAGGGTTAAATCTAATGAAAGATGCAAACCCCATTGTTCATTTTTTATTTGTAACATGAGATATATGAATGTATCATTCTATAATCTTTCAATGTTAATGTTTCATAATAGTGCTTTTACAGTGTTGCTTGACACTCATGAATTGTGTATGCATTCCAGCATGAAGTTGGGATCAATTAATTAACCTAAAGATCTAACTTAGCTTAGGTCAGTTACTGTGTTGCTATTCAATGGGTAATCTTGGTTCATTTCCCCTAATCTAGATTAGTGCTTAAATTTTATTTTTAAGGTTTTTTAAATAATCCTAAAATATTCCTAACTTTGGATAGGTCTTTATTTAATCCTAGAAGCCTAATATCATTAAATCTAAGTACCTAAGGGGTATGTGTATGGGTTGGGGACATTTTCCACCCCCTTAGCCTCTTTGGTTGACTTTTATGGTCACTCAAAAGGTCCATTTTTTCTTTAGTGCAAAAATCAATTGCTTCCTTCTTAAGTTGGTAACTTTGACTCCACCTTAAGGTTCACCTAATGTCTAATTGAGTAAGGATGATATTTAGAGGCATCTTTGAGAATTTTTGGGGTTGTTACCCAATCTCTAGTTTGAGAGAGAAGTTTTCAAGATTGAAGGAAAGGAAGGAAAAGCTCTTCTCAACTTGTCCATTTTACCATAACCTTATTGTGAAGGTACGAGTTCTTCAATCTTTTGTTCATGTTCTTCATATTGTTGATGCTTTGATTTATGCATAAGGAAATGTGTTATTCATTGTATTTCTTGTATGTGTGTTGAGTTTTCTTGGGAGGGATCTAAACTTGTTCTTGGATGTCCTTCTTATGTTTTGCTTTAAATTTTGAGGGGATAGGGAAGAAGTGGCCATGTACAGGGGAAAGGCCTTAGTTGGACCTCAATAGTGTAGAGTCTCTTCTCATGAGGAGAAGGGGGAAAGAAGGTAGGGTGTTATGGGACCCTACTTGTCATCACATACCACATTTTGAAAATTTGAATTTTTGAAGAAGAGAAGGAATGAAAATCCTTGTTGTATTGGCCTTGAAAGGGCATTTGTGGAAGAATAGAAGTTCTTGAGATTTAGCCTCAAAGGGGCTATATTATGGTATGGTGATCAATGTCTCCTATTGGGAAAATCCACCTCCCCCTTAATCTGGTTCAATGTTAAACCTATTGTGCAAAATTGAGATGGGGATGCATGCTTGAATTGTCCTTCATATTACATTGTTTTACCTCTAGGTCAGTTCTAATCTTCTCCATGATTCCCTTGACACATTGAAGATTTTGGAAAGGATATCTTGTGAAGGACCTAGAAGAGAATTCATTTGAATTGTAACAAATTATGTAAAAATTTATTTAAATTTTGATGTATTGGCAAGGATGTCAAGTTTTCTTACTGGTTCTTTCCTGATGGAGCTTTGAACAAGGTTGATTAATAGAGGAGAAAAGATTGATAAACCTTCTTGCATTGTATCTTATCCTATTTCAATTCATGCATATGTGTGTGGAAAAATAGATTAAATGGGGATGATCAATTATGGAAGGTTCTAGGTTCAAATATGTGGTGGAAGAATGTATGTTATGTTGGAAATTCGATTCCTATTTTGGTAATTGGGAACAAATAATTTTACCTTGTTGATAGATACAAATAATTTAATTCTCCTTGTGCCAACTATGTGATTTTAAAATCCAATTTGGTGAGAAAACATACACCATTGTTTTAAGATTAATTGCAAAAGCATAAATTGAATATAAACACTCCCCTTGTGTCAAAATGTTTGACTCAAAAAAATATATAGCTTGAAAAAAACATAACTTGGAAAAAAAAAACCCCAAGAGCAAGAACACTCTCTAGAGTTTGTATTGAGATAATTAAATCTCCTCTTTGGAAATAGAGAATCTTAAAAAGATTCTCTCAAATATCCTTTTTAACTTATTAAATATTCTATTTTTAAATATTAAAAAAAAGAGAAAAAAAAAGGGGAAGACATATATGTTAGACAAATATCCTAAGTTCCTATCTAGCTAATAAACTTTTAAAAGTTATTGCACCCCCTCCTCCCCCCCACCTATTCTAGCCCTTCAAAGTACATCCCTCTCATAAATCTACCTAGGTGTTGGATGTGTAAGGGCCATCATGATGCTAACATCACCTATTCTTTTCTTTCCCCAAATTAGGCGCAACATACCAAGTTATTCAGTGGAGGTTGAGCTAAATAAGTTTTTATAAAGGTTCTGACTTAGTAGCCCTCTTTAATGTCATTGGTTGGAGCATCTACCTCTCCTATGCTACCTAGAGTCATGTGGGAAGGAAACTATTGGTGCTGGCCAGCCTGTGGGAAGTGTGTATGTAGATTTTGGGAGTGTAGGCAGAGTCATATCTCCTTGGTAGGCATGAAGGTAGTTGAAAGTGTAGTTGTTTATACAAAAACTTTAATGTAACTCAATATTTTTTTTAAACTCACCCTTTTAAAATCAAAAGAAAGTATCAACACCTCCCTTGTTGGGATCTCCATCATACCCTGCACTTGGGTAGGCATCTTTGGGCATACAGGATGGAGAAAGTGGATGGGACAACCACTTGTCCCTTTTGCCAAGTGTAGGATGGGTAGGTTTTGGGTTAGTTAGTAGGTAGTTAGGTTAGAAGTTAGTGTAGGGTTAGGATTCTTTTTGTAAATTAAAGCTTAATTACATTTAGTGTTAGACAGTAAAGTTAGAGGCTAGTTGTTAAAGATATATGTATGTCAATTCTTAAATAATTTTGCTAATATGGTTAAACTTAGTGGATTGGTGTTAAAATTTTAAGATCTAGGGTATGACAAATTTGTGATCTTCAAATTGAGTTTTAATTAGTTTAAATTTTAAGTTACATAATTAACATGTTTTTTTGGTGTTAGTAAAGTAGCATGTAGATGTTATATTAGATAATGATTTATTGTTAGAAAGTGTAAGTTTAGATAGTTTCACATTCATTATTAGATAATTTTAGTAATTCGAGTTAGAGGTTAACTTAAGTTGTTAATGAGTAGTATTGGATTAATAGATAGTTTCTTTGTTGTTATATTATAGTTATTTTATTATGTGTTAGTGTTTAAATTATATTCGACACTGAGATAGTAAGGTTAATAAAGTGAAGCTAGAATTAGTTTTGTTAGTTAGTATTTGAATTAAGTATGAGTTTGTCTTAACATTTAGTATTAGCATTATGGTATGTTAATTTTTAGAAAATTGACAAAGTTGTGGATAAGATTAAATTTTCTAGAATTCAGTAATAAATAAAGTTTAAAATTCGATAGATGTTATGTTAAGTCATTTAATCTATATATTTTTAAAATATTAGTTACTTGGTGTATTTTTTTTTAGAGTTAGAAAAGTTTAGTCTTATAAAATTAATTATAATCTATGTGAGATTGGTTAGCACGTTGACTTGTTCAAATGTTTAACTTTGAATTTGTTCATGTAATGATAAGTTAGTATCAATAAAGTAGTAGTTAACATCTACTAATTAGGATTAGTTTTAATAAAGTTTCTAAAGTAAGTTAATTATAGTATAGGATAACTTTTGGTGTTATTTCATTTTAGTATATTTCAGTTAGAATGTCCTTATGATAGATTATATTTAGAAAAGATAATATCATCATTGATTTAATATGCCATTTTAAATTAAGTTAGATTATTAGATCAATTTTTTTTTTAGTGTTCAATATACATGTAGATAGTTGTGTAGTATTGTGAGTTTAAGATAATTTGAATTATTTATTTTAATTATAATAGATTACTTTAAAATTAAATTAATAAAAAAATAGTTGTCGAAATCAATTTAATAATGAATGCTCAAATTTTAGCGGTCTTTCCTTCTCATTGATTATAATCTTAAATGGAGTTGACAAGACATCATTAGGAGATCATGTATATGTTCTCATTATTCTTATACTTTATCATGTGCATATAAACATATCGAACTAAGTAGTGTGATTAACTTTAAAAAGCGGATTTAAATTTTAAAAATAAAAAGTAAAAATTTATGTTTGCTTTTGCCTTTGTATTTTGGGCATGACAAATACCAGTTTATATCATTGAAAGTGAACAATTGTACTTTTGTTAGCCTTTTCCTTCACAAAAGAGTGACATAGGTTTGTGCTTTGACCCTTGTTATGTGGATAGCTTTTCCATAGTAATAGCATGTAGGCTTCTTGTTCTTTACTTTTACAACCCTTTGTTCTCCATGCTCTTATGATTCTCTTGCTTCATATATGATGTATACCTTGTGTATCCTAATCCGATAATGTCATGAGGTCTACTTCATGTTTCCAACTAGTCATCCAGTTGTCTCAAAGGCTCTCCTAATTTATTCATTCTTTTAATGATCATTTTTTAGCTCTCAACTTAGCTTTGAATTGATTGTTATCAAATCTCATATTTAGAATCTCTTCTACCTTCCTAATAATATTAAAATGTCACTAAATAATTAATTGACCATGTCAAATAGATTTTGAGTCAACCTATATACTCATCAAGACTTGTAGCCATCTATATATAGATCGTTTATCTTCATCATCCATTACATTGTCTTCTTCATTCCTTTTATTTTGTTCAGTAACTTCATATAGCCACACTGACTATATTTCATGTTCTCTTTTCAGTTCTCTTCCTTCTTCATTTAGGATGTTATTCTTATGCAAAAGATTTTCTATTGTTGCATTTGTTTCACTAGATTTTCCTTCTTCTTGTATTGTGTGTAATTTTATTGAATTTTGATCTCTTCAACAATTTATTAAATTAATCCTAGAAACCTTGAATTGGTCATATAAAAGTTGTAAATCAATCATTTGATTCTCAATCACCTTTTCCATCTTGTAGGATTCTATCTCCAAGATCTTTGACTCTAACTAGTTAGACTTCTTCGTTAGAGAACCTATCTCTGATACCAATTGTTATAAATATAATAGAGAAAATAAGATAAGAGCTAGTATTTTAGAAACTAAATTCAGTTTCCTAGAGATTCTTTTGTCTCAAATTTTTGATACAAAGTTCATAACAAGTTGAAATTGACACATCAAGTTGACATGACCTTGTCTTGTTGATTTTTCATTGCCACTTAAGGGCATAGTTTGGTAGACCATGATCCTATAGATATATTCCTATATAATTTCTATGACTTCAAACATGAATGACAATCATGATTAATTCACCACACATATCTACCTTAACCTTAACCATGCAACACCATATAACCAAACAAAATATTAGATATAACATCTAATAACATGAATAGTACATATAAGAAATAGTTCAATACATGAAACCATATATAGTAGTGGAAAAACCCTTCATGGTGAAAGTTAAACTATAGTGGGAATGAGAACCACAAAATCCTCACTACTACAAAACTAAAGTCTATCTATTAATGTTACAAAGATTGACTACTTTTAATGATATACATCACAATTGGTTATCCCTAGTAATATCTTACAAGACTATTAATTCCAACCTTTTGAAAGGATTATACATCACAATAAAGTGAGCACTATATTAGGAGATTTATAATAGGCCTATTAGGACTGCTCTATTAAGAGATTCACCTAATACACTAGTTAGAATGTAATTAATACCATGATCCATCAGTTTACGCTTTAAGTAATGATGACATATCTTATCTTTCAAATATATCATCACCTTAAGGTGATGGATATACTTTAACTCCTCTTTGAACTACCCAAATGCCATAGTCCTTCAACCTCTATTTTACTATCAAATGCAAAATCCTCTATCTTACAACTTCAATAACATGAAATCTTGGCAAAAATCCTTCTTTTATAACCATCTGATGAAGCTTCTTTTAGAAGAGTTTAGAATAATTGAGAGTATCTAGAGCCTTTGAATGTTGAGTGACCAGTTATTGACATAGTCATTTCTAATGGTACATACTACTATGTAAACCATTTTTGGGCTGACACATACATTTTTTTATGATTATAGAAGATATGGATCAAGTAATATTATGAATCTCTATGAAGTACATGCAACAAATAAGATTAAGGGATGTTTGAAGAAGCAATATGAATCAGCCACAATCATTGATTGTAACCTAACCCTAGTCCACCTATGTTGACATAAGAAGGAAATCCTAAAGATTTAGTAAGATGAGAGAGAGAAGAATGCTAAGTGAAGAGAGAGAATTCATGGTAACTATGGAGGTTATGAAAGTTTTTTGAATTGCATAATTAGTTAGAGATAAATAAGTAGAGAAGAGAAATGATAGAGGGGACATATTTGATTCAGAAGGATAAAGGATTGACTAGTAAAGAGAAGATCTAACATCTAGCAGAAAGGTGCTAACCAAAGGCTCGTGGTATTGAATCATTCTAACAAGTGATATAGGAGTAAAAGCACAAACCTATGTCACCCTTTTGTAAAGGAAAAGGCTAACAAAAGTAAAACTACCCACCTTCAATGACATAAAATTGATAGTATTATTTAGAATTTGAAAATGAAGCAAACTAATGAAATGTGTAGAAATGGATGAATTTAGGATTATAATTTTTAATAACTATTTGGAATAAAAATTGATATATTGTCCTAATTTTTATAGATACTTTTTTAGTTGAATAAAAATGCTGAAAACTAGGGGTTTAGTTCCAACCACAAAACTATCTGTAAATAGACTTGTTTTCATTTAAACTTAGACTATGTTATAGATAACATATATATCTAGAACAATCAAAAATAAAAATTGACTTTAGACCTATATTTCTCTTTTATAATAATTTAAATTTAAACTCACATGAAATCAATAGTTTTCATCTCCCACCACATTTTTTAAAACAATTCTATTCTAACTAGAAAAAAAATTATGCTTTCTAAAACAAGACTCTCTCCTCTCGAATGTCATATAATTTTAATTTTTTTTTATATGATTTAATACTTTTTTCTTTCTCAAAATCAACACATTTTTTAGTGTTAAAATATGTGCTTGTATAATTTTTTAATTTCAATATACTATATCTAATTAAAACACTATAAATTCTATATTATAATATTCGTGACTATGATCTCTATAAAATGTTGTTTATATGTTACTAAAAAATTATCATTAAAAATAGTAAGAGTTATTGAAAAATTAGTTTTCTGGAATAATTTTATTTCCTTAGTAATTGGATATAAACTAGTATGAAACATGAATTTAATAGACATTTTCAATTGGAAAAGAGTGAGACCATATATAACTTATCTAGAATGAAATTATCTAGATCATATATTTGAGAAAAAAAAAAAATTGGATAGAAATAATCAAATTCAATCATTCTAATAAGTCAGCCTGAAAGGTGACATAGCTTTATACTTTTACCCGTAGAGAAATTCTCCTAAAAGAGTACCCTAAATAGTTTTTACATTCTTAATAGGATCTTGTAAATCTAATAATAGAGTTCTTATATAATAGTGAGTGTAAATTCTCTAACAAGGTAAGACCCAACAATATTTTTAGCCTTTGATAGGGTAGATCATAGTTTATGATCAAACAAATTGTAACCATAATTGGCTACACCTTACAACTACAGTAGTGAAGATTTGTTAGTGTCATCCTCAACCATGTTTTACCTTCTCCTTCATGGGTTTATAGGTAACCAAATGTTTTGTGTCATGTGTTAAATTTGTTTTATACTATGGATGCGATGTGTGGTTCGCTATTTCAATTTATATGATACATTATGAGATGGATGTGTGGTGAATGTTTTATGGATAAAGATTTGAATGTGGATTCATTCCACTCCCTCGCTCTCAAAGTTTACTTTTCCATAGTTATTTCCAAAAAATGGTATTAGAGAGTTGGTTCTCTTGAAGGAAATCTTGACAACTTTGGAGGTAACATCTTAAAGATAGAATTCTAAAAATTTGAAAAGGCTATTGATAATCTGAAGATTGAAATAAAACTTGTGATGCATCAACTCAAGGAGGTAAGAGATGAACTACTACATTCGTTGAAAAGAATAAAAGAGATAGTTATTCAACAAGATGACACTCAACATAAAGAAATTGATACAACTAGAGTATTTGAGGATCAAAACTCTAGAGAGTTTAATGAAGCAATTACAAATTTTATGGAAAAGAATGGTTCCCTAGTTGAAGATGATAGAGCCATGATTGAACAAGAGAAAAATACTTCTAGCCAACAGACTCAAAGAGAAGACATCAGACGTGCAAAAGCTTGCAAACATGCAATTAGATACAATGAATCAATTGATGCTTGCAAATTAGGAATTGAATATGAAAGATATTAAGATTACTACTTTGAAAAGACAAAATTCCCTACTACAAAATGAGTAGAGGATAGAAAGAGAAAGAGTTAACAAGCCAAGTAAAGCTTTTAAGTATTTTGAGATATTCATGGAATCACAAAGACCTAAAACTGATACTATTGGATTGACATACACCACTACTGAAGAAGGAGAATCATCTAGAACTAGTGATTAAAGGACTAACATATAGAAGGACAAAAACCCACTTGTCATAATTGTCAAAAATTGTATCACATAACAAATTTCTACATGAGAAATAATGGAAGTTAGAATCCTATAATAGAAATTCAAGGGTCACTATTACAAGTGAAAGAAATAGGGACATTAGACACATGAATGTAAGACCAAGACTATCAAAACACAAACATTTGAAGGCTATTGTTACAACTATCAAAAATATGGACACAAGGCATACTCTAAATCTAGATCCAAATCAAAGTGGACATCAAACAAGAAAACAAAAGGAAACTATAATGGAAATTCATATGATTGGGACTACAACACAAGGTACAGTTATCACTATAGTCAAGAGTATGGTCATGTCCATGAAAACTACATTAGAACGCATTTTATAGGAAACTACTGTAGACACCTAAAAACCTTTAGAAAATAAATTATTTTTATTTTTTGAAAAAGTTCTGATGACATCATCATTAATTAATTAATTAATTAATTAATTAATTAATTAATTTTTATGCCATTAAATCCCTTTATCTTAATTAAAAATATTTAATTAAGGAATCCCTCCCAAAAATGTTTAAATCCTATTTAAACATTATTTCCTTATTTATTAATTATTTAATTAATAAATTGACCAAAAAACTCAAAATAAATAAAAAATTTATTTTTTGCCCAAAACTTGGCCAATTTCCTTAAGACCACTAACCTCTTCCATAATCTTCTAATCCTTCTTTAATTTTAATTAAAGGCTAATCCCATCATTTCCTACCCCTAATCCCAACTCAAAATATTTAATTAAGATTAAATATTAATCCTCATGTTTATTAAAAAAGTTTTAATAAATATCTCCTCAACCCAAACCCTTGAAATAAATAAAACTTTATTTATTTCCTAAAAATCTAATTTATCCTCATCCTAAGAAGTTCTAGACTCTTCTAGAAAGTCTTCATCCTCATGCTAGGAAATTCTAGACTATTCTAGAAAGTCTTTATCCTCATC
This sequence comes from Cupressus sempervirens, assembly GCA_028749045.1. Lineage (NCBI taxonomy): Eukaryota > Viridiplantae > Streptophyta > Pinopsida > Cupressales > Cupressaceae > Cupressus > Cupressus sempervirens. The sequence goes on along the minus strand of CM053786.1, from coordinate 699,702,454 downwards.
CAAAATCTAGACTCTTCTAGAAGATTTCTTTAAAACTAATCCTAATCCCCTCCTAACCTTGTCACATTCCCTAAACATGGGTTAAAACTTACTAACCCAAGCCAAAGTTAACAAATATCTCCTCCTTCACCCACCCTCATTAAATGCCATCCACTTGCCTATCCCTAAGCTAATCCTAAACCATCCTAATCCATCCTCTAATCATTTGCACAAGCCTAAACAAGTTTAAAACTTTCCTAATCAAGTCCAAGTCGAAATTGCTCTCATCACCCTCAAAATATCTCAACCATAAAACTTTATGAAGCCCACTAGGCCATAAATGACTCTTCCAAGCCCTTTTATTGCTCTTACAAGTCATTATGAGGGTCTTTATGAAGATTTTATCCCTTGAGCCTCCTTTGTTGACTCATCCTTCCCCTTTCCTCCATCCTCTCACCATGTGACATGTGTCACTCCTTGATTGGCTATAAGGAAGCACAATCCATGTGCTCTCCTCTCATGCAATCTGAGCCCTCCATAAGCTTTTTCCCATCCTTGCATCTTAGCCCTCAAGCCCTCAAGCCTCTTGCCTATAAATTGGATCCTTCCCCTTTGCAAAATAACACAATCCATGAAGTAAAGTTATAATGCTATTTTTAGAGCCAAATCCATACTAAAGCCATCTATCCACACCAAAAATTCACAATCATCCATTGAAGCCCTTTTTGAAGCATAAAGCTTGAGCATACATCCTATCTATTTAGACAAAGCTACTCAACAAGAGAGCTTCTTATTGAGAGAGCCCATTAATGGCTCATATTCTCAATTAAGAGCTCATCTTAGTCTATCTTGAAGTTTATGAATTTTTTTTAGTTTGTAGAAGCTTTATTTAAATTTGGTTTCTATTAGCATACTAACATTTTCTCATATATATTTTGGCACGCCCGGTGGGACCCCGCATGGGTCATCTTCATTAGCTTTTTTAGTCAAGTTTTGTATGTTATTTGTTGATTTTGGCTAATTTTTCTTATTTTTGTGATTGGTAGGATTGTATAAATTGGTTTTGTAGGTCCACATGAGCATGAAGAAGACAAAGGAACTCATAATCTATCTCATAGTATTTGCAGATTTTTCAAGCTTATAGGTGGACAAAGAACTTGAAATTCTTCTTCCTCTTCTTGTCTATATTCTTCTTATTCCATCTACTTCTTCTTCTTCTTCTTGTGGGAGATCTTGGCCATTTTTTTTTAAGGAAGCAAAATCATACACACTTCTTTTTAGTGCTTAAAACGAACCCCCAAATCATACTTAAATCTATTAAAAAATTAAAAATTTGCAAAAAAGAAAAAATCTTTTAACTAGTGAAACTAAACCAATCTAATCATTTGCATCCTTGCAACATCAAGATTTTAGATGCATTCATGCAAAGTTAGGAACACTTTATTTTTGGGAATTTAAAAAGAACTTCAAGTTTCCATTTCAAAAGGTTCAAAATCAACACTAAGTGCACACTAAAATCTAAATCAAACTCAAAGCATCAATCAAGGATAAAATGAACCTCATTTGCAAATATGTTAAAGTTCTTTTAAAAATCTCATGAAAACTAAGAGTCCTAAATGGTTTCCAAAATTGTCCTAAAAAGCTTTGATAATTGTTCCAAACAAATGTCTTGTTGCAAAATCTTTAATGTTTCTTAAGTTTTTTATGCATCAAAACAATCTAGTAATATCATTTTTGGGCTTAAAACATGCAAACTAGATAACAAAATCTTGAATGAAAAGCAAAGTCCAAAGAGTCATTTTCACTTTTGAGTCCAAAAAAAATCTTGAATGATCTAAGGTTAAAACAAAGCACTTCAAAGTTCTTAAAACAACACACAAAATCTCAATCTTGAATGCTCAAAGGAAAAAACTTGAATGTTTAATCACTTGTCTTTGAATGCATGTTGCTAAAATCACTCTTGAGTGCCATGGATTAAAATCAAAGTTTGTTTTTTTATGAATGCATGATTAAAACAACAAATCCAATCTTGAATGCCATAGATCAAATAATCATCTTTTGGAGCATAAAAAGAATCTACATTTTTGTAATCTTTTAAGTTATAAAAACAAATAAAAATGCTTTGAGTGGGTTTGTCGTTGGACTCACCCTCTTTAATCACCCATCAATTTAACCATTGGTTGCAATCTCAGTTCCATCTATGGGGATGGGTCCACCTAAGAGGGTGTTAAGTGCTCCACGCAAATCAAACTCCACTCACTTGGGTTTTTAGTGGTTTTTCTAAGTTAGAAAATTCCTTGAATGCGCATTAATCTCGCTCACACTTCATTTGGGCATAAAAATTGGACAAATCTTGACATGGAGGGCCTCCGGGCGCGTGCTTGAAATCGAATCTCATAGACCTTTGTTTTGGGCTTAAAATAAACTCACACTCAATCTTGAATGCCTTAAAGAAAAATCAATCGATACTTGACGTGGAGGGCCTCCGCGCGCACGGGTTTACCTTCTTGTTGACCCTAACTCTTCTTATTGTTCGCATTCTTCGATCAATTTTATTTTTGTCGACGCTTCAAAGTTGGAATAAACATTGTATCTTAAACATGAGTGCTTGCAAAGTCTAGATCAAAAAACTTAAGCATCAGTTGGTAAAAGAACAATCGTGTCTTTTAGCCCAAGATCATCCAAGTCTTCTCTCCCCTTGTCATCTTTCGAGGCCATCTTGGGTGCATAAGATTAGGATCCAAAATCTTGTCTTAGCTTTTTAGGAGGCCTGCTTGGGGATTTCATCACCCCTTGGGACGACCTCAACTCTAGCATTCCAGTGGAGTATAAAAATTGGGAGGTGAATCCAAAGACACCTCTCTTGGAATCAAGATTTTGTCACTCGGGTTAAGCCTCAAGGAACTTTATACCCTTGAGAAGTGAAAGAGGAGAAGTGGGTTACCGCTCCTCTCGACTGTGTGACATCTTTTTGGTTTCATCTATGGATTTGGGCCTCATGTACCTTGCGTATATCGAGGAATCCCTAGCTAAACCAAATTTCATCCTTGTAGAAAGCTTCCTAAAATGTTGGTGTGTTTGACATGCTTGCTCAAAACTTTTGTCTGCTTGTTTGTTCATAGCTTTTGAATGAATGTTTGCCAATTTTGGTTAAAATCCTAGAAAAGCAGAAATCTCCCAACTCAAGGCATACTTAGCGTAGTCACCGCCTTATCAGAAAATCATCCAAGCTCCCCCAATGCAACCAGATCTATCTAGTTCTTTGCCTTAGAAAAATCCCAAATCCAAAGTCCATCCAAATCATCCCCCCAGCCAGCTAGCAACCCAATCCAAAATCACACCCAAGCCTTTAGAGAGTTGTTGTCATTCTGCTAAAATTTTCTATCTAATCAATCCAACCAATCCACCAGCCTCACCAAGGTTATCTCTTTGATAGAGCTTTGTCTAGGGTAATCTACCTTTGTCACTTGTTATCCCTCATCACCTTGAGCTAAAGGTTGGGATCCACAAGTGGTCAATCTCATGTCATGCCCATAGGATCATTAGTCTATCCTTAAGTTGACACAATCTCCACCAATCCAGTGCATAGGAAAGCAAAACTCTCACCTTTTGACAGCATGCCCTTGAAGTCTTCCATCCACAGGAAAGCCAAAAATCTCCAGCCAATCCTGCTTAGGTCTGTCATACAGCTTTGACTCTCCCTAGGAAATCTTTCATCAGCCAATCCAAAATCTATGCTTAATCCAAATCCAACCATGAGCTTCCGTGTTTGTCCATATGCAAGACCCCATCCCCATCAAACTCATCATCAAAGCATGAAATACCAATCCTATCATGATGTGTTTGGTCGCATTGTCCTTGCTCCCGCCACCTCTTATTCCAATGATGATGAAAATCTTGTTGACTATGACAGGTATATTGAAAGCCTTAGAAACATTCCCCCAAGCATCCCCCAAAATCCAAGAGTTATTCCAAACTATCTAGTCATGCCATCTGATATTCCAGCTTCCCCTCCATCACCCCATCAACCAAGCTTCCAATCTTCCACCCCCATCACACTAGCTATTCTTGTCAATCCACCTCCACCTTCGACACACGAGTCTCCAAGGAATCTCCTAGAGGAAATACAAGAAAAGTCACCTCCAATAGTCGATAAGCCATGTCATCTACTCCAACCATGTGAAGTAGTCAGTAATGAAGCTTCCCCACCTATAATATCACCTCCATCTCCCATAGCTATCATCGCCATACCATCCATCAAATTGCTTAAAATCCTTCCACTTACCGCAAGCATCAAAATCCCACCACCTATCAAATCCCTCCAAATCCTATCCACATCGCCTCCAAGCATTTCCCAAATCTCTCGTAATGACCCTTATGCATCCATCTTGTACTCACCCATCTCCACTACTGAATCTCCCATCTATCCATCTGCTGACTTTGAAGAATCCATCCCTTCACCTCCTATCGCACCATCCACTCCAAAGCAATCCTATCAAGATCCTGCCCAAAAGCATGTTGACATCCCCCAAAGCATAAATGAAGATATCATCGTACCATGTCTTCCATCCATAGTGCAGTCACCATCTCCTCCATCTCCAAAACCTCAAGCCATATCTCCTCCACTACAAGATATCTTTTCATCCCAGCAGCTACATCAAGATCCTATCCTTCCATCTCCCTTGCTCCATGCTTCCATCTTACCACCTATCTAAGCTATTCCACCATCTATAATCTACCCTCTTGGTTCACTTACATTCATCCATGGTGGCCCTCTCTCAGCAGAAGAATTAAGAATAGTATCTCCCCATTGCCATACACCTAATAAATCACTTCTACCATTTTCTGCAAGCAAAAAGTTTCCTCAGCTTGTTCAAATGCTCAATCGATGGCATTATCAAGGTCAAGGTTTAGGACCACAAGAGCAAGGAATCAGAGAGCCTATTATTGCACAAAAAAATATAGGATTTCATGGTCTTGGATATGTATCCAAAGGCTCACCATCTAAAGGTGTTGGTACACCACACCCTCAAACCAAGCCTATCTCCAAGCCCACCATGTCAGCCTCCCATCACTCCTTCAAGAAATCTTATGTCATCCCCCCTCCACCATCTTTGCAACCCAAAACAACCTACCATATCCCCCCTTCATCCGCTAAATCCATTTTGGGTCCCTATGTCCCAAAATCTACCATCCTCCATCCTCCTATTAGCCATCATAAAAATCCTATTCCATCCATTCCTATGCAAGATCAACAAAGGCACATATCAGGGCACATCATTCATCATCATCCCCCTACATGCTCTTTCATATCCTCTCCATCTCACAAAGCTTCTCCTAACCATCTTCCCAAAGCTTACCACAGCAATGTGAATGCCAACTTCAAAATGCATAAAGCTAAAAATCCACATCCTAGGCAATCATATGTCTATTCTAAAAGACATACTCCAAAAAGGAAAAATCCAATCAAAGAATACAAAATAATGCAAAAGCCTATGAAAAGAAAATCCAAAACCATCTGGATCCCCAAGAAAAAAGTTGAAACCCAATGCATAATGGCATCCACCATTGCTAATCCCCCATCTAGTGACTCATGTCCCCCATCTCTTAACTCCATCTTGGGTGCCTATATCCCCAAGCACACTTCCACAAATCCTCCATCACACCTGCATCTACCATATATCCCCCATATGCTCTTTTCACACCCGTCCCAACATGTGCCAATGTTGCTCTTGCAAGCATCCCCATCTCATGCTTCTTTCCAACCTTTTCATCCCTCCATCTCCTACCATCAACCCCATCTAATCCAATCTATTGCATAAATCACACATCTAGTGTACCAACAGCTAGCAACAAAATTGAACATTCCAACAGCCAGTGAAAAATCCAAAAAAAAAAAAAAGCCAAAATAGCTGAAGAAAGCCAAAATCATTCCAGCTAAGTCCAAAGTCAAAAGTCAAAAGAAAATTTAAAAAAATAAAGAAAATAAAAGCATCCACTAGTGAAAACTTGGCAATTCAAGTGCCTTGGACAAGTACCATGATGAAAATTTGGCAAACAAGTTTCATGCGTAATCTTGCCATCCCCAGCTTAGCCTATCACCCTCATGCTTTTGGTCATCTCTTGACGTCCAACTCCATCTTCCAATCTATCCACCTATCCTCCACCCTCCATCTTCCATCTCACACCATCCACTTATCTCCTATAGCTTCAGCCAACCATCTCAGCTATCATCCATCTCCCTAGCCCCTTCAGCTTTTTCCATCCTAGCTTCAATCCTATCACATCCATTATAAGACCTCCTTCCGCATGTTATCTTCTGATTGGGGGCACTATATTCCTTGGAGATCTTGTCTTGTCCATCGTCCCTTGTCATTGGTATCTAGCTCTAGGCTATCCTCATGCAAACCCAATGTCATCTCTTTATATCCATCATAATCCTAGCTATCTACCATCCTATCCAACCATCTCATCCTGCTCCTCTAGCTATCCTTGGTCTCAAAATCTCTCATCATCATTGGATGCATCTTGCCAAATCCATATCTTTTTCTATCACCCCACCCTTAGCTTTCACATCTTGCACAACATCGAACCATCCCGCTATCCTATCATCCTGAGCTTTTGCCTGCTTGTAACTATCTTGGTCCGTTAGCTTGTACCATATCTTGATTAGCTCACTTGTAAATATCTTGGTCTGTCAGCTTGTACATCCTCTTTAGCTTAGTACCATTGTATCTATCCATCTTTCGTGTTCGTTCCTCCTTGATTAGCATCTTGCACACATCGCACAACCCTTGGTTAGCTATTCCAATGCATCCTTTAGCTAGATTTCCTATCACCAAAGTGTTATCTTTCTTAGTTCAGCTTGCCAGATGCATCACTCATCCAAATCCACTAGCTTAGGTTCTCTCCGATTGGTCCTTGCAGGATATAGCTTTCCTCATGTCTGATCTTGGTCCGTCAGTACCTCGTCCTACCCATCTCGCTGGCAAACGATTCTCTTTTGGATTTTCACTTTCTTTTGATTTGGGATCTTCCCTTTTGGGTCTTGAAGTATCTTTTCCAAGAAATCTCCTTGTTCCCTCCTCAAGGTTGCCACGATCTTCCATATCATGGTATGCTGCGAATGGGGCAATTAGAGCGTAAGGTCTTGATCAGGTCATTTGTTTGTTTTTCTTTTCTGCTTGTGGGTTCTCCAATGTCGTTTCCACGCTGCTTCCTCTGGGATTCATGTGTGATACTGGGGCAATCCTTGCGTGTTTGTTTTGAGTTAGTTTTTCAATCGTTTGGACAGTTGGTGAAAAGGCCTTGATGTTCTTGGTAACCTTGGCAATTAACCAACAGTCCTATAGCAAATCTAGTGCTCAACTACATGGTGGTACTTCTCTTTGATGTATCCCCCCGCTCAAAAAGCTTCAATGGTTTTCCTTCATCTCCATTATCCCCCATCCATATCTAGCATCCATCTCTCCTACCCCAGCTTATGCATCAGTATCTCTTTTAATCACTCATCATTCTTAGCTTTAGGGATCCACAATCCTAGTCTTAGGGATCCACCAATCCAAATCAATCCACCAAGCCTCATCTTTTGAGATCCACAATCCTAGTCCTAGGGATCTCCGAAACCCATCTTCCACTAATCTGACTCTTTGAAATCCTATTGCATCAGCTTTATAATCCCCTCATCCATCTCCCTATCCTGGATTCCTTTTTATAGCGCTCTGCTCCTTCATCCTCCACCTTCCCTAAGGTCTTAAGCTTGCTTCCTCTTGTGCATCTGATTCTCCTTTATCATTCTCCCATAGTGAGAGTTTGAGCTAATTCAGCCCCTTCTCTTTGCCAATCTGAGTTTCCTTGCTCATTCGAGATTCTTGTACTTTTCAAGAAGTCGTCGAGCCTCACTTTCTCTTCCTGCTACCTTCTTGAGGGGGCATCTCACAGCCCATTCTCTCCTCTTCTGCTCTAGCCTTGGGCATCTTATTTTCTTATCTTTGATGCCATGCCACTCGCGGCATCACATCAAAGAGGGGCAAAATGTAGACACCTAAAAACCTTTAGAAAATAAATTATTTTTATTTTTTGAAAAAGTCTTGATGACATCATCATTTATTAATTAATTAATTAATTAATTACTTAATTAATTTTTATGCCATTAAATCCCTTTATCTTAATTAAAAAGATTTAATTAAGGAATCCCTCCCAAAAATGTTTAAATCTTATTTAAACATTATTTCCTTATTTATTAATTATTTAATTAATAAATTGACCAAAAAACTCAAAATAAATAAAAAATTTATTTTTTGCCCAAAACTTGGCCAATTTCCTTAAGACCACTAACCTCTTCCATAATCTTCTAATCCTTCTTTAATTTTAATTAAAGGCTAATCCCATCATTTCCTACCCCTAATCCCAACTCAAAATATTTAATTAAGATTAAATATTAATCCTCATGTTTATTAAAAAAGTTTTAATAAATATCTCCTCAACCCAAACCCTTGAAATAAATAAAACTTTATTTATTTCCTAAAAATCTAATTTATCCTCATCCTAAGAAGTTCTAGACTCTTCTAGAAAGTCTTCATCCTCATGCTAGGAAATTCTAGACTATTCTAGAAAGTCTTTATCCTCATCCAAAATCTAGACTCTTCTAGAAGATGTCTTTAAACCTAATCCTAATCCCCTCCTAACCTTGTCACATTCCCTAAACATGGGTTAAAACTTACTAACCCAAGCCAAAGTTAACAAATATCTCCTCCTTCACCCACCCTCATTAAATGCCATCCGCTTGCCTATCCCTAAGCTAATCCTAAACCATCCTAATCCATCCTCTAATCATTTGCACAAGCCTAAACAAGCTTAAAACTTTCCTAATCAAGTCCAAGTTGAAATTGCTCTCATCACCCTCAAAATATCTCAACCATAAAACTTTATGAAGCCCACTAGGCCATAAATGACTCTTCCAAGCCCTTTTATTGCTCTTACAAGTCATTATGAGGGTCTTTATGAAGATTTTATCCCTTGAGCCTCCTTTGTTGACTCATCCTTCCCCTTTCCTCCATCCTCTCACCATGTGACATGTGTCACTCCTTGATTGGCTATAAGTAAGCACAATCCATGTGCTCTCCTCTCATGCAATCCGAGCCCTCCATAAGCTTTTTCCCATCCTTGCATCTTAGCCCTCAAACCCTCAAGCCTCTTGCCTATAAATTGGATCCTTCCCCTTTGCAAAATAACACAATCCATGAAGTAAAGTTATAATGCTATTTTTAGAGCCAAATCCATACTAAAGCCATCTATCCACACCAAAAATCCACAATCATCCATTGAAGCCCTTTTTGAAGCATAAAGCTTGAGCATGCATCCTATCTATTTAGACAATGCTACTCAACAAGAGAGCTTCTTATTGAGAGAGCCCATTAATGGCTCATATTCTCAATTAAGATCTCATCTTAGTCTATCTTGAAGTTTATGAATTTTGTTTAGTTTGTAGAAGCTTTATTTAAATTTGGTTTCTATTAGCATACTAACATTTTCTCATATACAACTACAACGTATGGTTGAATGAGATTGTATGCTTTATTTATTTCAAGCCTTGTCAGTCAGCCAAAATTGCCCAATAAGGTCACTTATGCCAAGCAAAAAATTCAACAAACTAAAAGAGAAGGTTGATGTTGAAAAGGTAAAGGTGAAGATGAGAAAGATATGGAAGAAGAAGGAAGACTACAATATATCAAGTGCAGATGAGATCTCTTCATCCAATGGATTAGGTGATCACATCACCCCCAACTAATCAATCAAAAGGTATGTATGGGACTGATATTTGAAATTTATATTATGCACTAGTTCAAGAATTTAAGATCTAAAAAGATTACATATGCATGAATTAAGATGCAGTGCAGATATTAGTACCTAGAGAAAAGCTATGGTTTTATTATTTTCTATGTTGTTGTTGACCATGAAATATATCATAGTTGTTGTCAAGCATGAATGGAAATTTATTTGTAGCTAGGTGATGGAGTTGTGTTAGTATTGGCAAAGCTTTCTATGCTAGCTGACCATACTAGAGATCATGTATTAGATGAGTGAGTGGGAAATCCTATATTAGTCGAGCTTACAATTTTGTAAGCATTAAGCATTTATTATCAAATATAAGGGGTTATATGGTCAATTTTTGACTCATTTGCATTCACCAATGATTAAAGACAGCATGAAGAGAACAAAGGTGAATTGAAATAGTATATTTTAGCATTTGAAAACTAGATTCAATAGCTACTCAATAGTATTCATTAGATTTGAAAAGTATTTAACTATTGTCAAGTTAGGATGTTTGAATTTTTGTAAACCTTAAGTAGTCAAAATGGTAGCTAGCTCTTCTACAAGTGTTAGGAAAGAGGGAAAGGAAGTTTTCAATGTTCAATTTATTAGTAACAATGTTAGGTAACCACCTTTTTGAGTGATACCTAAGATTGCATATAAAGGAGACTCATCTCGTAAACTAGAGATGATACCACCAAAAGTTGTTATGATTATGGATGTTAGGTGTTTCTATACATGTAAAGTTGGAAAAGTAGGAGATATGGAGATAAGAGATATATATAATCAACTATGTGATAATGGAGTCTTGAGGGAGGAGAAAAAAATCATATTAAAAAAAGGGCTAATTGATGCCCAAGATTTCCCCAATGTACTCAAAGACTAAATGGATCAAAATTGTGGCAAGTCACATATAAGATGACTATATATGGCTAGAGAATGGTCCAATTAAGATCAAAAAGAGCATAATTAACTAAGTATTAGGGTACCATGCCTTGGATAGACTTAAGATAATGTTTAGTGATACAAAGGAAGTGATTGAAAAGAATACATGTGTTGTGTGGAATAAAAGAGGTGTCTCTATTGACATAATATCAGACCCCCTAATTGCCTTTGTAGCTAGAGCGATTGCTCAAAAAAAATTTCAGTCCAACTAATTGAATAATGTTATATGCATGGTTGTGGATTTGTAATACAAGATAGGAAAGATACACCACGCATATGACATTGATGAGTTACAGCTAAAACAAATATCAAAAAACATGGAGGCCATCAGGAAAATAAAGAGTGCATCATGGAATTTTGGTTCTTTATTGGTTTGCATTTTTTTAATGTACAAAACACTTTTCCTACATTTTGGTAAATTGGTGTGGAAGAAAATAGGCTTGTCATACATAAAATTGTAGAGTTTATAGAACATCTTAGAGAAAATTTTGATTGAGTAATGACTATCTATTATGAGAATTTTAAGAAATCTATGAAAGAGAGGATGAGGATACCTATGTCACTAGTGGAGCAATATTACAATATGTTTATTTCCTCATTTATGAAAAAATATACATATGTGCGAGTAGAAATACTTAGGGTTAGATGGTTGAAGCCCTTTCCAATGAAATATATGTAGATGAGGCCTCTGCAACAATAAAAACTTTATTAGAAGAAGACATTGACAAGAGTGCCACCTCATTTGAAAAATATGAGGAAGCCAAGTTAAGAATAACAATTGATTTAAAAGTAGATAAAGTGCTTAGGAACAAGAAAAAAGTTGTTAAAAGTTGAAAAAAAGATTTGGCAAAGGGGAAGATGAAGAATAAGAAGATTATGATGATGAAGAGAAAGAACAAGACCAACCCCCATTGAAAATAACACAAGGCCAACATGAGGATCAAGGTGAAGATTTAGTACGTGTCAAGAGAGAAGAAGCCAAGAAGAAGATATGGGTAAAAGAATAGATAGTGGAGAACATAATGAATCCTATGAAGAAACAATAGTAGAAGCCTGCAGTACCTACTACTAGGTCAAGCACAATGCCAACCAATATACATGCTAGTGAAGTTGAAAAGCCTAAGGGAAAAAGGTCAATCACTATAGAAGAGTGGAGCCATCCTAAAAAGAAAACCTAAAAAAAGTTGAGGTAGAACAAAATGAAGGATGATTTAGATGAGAAGCAAACATAGTAAAATGACTTAAGTAAGTTTAAAGTGGTAAGTCATAATCCCTATTCAAATATAGATAATTTGTGTGAATATATCATTACAAATGAAAATTTATGTGGTTTCACACATGTAGATTTTGATAAGCTAGGAAGTGTAGATAAAAACAAGGTTAAAGAGTCCATCTATGATATGATGGCTACTTTCAAATCTACTCCACTAGAGATTATTGATTCATTACCTAAAAGTATATATGACCAAGTTTAGAAAGAGTGGCAATATATTTTGACCACTAAAATGAAAATAAGAGAGGCACAATTAGCTCAAGTTATGCCTACTTTGGATAAGAATATGATGGGTAAATTATTGAATAAGGATAAGGGAAGATTTCCCCCAAAATATAGAACATTTAGGATTTTGAGAAATAAGATAGAAGAATTAGTGACAAAAAGAAAAACTAGAAATAAATTTATGGTTTTCCTACCAAGGCTATTAAAAATAAAGTAGATGGAGAGAAAAAAGGAGGATGGGAAAGAGGTAGAGAAAGGTGATGATAAAAAAGGTACACATGAATCTAAAGGTCAAGATAAAGATGGTAATGTGGATGGTACTAAGGAGATAGTACAAGAGGCCACAACTTAAGAGGAGTAGCAAGATGAGTAATATGTACTAGATGTACAAGTGTTGAGTGCCACTCCACCATACCTAAACCATGTAAGTCAATAGGGCTTAGTACTCATCAAGGATGTTCCTGATACATCATCATAGAATTTCAATCCCTTGACTAAAGAATATCTAAAGAAGATATTGACTGTCTCCACCACAATAGCACAATTTTGCACAAATTGTGTACTAGTCAGAGTGGATGAGATTGATAAGGTAGAATTAGCATCTATAAGGAGAAACCATAATACACATCTTATGTTCCCCCTCTATCTACAAAAGAGAAAGATCTAGAAACAAATGACCTTTAAGGAGATCAAAGTGCATACCTGGCCTAGATAGTTGTTACAACTAATTCACCATCTGCAATGTCCATAAATATGTTTTAGATGTAAGAAGTAGAGGCAAAAGAAAAAAAGACATCACTCCCTAGTCTGAATAGTTCAATTTTTCCTACAATAGTCATTGTTTAGAAAGATGGGACTAAAGTTCACAAAGATTAGGAATAAAGTCCTACACCTATTGCACAAGTACAAGGTGAAGTTCAAAAGGAATTGAAGGATTGTGATAGGACTAAATAGTCAACTTTGACTACTAAGCTAGAGAAACAGATTACTATATAGACATTGGTTACAATGCCAATTTCTATATCTCCTATTACTAGACAAACTCTTCAAAGGTTGAGCAAATATTCTGCATAATTACAAATATCAAGGCCTATTCATAGTAAATCAAAGAGTGAAGATGATAGATCATTTGGTGATATAAGTTTAGATGAAGTGATTGAATTGCCAAAGTTTTGTCTTCTAATAATCACAATTGAAGAGTCATTCTACAAGAAGTTATTGAAAGGAAAATGGGGCAAGAAATAATGAGAAGGGAGTACAAGAAAAACCAAGTTTTGCATGAGATTAAGGAAATATTATATGATGCTTTTAGTCTTCCTAATATGAATGAAGAAAAAATTATCATTGAGAAACTTGTCACTATTGTTGACAAAATAAAGGATGAAGACTTAGATTCTAATGTTAAATGCTTATAATAGTGTGAGAGAAAATTTCAAAAAAAGGTACTCGAGAAGATATGTTGTGGTATTGTAGTAAAAAAGGTTGACTTAACAATGAAAATGGAGAGTGTTAGTAAGGTGTTAGAGAATATTTTCTCTCTATAGACCAAGCTATGTGATGTGAATATTTTCACATAGGAAGTTCAAAGGACTATTGGCCAACTATAGGGAAATCTACAACTTATAGGTACTACTCTTAAGTTATATCCTAATCAGAGCGAAGATCATTTTTTAGAGGTTATTGTCCACATAAGGTAGGCTTGTTGAGCTACAAGCACAAAATGTAAACATCAGATCTACCTTGTTAGTATCCAATCCATGTTGACTCCACAAATGGAAGTTTTTAATAAGGAACTAGCCTATGTTGAGTCATTAATGAAGAATGATTCTTAAATTCCAACTCATGATGGCTTAGTTGACCTTTCTACCTAGCTAGACATGTAGTATCGATTTCTAGAGATAGCCAAAAACAATTGGATGCAACACTAAAAATTATACTAGAGGTCCATAAATCAGTTTTGGATAAACACACTATTAGTGTACCACCCAAATGACCTAAGCGTAAATAAAGAGAGATTGCGATAAAGGGGAATTGAATAAGAAATATCTACTTAGGAGGAGTATTAGAAGCAGAAATAGAGATGAAATATTTACCTAGGGGGAGTAAAGGAATAATAAGGTATGATTGATAGTCATCCATTTTGCAAGATTTTGAAGAATTGAAATTTTTTATGAGATTTGTGTCAAATATATATTGTCTAATTGGAACTCATAGTAAGGTTTTATATGCACATAAATGTGTTTTTGCCACTCGTGTCAAAGGGAAAGATTGTTAACCTCATTTTGGTTTTGACAAGGCAGTGACAAAATGCTTAAGTCATTCTCTAGCATAAATTAGTGTGAGCCAAGTGATCAAAGCATGTTGAGCATTAGTTGATAGACAAGGCTAAGAAATATGATAGTGTCGAGAAGTCTATGCATACTAGGTCACTTAGGTGTTGAGAAAATAGTAGGAGTCAAGCAAGTTAGTATGTGTCAAGTTGTTCAAAAGTTGTGTTACAACACTAAGAACATAGTGATGGTTGAGCATCAAAGCCTTTGGATGTCAAGTGAGAAGTTAATGATATATTTTTTTGTAAGGCATAACTACCATCTAAACCATTTTTTGTTTCAACATATACATTTTTTTATGATTATAGAAGATAAGGATCAAGTCATATTGTGAATCCCTATGTAGTACATGCAACCAATGAGAATAAGGGATGCTTTAAGTGGCAATATGGATCAACCATAGCCATTGGTTCTAGCCTAACACTAGTCCACCTATAGCATAAGGAGGAAAACCCTAAAGAGTTAGTGAGATGTGAGAGATGAATGCTAATTGCAACTAGAGCATTGATGGTAACTATGGAGGTTATGATAGAGTAATGAATTGTAGAGTCACTTTGAGAGAATAGAGAAGAGAAGAGAAAGGACTCAAGAGACATATCTTATTAGAATGATTAAGGAGTTATTAGTAAAGAGAAGATCTAGCATCTAGCAGTGAGATGCTAATTGAAGGATCGTGGTGATGAATCATCTGAATAGGTGATACATAGAAGATCTCCTAACAGAGTAGTCTTGATAGGTTTTGTATTCATAGAAAGCTCTTGTAAATCTCTTAACCAACTTCATACTTAATTATTCATGTAAATCCTCTAACAAGGTGAGACCTAATAGTCTTTGTCGCCTTTTATAGGGTAGACCACTCATAGCATAGATCATAGTTTATGATCAAACTTATCGTAACCATAATTGGCTAAACCTTACAACTTTGATAATGAAGATTTTCCATCCTAGATTTACATTCTCCTTAGAAGGTTTCTAGGTAACCAAATTTATTTTGTCATGTGTTAGATGTGTTTTCTACTATGATATTTCATTTTATATGCTACACTATGAGATGGATGTGCGGTCAATGTTTTATGGTTAATGTTTGAAAGTGCTAATCCACCACCTACCCACCTCTTAGATTTTACTTTTTCATCATTATGTCCAACAAAAAACACTTATTCTTTTCTTAGAGAAAGTGATTATTCACTTTATCCCTAAGTATATAAAAAATGTCTTGGTGTTGTTGAGCTATTATTTTGCACGATGCTTAATGAAAAAAATCCTTTCAAACTCCTCTCTTGAAAAGCTAATCTAAGATCAACTAGAAGGTTTTGGGTCATCTTGTGACCTACTAGAATCTGCTCAAATGAAGATAAATGTATTAGTTCATATGGAAGCCTTTTCTAGTTCTAAACAATTCAAATAAAATTTTGAATTTGCTTGCTATCTCAAAAGAATAGCCAGACAAAAAAGAAATATTTTTTTGTATTTTTCTATTCTTTAATGAATGAAATCTAACAATACAACTATATGAGTTCCTAAATTGACCAAGTGTTTCTAAAAGAAAATGATGAAGATAGGGTATCAAGAAGTTTAAGAAAATAACTTCATAAATAAATTCCTAATGGACATAAACTACAGAAATAATGTGTCTATGTGTTAAGCCTTTGAAAAGATTAGTAGGTAGCCAATGAAAATAGGAGCAACACTTCCTTAATTTCATTAATGCAATCATCAATGGGAATTCAGTAATCATAAGATGTTTCACTTTTCATTAGATCACAAGGCTAGAAGAAATGTGCTCATGTGAGGCAAAAAACTATGCAGGATCAATATCATGATCTCCTCTCCAACTAAGTACATCACAAAATTTGTAAAACTATAGTGAACACAAGAATTAAAAGATCAATCATTCAAAATAATGCAATAAAACTATTGGCTCAATTACATTCTGTGAATATACATTCACAAAATATAACACACTTAGGCAAGAATCAATACACTCCAAATGTGAGCACGAAAAGCATATATTATTGCATCAAAATAATGACATAGAATACATGTTAGATTCTTAAATTTATAATAAATATTCTCCTTAATTTTTTTGAGAGTGAGAGATCTCTTTATGCAAACATATAGTTCTGAACTAATAAAACAAATTTATTTATGTACAAACTGCCTCTCTAACCAGTGCTTAGTAGGACTCCATCCATATCTATATCATTGAATGGATGCATGAGCCTTTACATATCTTAAAAAAAGGAAAGCATGGTAAAATAAGAAGATGAAAGTGATTAGATGATGTAGGAGTGTTTGTAAGTTCCAAGAATAGAAGCTCCATCTTTACTAGGCTTTTGTAAGAGTTCAACTACCATCAGAATGTGTTTCTGATGCATGGAAAGCTCTAAATTTAGAACTACCAACTAATAGCCAGTGCACCTCTAAATTATTCAAAAAAAATTAGTGTGTCTCAAAATAAGTGCACCTCAAAAGTAGTGCACCTGGTACACCTGCACACCTCATAAGTAGGTGCAAAAATGCAAAATTTTACCAAGTGTCAAAAATGAAATTATAGCTTCTGGGTTTGGTTCCCCTCTATACTAGAGCTATGTCTAGGTATTTGATCTTTAATTTCTCAATAATCTTAGTGAATTTTTTGGAATCTAGAAAATCTAAAGCTTCATACTTTTCCTTCACTTTCTGCCTATAATTGCCTACCTCAATGCAAGTCTCTACAAAATCTCCTAGTTTTACATTGAAATCTAGTAATGCTTCTTCAATATTGGATACTTTTCTAATATAATCACCATTAGAAGCCTCTTCAAAATTATTCTTGAACTATTCAACAACTTCTTCTACAGTCATCAATTTATCCCTTACATCATCTTCAAAAATATCTAAGCATGCATCACTGTAATGTTTCTCTGCCTCCAAAACTTTCTCTTTGGTTTGATCCTTGAGCTTATGTATATCCACATGTAATATTTCCATCACTATTTTTTCATCCACAATATCCTCCATCCAATCATCAATTTTATCTAACTCTTCTATTATATATGCATACATTAACATCTGATATCTTTGACCCTTAATTGATTGCAATGCTTGCAGGTCCCTACCCTAGGCATGTACTTTTGAATTAACAAAAAATATGGGTTCAAAATGGATACTAACTTATTTATATTATCATGCATATGGTGTAGCAGTTTAATATTTCCCTTTATAATCTACACACCTCTCTCTTCAAACTTTCTTTCCATTGTTGACAAGTTTTCAAAAATGAATCTAACTACATGGTCTCTTTATGAGTAAAAGTAAAACTTTGTGTCACCTTTTAGGATGACTTATCATAACAATTGAATTTGAGTATTTCTATCATAGAATCATTTTTTCTATAAAAATATGATCTAGACAAATTTATTCTAGCTAATTTATATATTCTCTCACACTTTCGAATTGGAAATGTCTATGAAATGCATGTTTTATATTAGTTTGTATCCAATTACTAAAGAAGTGAAATTATTTTAGAAAAAGTGGCATTTCAGTAACTCTTACTACTTTTTATGATATTTTTATAATAACATATAAACATTATTTTATAGAGCTTAGAGTCAAGAATATTCTCACATAGAGTTGATAGATTTTTAATAAGTTATAGTATATTGTAATTAAGAAATTCTACAAGAATTTATTTTAAGACTCAAAAATATGTTGGTTTTAAGAAAGAAAAAAATATTAAATCATATAAAAAAAAAATTAAAATTATATGACATTCTAGAGGAGAGAGTTATCTTCTAGAATGTATAATTTTTCTCCTAGTTTGAATAGATTTGGTTTGAAAAATTTGGTGTGAGATGAAAAATGTCAATTTTAGGTGAGATGAATTTTCAATCATTATAAAACATAAAGTATAGGTCAAAAGCCAATTTTTTTGTTTTATTTTTTACTGTTCTAGATATATATGTTATCTTTCAGATAGATTGAGATCAGAGGAAAATAAGTTTATTTCCATATAGTTTTGTAGTGGCAACTAGACCCCTAATTTTTAGCATTTTTCAACAACTAAAAATTATCTATAAAAATTAGGAAAATATATAAAATATTATTCCAAATAATTATTAAAAATTATAATCCTAAACTTCATCCATTTCTACACATTTCATTAGTTTAGCTCATTTTCAAATTCAAAATAATAATACCAATTTTATGTCATTAAAGCTAAACAATTGTAGTTTTGTTATCCTTTTCCTTTACAAAAGGGTCACATAAGTTTTTGATTTTTCCCTTATCCCTCTTCTCAAGTGTTGTATTCAAAGTCTTCTTGGGAGTTTTAGGATCTAATGGACAAACTAATTCATTCAGATATCCTTTTAGGAACTCATTCTACTTCCGAAATGTCATTAATTCTATCTCATCCTATTCTAAGTGCCTAAACACTTCTTTAATTCCCATTGTCACCATTAATTTTGTAGTGTCTAGAGTGGTTTTCCCAGGCACAACCTCTATAACTTGTTAATCCTTTAGAGTTTATTCTTCAATATTTGCATGCAGAGGAGTGATCACCACATAAGAAAATAAATCATGATTATGATCAGTCATCACAAAGGCTAGTGGTCGTACATCTTTCAGAGGTGACTCATGTTTCCTGAGAACATCAATCAATTCTCTCATTCCTTCTTCCTCAATGTTATACTACTACCTTTTTTTTGAAACACCTCTTTCCTTAACCATCTCAAAGCATGTTCCATCAGAGATTTAGCTTTTGAAGAAGAAGGAGTTTGTTCTGCCATGCTTTTTCCCTTATCATTCCTCTTTGGAGTCTTCTCCTTTTGTGAGAGATCCACATTAATAAGCTCTATATCTTTAGATTCCATAGTTCTCAACTCTATGTCTTGGAAAGTTTGTTGAGGTTCCTCAAGTATTTTCCCTTCCTCCAACCCTTCATCAGTGGGTATTTGTTGTGGCTCTTCCTCCTGTTCTGCTTGGACCTATTCTTCTTCATTGCTTAGAGGGAGAGGAGTAACTAAACCTTTTTCCACACAAAATGTGACTTGATTTGGTAATGGTGGAGGTACTTTGGGTCCTTGGGGCTGAGATGGAAATTGACCCCAATCCTCCTATTGAGGCTAATTAGTCAGAGTATCCATTATCTTATCTCCCACCAACTCACTGTTAGGTGGCATGGTATAAAAATCTAACATCTAAAAGACATCAGCCCCTTGATTCTCCTATTCATCAATCCATTGTTGCATCTCATCCTTAGAAATTGTAGAATGAATAGGTTGTTGAAGAATGGATGGCGGTATAATGGTGGAGATTCTTCTTCATTCTAACTATGCTACTCTAGAAAAGACAAGTCATTTGACTCAAAGGAAGATTATCTTCTTCGTCTTCACCATCCACTTCTTCCCCTTCTAGAATGACTTCTAGGACTGATGGAAAAGGAATAAATCTTCTAATCACCTTTTGTCTCCTCTTGACCAGAGTTTTGATCTTTCTTCTCTTAGGAGCCGATGGGGAGGCTTGCACCTCTTGTTCAAGAGGAGACATTTTTTGTAGTTCTATTTCAATTCCTCCTTACCCTTGTTCTTGTAGTGGCACTTGAGAATTATTTTGGGTTTGTGTAGCTTCTACATTATCTGACCCTTATACATTATCTACCTATTGTACATCATCTACCCCTGATTGTGGGAG
The DNA here is from genome assembly GCA_028749045.1 of Cupressus sempervirens. Taxonomy (NCBI): domain Eukaryota; kingdom Viridiplantae; phylum Streptophyta; class Pinopsida; order Cupressales; family Cupressaceae; genus Cupressus; species Cupressus sempervirens. Next base: position 699,682,213 of record CM053786.1, on the reverse strand, counting down.
TGCTTAATTTTTTACTTCTTCTAGCCCATCTTATTGAGGAAAATTTATTTCCATCTTTCCTTTACCCTTCCGAGACCTATAATATCCAACTTATTTGTCATGTTGGTGCACTATTGCTGACCTTACTAGTTGTGAAAGTGGGCACTATTGTCTTGGCTCCTCTACCTTTGGCCAGGTGGGCTATAGCATGTAAGACTACCACTTGATAAATTTGATCCAATTTGAAAGGTCATTTGATCCAATCCTTGGTCTATTTGATGACATGCCTAGCCCTATGATTAATATCTATATTTTCTTCCATGTCAATCTCTATATTCATAATAGGTTGATCAAAAATCTTATCTCTATTATGCATGGATCTAGGAAATCTATAGTATCTTGTTGCAACACCTTTAAATGAACCTTTATATTCAAGTACTACTTTCCAAATAGAGAGTTATCCAAAAAAATCCCTTATACAGATACCATAGTCATCTACTACATTCATCCAATGGTCCTCAATTGCATCTTCATGTTGGAACATTTTTCCCACTAAGTACCACACTCTTCTAATGTTATAAAAATAGGGATGAGGAGAGTTATATTCATCCAAGGGATATTGATCCCATTCAAACTCAAAAGATAGAATATCCTATCTTTGGACCACACTAAATGGTCCTATAGTAATGGGCCATGCCCAGGTTATCTTGTGTTGCTTCCTTACTCTGTCATATGTAGACAAGAGTGGTCAAGCAATCTCAAGCAATATGAGTTTCTCACTTGGATACCTAGGGATCTTCTTGGGAATGATGGTCATACATATTACCCTCAAATAAATGAATGTCTAAAATTGGATGTAATAGTTGCCAACTTATGAAATATTTGCTACTACCTCATCTAACATCATTTTTGCATAATTCCCTTCAATGAACTAGATAATTGTGGAAATGAAAGCATCATTCACTATTTTTTAATCCTTTTTGTGCTCAAGAAGCCTCTTCTTCACCAACTGGGAATACATTATATATAGCCTAGCATTTGCATCTTGCATTATGCCCCTTCTAAACAATCCCAAATAGTATGTTGTCCTTTTAAATAACAAGTACACCAAATATAATTTCATGTAGAACTTATAGTTGTTCCTAATTACCACTAGTTTCTCATCTATATTCCCACTAAGAATTAAAGCCCAAACAATTGGCATCTTCATTATTTTGATAGTCTCAATGAAATGCACCATCCATATGTTTAGGTCTCTTGATGCTGGTAACCCCATGACTCTACTCAAAAGGATTATAGAATATCTAATAACCTCTTTCATATAACTTCTTGTGATGTCCACTTTTCCTACTTTTCACCCAAGAGGAGAATTCTCAATAAGGTATGAGGATTGGATGATTTTGAATGCTTTTTCTACATGTTCTCTGTATGATCTTTCTGCTAGGTGAGAGATCAATTTGACAAACTAATATTCTCTTAGGAAATGCAATACATTTTCTATGTTCTTAGTTTAGAGATCTAGCACAATCTCTCGAAGTTATACTCTTGACAACACTTTCTTCAGAGACATAATTTTCTACCAATGTCGTGATCAATTCTGAGGACTATATGGATACTAGGTGTGATGTTGTGTTCACTAGTCCTGATTGGATAAGAGCACATATCATTGGTGACCTCTACATAGGTTCATTGCACAACACTAGGAATGTGTTCCAATCAATATGACCAAGTTGAATGTCTGGATCTCTGAATAGTCATCTTGGAAGCATGACATTGCAAGAACAACTTGAAACTTGAAAATCACTAGTTTTGGGAACATCTTTGTAGTGAGGGACAATAATGAAGAAGTTATTGAATCTGCACAATATCAATGTATATTGGTCTAAAATTTGAAAAAACTTGATTAAGATAAACCCTAATAACAATGAAATACAACCTTAAAACACTAATTTTTCAAAAATGACTAAAACATTAAAAAACCTTATTAAACTCTTTGAAAAAAAAATTGCACACATGGTGAACCTTAGAGGTGTGTTAGGTGCACTTTACCTATACACCAACTCTATGTAGTGTGTGTATCTAGTACACATCATTTGGTGCACTAGATGTGTACCCTTATATCCCACAGGGATGTTTAAATCTATGTGAAGGTGTGCATGTGTGCACCTAACTGTAAGGTAAGGATATGTTAGTTTCTAGTTTTTCAAGAATATTTTAATGTTTTAGAAACAAGGTGTACATCTAGCACACCTTAGAGGTGTGTCAGATGTGCACTTTCTTGCCTAAAGTTTATTGTTTATATGTGTGTAGGTAGGCAAATAGTAGCAGAGTTGTACACCTCAAGAGTTACATAGGTACAAGAAGGGAAGCAAAAAGGAATCAAATGAAGGTAAGGAGGGATGGGGGTGAAAGAGAAGGAGGTGTAGGGGTCCCAGGCTCTATAGGCCTAGGGCTTAGTACACCTCTTGGAGGTGCACAACTCCAAGAGGAAAATGCTTTCCTCACTTCCTTAGCACACTAGCAAACTTGGTGAGGTGTCCTAGCTATGTTAGTGCACATTTTTGTTTGCAAAAAAATGACTTTCTCCCTAAGAATTTTTTTTTCAAAAATAGGGATCCATAAAGCTAAAAAAAAAGTAGGGGGTCCACATTTCTAGCCAAAATGGAGCATGCATTATGAAACCACAATAGCTCTTAGTGCTATTTTATATTGCATATAACTCAACCTTTCACTAGGTACTCTTTTTATGATTTCTTTTCAAATCCTCTTCATCAATGAATCAAATGATAGCATTCAAACCAAAAAGAAATTGTCTCACCAACAAGTAGTAAATTGACATTAGTGAATAAATAATGGCTATTCCATGATAGGTTCTACACTTCAAGATATCTCGTTTCAAAAATCTCCCTAATTGGCATTGTGGGAAAGCCAATACTCACAATAATACCAAAAAGAAACTCAATACCTTTGAAACTCTCCCTTTATCAATATGTGTGCTTTATTTGTATATAGGGTAATGTAATTTTTGTCAATCTCCTTTAATGTATCTCTCCCTTTGACTTCTATTAGCATATTTGTCCTCTTTTTGTCTTGCAAGTAACTTGATCTAATTTTGATTTATATCTCACTCTAAAGATGTTCAACTTCAATGTATCTCTCCCTATTTGACACCAATTCCAAATAATTTTCATCTTATCATGTAGATATTATCAATTTCAAGTTCTCCCTCTATCACGTTTCTTTTGACTCTAAGTCTTTTGTTTCATGTCCTTGATTACATTAGGTAGATTGTAAAGTAAGATCTACTGCAACAAGTTGTAGAATATATCAATCAACCGAGTTGATGTAGGGTACCACTCTTACCTATCAAGTACCTTGAGATAGGGGTATTAACCTTATATTACCTCTTAAATTTTCATGTACATCCTTAGGTAAAACCTTTTTGAATATATCAACTATTTGTTCCTTTTTATTCACATACTCCATTCTCCTTTCCTTATCTTGAACCAATTCTCTAAAATAATGATATTTCGTTGCTATGCACTTTTCCTTTGTATGCATCAAATGGTTTTTTGAAATTTTTATATAACTTGTATTGTCATAGTAGATCAGCACAAGTTTAGCGATTTTCTCTTTCATCCCTTTGAGTAACTATTTAATTCATACCACTTTTGTAAATTTCACTACAAAAATGACATATTTAGCTTTATTAGTAGATTGTGAAATAAGATTTTTCTTCTTACTAGTTTAGGTAACAAGTCTCTTTCCTAATAAAAATGGTCCACCACTTCTACTTTTTATTTCATTAATGTTTCTTTCCCAATCAACATTTGTATAGGCTCTTAACTCAAAATTGTCATTTCTCTTGTAGTATAGACCATAATCTTTTGTCCCTTTAAGATCTCATTATCCTCTTTACAACCATTAAGTGATTCTCCTTAGGATTTGTAGAAACCCTTGCAACATTCCTAATAGCAAGTGTAATATCAGGTCTACTATGAACTACATATTGCAAGTTGTCTATCATAGGCATGTACAATGTTTGGTTTACCTTGAAAGAATCATTAGTTTTAGAAAAGTTATGTCCTATCACCATAGGTGTACTAATTTCTTTTTAATCTTCTAGACCAAAACTCTTTAAGATCACCTTTACATATGTTGACTAAGTAATATAAATACCATATTTCATTTGATACTCTTGCAAATGAAAAAAGAACTTAATCACTCTAGACATAGACATCTAAAATTATTTCATTACTTCATCTAAATATATCTGGCACAATGCATTTCGTCCTCCAAATATGATATCATAAAAAAATATTTTGACTAGTAAAATTCCTTTACCTCATTCAGTATTTCGGTAAAGATTGTTTTTTTCATCAATCTTGTCAAAACAAATATTCACAAGATAGTAATGCAATCTTTCATACCATGATTTGTGACCTTGCTTTAAACCATATAAAGTTTTGTGTAGTCTACATACCATGTTCTTATTATTAGGATAAATAAATCCTTTTGGTTTTTCAATGTAAACCTCCTCTTCTAGTATACTATTTAGAAATGTTGACTTAACATCCATTTGATAAACTTTGAAACCTTTGTATCCAAAATAAGAAAGGAGAGTTCTCACTCCTATTTTTGTAACTAGGGAAGATGTCACCCCATAGTCAATTCCCTCTTCCTAAGTGTAACCTTTACAAACTAACCTTTCCTTATTTCTTGTTACCTGACCATTCTCTTCCAATTGGTTTCTATACACCCACTTGGTTCCAATAACATTCTTTCCCTCTAGTCTAGGATCAAGTGATTAGGTTTCATTCTTCTCAATCTAAACAATCTCTTAATTCATATCTTTAATCAAGTCTTCATTTTCTAATGCATCCTTAATAGTTCTAGGTTTGTGCATGCTCAACAAGAATATATCATTTTTTAATCTATTCTTTATCATTGATCAATATTCTCTTCCACCAATGATTTTCTCAATAGGGTGATGTCTTCTGACATACTTTGACAATATTGGCTCAGTTCTTCAATAATAGGTCTTTTGGGAAATTCAATTTCAATTTCAATATGTACATCTCTATTACGTAACTTGACATTCCTCTTTTGCAATCTAATCTTAGGATCGGACTATAGCTTATCCTCTGAATGCAAATCAACATTTATCAGATGCGTCTTGAGAGCTAATAATTCTAGTTGATTACCAACTTGAATTACATAATCTTCAACATTCATGCGTTCATAGTAGTATACAAATATCTTATAATCTTGATGTTCCTTCTTTGCTCCAACTTCATGTATATTTGTATACTCATCAACTTTTATATTTGCACTTTCCATGATTTTTTTATTGTTAGTATTTAAACACTCTTAAGCTTTGCTTCTTGTGGAATAACCAAAGAATATGCCTTCTTCACTTTTAGCATCAAATTTTCCTTTCCTATTGTCCTTTAGAATGTAGCACTTTCTTCTAACTACCTTAAAATATTTGACATTGGGTGAGTATCCATACCATAATTCAAAATGTGTAATGCTTGTACCTTTCTTCACATGTAACTAGTTCAAGGTATAGATTGTTGTACTAATAGCTTCTCTCTAGTATTTCAATGCAAAATTATTCTCCATCATTAGTGTACTAGCACAAACCATCATAGATTTGTTCCTCCTTTCTGGAATTCCATTTTGTGGACGGATCCAAGTGTTGAAAATAGATTGATAAAAGTATGACAATGTGTTTCAATTATTATTTTGTCACTGATGTCAAACCTACTACTTTCTAGTACAACAATTGCTTAGATGATTTGAGAAGCATCATTTATTTTATTGATGAAGAAGATTTGATCAAATGAGGTAACACTAGCACGTAGAGGAAAGATTGAGTTATGATATGGAAGAGGAGTACAAGGATCAGCTAAGTTAGTGATATAATAGTGCATTGATAATCTACTTAAGATTACAAAGGATGGTTACACTAATTAAGTTCAGAAGAACAAGTTAAATGAATTGTGTCTACCAAGCTTAACAATCTACACAATAGGTGTTGAGAAAAGTTAGTTTAAGCCAAGAAGGAAATTGCTTGGGCTGAGGAAAGTAAATTTTAGTGTAATCTGAGTGATATGGTATAAGCCTAGTAAAGTTTAGTTGATGTCAAGCATTGGTAAACTTTAGTTTGTGCCAAGTGCTTTTATAGTGTATGTTGAGCAACACAGTATGTGCCAAGCATCGGAAGCAAGTTAATACCAAGTGTTAAAATTATGAGAAAGATCAAAAATTTGATCAATCTAAGCTGACAAGTTTGATTTATTACATTGTATGAACCATGTGGAAGATCAGTTGGATGAGCTGGTGGCACAAAATTCAAGATCAACCGTTTTGGGATGAATTCAAATAGAATGGAAGGAGAAGTTTCTAGAAGGGAATGAAATCTAATGAGGGGCAGCTTCATTGAATCTTACATAATCCAACCTAACTATAAAATGGAATATGGAGGATGAATGCAAAATATCTTAATTCTCTATTTATATAGATGGTTGGTTAGAAACAAAGGTTGTTATGTGCAAGAGCCTAAGGAAGACAAGGAGTCTAGGGTATTGCTTCACTCAGTGACCTAAGAGAAGAGATTGCTTTTGGTAGAAAAGAGAGAAGGCTTAAACGTATGGATGCTTGAAGGGTTAACAAGCTATCATAACTAAACTATGTGAAATCCAAGCAGAATGAAGGAATGAAATATATATCTATAATTTGCATATGGAGTTGTAAGTTTTTATCAGATCAAGCCTTATTGATACATTCTAATCATTGTACTAGTCTAAGGTAAATCCTTTGGATTAAGGTTGACCTAATAGTCATTTATAAATCCTTTAACTAGCTGACACTCTACATGAATTATCTAAAGTTCTCTAATAAGGCTCACTCCTAATAGGGTGATTAAAAATCTTTAACTAGGCCACAAGGTTACATTTATCAATGTGCATTGTAACCTTTAATAGGGTTGGCCTTTCATTGGGCATCACTTTAGAAGAGTGAGAATGAGTAACATGTTATTGGTGGTTTTTTCTAAATTGGATTTACACATTAAATCATCATGTCAAATATGTTATTTAATCTATTATGTTTCATGTTTACATTTTTGAAAAGTTGATTTGATGGTAGCCTAATAGTTTAAGTGATTGTATGATCTAATGGATGCATGTGTGATAAAAATGTTTTATGATATAAGTTCACTAAGTTGTGGAAAGTTTTCATTATACATCTGGACCTTGGATAATATATTTATGCCCCCCTCCCAAAGTTTTTCTGAAAAATTCCAATAATTGTTATCAGAGCCATCTTCCTAAGAGGACTAGTTTGAAGGTACTAGAAGCACGAAGATCAAGATGTCAAAAAGAGAGGTACCAAATCTTAATAGAGATAAGTCTCTTGCATGGGAAATTTTGATGAAGCTACACCTAGGAGGTTTTGGAGATCATGCACAAACTACCATTCTTGTTGAGCATGTCAATCCTACTTGAGTCATAACTATTGAAGATCTAAAGAACAAAAAAGAACACAACCAAGCAATGTTTGAGATTACCTTTGCCCAAATTTATGCCCAATTTGATGATATCAAGGGTTGTGACAATGCAAAGAAAATGTGGAGTTCTCTACACAGTATCTATGGAGGTGACAAAAATGTTCAAAGTGAAAAAGCTAAAATTATTAGAGGTAATTTCGATGATATAAGAATGCAAGAAGGTGAGAATATTTCTCCATATTTCTCTAGGATAAAAAAATTTATTAATGCAATAAGAGGAGCTACTAGTAAAATAGATGATGATACCATACTAAGAAAAGTTTTCAGCACACTACTATCTATATACACTATTAGAGTTTCTACAATACATGAACTACGATGTATGCCAAGGAATGATCTAACACTTAAAGGTCTAGTAGGTAGGCTCACTCATTTGAGATATCTAATTATAATAATTAAAAACTTGACAATATTGAATATGCTTTCATAGCTAAGTTGTTATTGAAGGAATCTAATGAGAAGAAAAAAAGGAAAAGTATGTGTCAAGTGATAGTGTTACAAATGAGGAAGATGTAGACCAACTTGAAGCACTACTAGCAAGGAAATTCTTCAAACTTTAAAGTAAGTTCAAAGGTAAGTTTCCTATCATGTGTTTTAATTGCAATGAGGTTGGTCATATTGCGACTAGATGTATTGAGAAGAAGAATTATAAAGGTGGAGACAAATACAAAAATAGAAGGGATGAAGACAACATAGATTACAAAGATAAAGACAAGCAGTCTTGCAATATTGTTGAAGAGGAAACAAAATATGGATCTAACGATCATGATGATGAAGTGGTGCATGTTGTAATGAAGGATGAAATTGATGAGGACAAGGAAACTACACTAGTGTATTTTGTGAACAAGAATGACAAATGGATCATTGAAGTTTAGTTTCTGCTGAGCATTGTGATAGTCAATATTGAGCAATGCAATTTGTGTTGAGCATCGGAATCAAGTTAATACTGAGTGTCAGTGTTATGAGAAAGATCAATAATTAATCAATCTGATCTCACAAGTTTGATTTCTTGGATTGTGTGAACTATGTGGAAGATAAGCTTGATGAGTTGGTGGCATAAAATTCAAGATGAACCATTTTGAAGTGAATTGAAAGAGAATGGAAGGAGAAGTTTCTAGAAGGGAATGAAATGAATGAGGGGTAGATTCATTAAATTCTACCTAATCCAACCTAACCCTAAAATGGACAATGGAGGATGAAAGAAAAAAGATCTTAATTCTCTATTTATAGAGATGGTTGGTCAGAAGAAAAGGTTGTCATGTATGAGAACCTAAGGGAGACAATGAATCTAGGGTATTGCTTCATTTAGTAACCTAAGAGAAGAGACCACTTTGAAAACAAAGGAAAGAAGGCCTAAGGGTATGGATTCTTAAAGGATGAAAAAGCTTTTAGAGATGAAGTGTGTGAAATCCAAGTAGAATGGAGGACTAAAATATAGATTTTTAATCTATAAATGAAGTTGTAAGTTGTTATTAGATCAAGCCTTGCTTTTACTTTCTAATCATTGTACCATTTTAGGATAAATCTTTTAGATTAATATTAACCTAATAGTAATTTGTAAATTCTTTAAATGGGTGACATTCGAAGTGAATCATCTAAAGTCCTCTAATAAGTCTCACTCCTAATAGGGTGATTGAAATCCTTTAACTAGGTTAGTGCACTATAACCTTTAACCAGGTTTTCCTTTCATAGGGTATTACTTCAGAAGAGTGAGAATAAGCAGCATGTTACTAGTGGTTTCTCCTAAATTGGGTTTCTACATTAAATCATTCTGTCAAATATATTATTGAATCTGTTATGTTTCATGTTTACATTTCTGCAAAGTTCTTTTGATAGTGACCTACAAGTTTAAGTGATTGTATGGTCTAATGGATGTATGAATGCTAAAAAAAATCATGGATATGGGATTAGTAAGTTATGAAATGTTTTTATTGTTCATCTAGAACTTGAATAATTGATTCAACGCCCCCATTTATTCTAAAGAATTTCAACACCTAGGCGCAAAGGTTAGTCTCTTGATTCCTCTATCATTACAAAAAAAAATTAAATTTATTTGATGTAGAGTCTCCACCTCTGCTAGATGTCAAATACTTTAGACTTTTACCAATCTCTTTATCAAATCTAGTAGAGTAACACTAATTTTTTTTTAAAAGAATCAAATTTCTCTCTAGAAAACATAAGAATCATTATTCTAGAATAATCATCAAAAAATAGCATAAAGTATTTCTCACCTTTTTAGCTTTGCACACCAATTGGTCCACATAGATCAATATAAACTAATTCCAAAATTGCATTTGAAGTATGAGTCTTACTCTTAAAACTATTAAAAAAAAATTATCTTACCTCATTGACATTATTTACAAATTACATTATCTAGTTTCTTCGGTTTTGGAAAACCTTTGACCCTCTCCATCTTAATGATACTAACCAAATTATGAAAATTTACATTACATACACTTTTGTACCATATCCACATATCGTCAAATTGTACAATGAGAAAAGTAGCTTCATTCATGTCAAGATAAAATGGATTGTTGATATAATATTATTTTGATGAAAAGAACCTATAATGGAACAATAATTATTTTTTCAGTGATTTCAAACCTACTAACTATTGGTAAGATAGTTTCTTTTTTGTTTGAAAGCTATCATGTAGTTGATTGATGAAGAGGATTTGAAAAAAGGAGATAGCAATACCACTTAGAGAAAGGTTGAGTTATTTGGTATGTAAAAGAAGCACTAAGACCATGTAATACATTGATATTATAGTGTATTGATTATCTAATTAAAGTCTAAAATTAAATAATACTCAAGTTAAGACTGGAAGAAGATCAAGTAAGAAATGTGTCTACTAAGCCATGTCAAGAAGTAAATGCAAGATGAGTAGAAATCCTTAGAAGCCAAGTCAAAAAAAAAAAAGTTTCAAGCAAAGATGAAAGATAGTGAAAACCAAGTGATTTGTAGTATATACCAAGTAAAGTTTAGCTGGTGTCAAGCATCAGTAACCATTATAGTTTTCTGTGTGAACTAGTGTTGGCCAAGTGATAGAACAATATAGATGTTTAGTGACACGAAAAATGGTTAAATCAAAGATTTAATGAATTTAAGATGACTTTTTTTCTTCTTCAATTATGTGAAGCATTTCAAAGATGATTATGACTAGATGGTGGCATAAAATTGAAGGTAAACCATTTCAAGGAATATTCAACAAAGATTGTAGAAGAATTTTCTAGAGGAACCAAATGGGAAAGTGGGTAGATTCATTATATCCTACCTAACCCTAGGTAAAAGTAAAAAGTTGTGTCGTCTTTTAGGCTGACTTATGAGAATAACTAAATTTGAGTATTTTTATCCAAAAATTAGTTTTTTTCAAACATATGGTTTAGATAAATTCAGTGTAGCTAATTTATATACAGTCTCACAGTTTTCCAATTGGAAATGTCTATTAAATGGATGTTTTATACTAGTTTGTATCCAATAACTAAAGAAATAGAATTATTTCAGAAATGTGAGATTTCAATAACTCTTACTATTTTTTATGACATTTTTTGGTAAACTATAAATATCATTTTATAGAGCTCAAAGTCAAGAATATTCTCATATAGAGTTTATACTATTTTAATTAGATATAGTATATTATAATTAAAATAATCGACAAGCATGTATTTTAACACTCGAAAAGATGTCAATTTTGAGAAAGAAAAAACTATTAAAATCATGTTAAAAAAAATTTAAAATTATATGACGTTCTAGAGGAGAGAATCCTCCTCAAGAAAATATAGGTCTAAAAGAGAAAATATAAAAGAGAGTCCTTGATTCCAAGTGAGTTGAAAGTTGAATCATTAGAAAAGAGTAAATATAGGTCAAAAGCCATTTTTTATATTTGATTATTCTACTTGTATATGTTATATATAACATAGTCTAAGCTCAAATGGAAATAAGTTTATTTCCATATAGTCTTGTGGTGGGAACTATACCCCTAATTTTCATCATTTTTTAGCAACTAAAAAATCATCTATATAGATTAGGAAACTGTATCAATTCTTATTTCAAATATTTATTAAAAATTATAATCCTAAACTTCATCCATATCTACACATTTCATTAGTTTAATTCATTTTGAAATTCTAAATAATAAAACAAGTTTTATGTTATGGAAGGTGAATAGTTATACTTTTGTTAGCCTTTTCATTTACAAAAGGGTGACAGGTTTGTGCTTTTACCCCCCCAAAATGAACAATTGTGGTTAGGAAGAAAAATATATAATTTGTCTATTTATAGAGATAATTGGTTACAAGAAAGGGTTATCATATACAAGAACTGAAGTAAGACAAGGAGTCTATGGTGTTTCTTTCTTTAGTGGCCCAATGGAGATGACTATAGTTGGCATGAAACGAAAGAAATCTTAAGAGTATGAATGATTTAAGGGTGAACAAGCTATTAGAGGTGAAAAGTATGAATGCCAAGCTAAGTGTAGAATGAAAATAGAGATCTATAATCTACAAGTGAGTTGTAATTTGTTATGAGATCAAGCCTTATTGTTACTTTCTAATAACTATATTAGTTGAGAGTAAATCCTTTGGATTAAGTTTGACCCAATAGTCACTGATAAATCCTTTAACCAAGTGACATTCTAATGGAATGGTCTAAAGTCCACTAACAAGGCTCACTCCTAATATGGTGATTGAAATCCTTTAACCAAGTCACATTAAAAAGTGTGTATTGTAATCTTTAATAGGATTGGCCTTTCATAGGGCATCACTTTAGAAGAGTGAGAATTAGTAGCATGTTACTAGTGGTTTTTCCCAAATTGGGGTTTCACATAAAATTGTTGTGTCAAATTTTTTGAATATTCTTATGGTGTTTCATGTTTACATTTCTACAAATTTTTCTTAACCTAGGACAATAACCTATAAATTTTAAGTATTGTATGATCTAATGGATGCATTCATAATAAGATTTTGAACATTGAAACATTTTATTTGTACATCTAGACCTTGGATAACTGATTCACCCCCCTCCCCCCCTCAATTATTCTAAAGAATTCCAACAATTGGTATCAGAGCCATTGTGCTCAGGGTATTCAAAGAAAAAGGTCAATATGTACAAAAGAGTGGTACCAAAACTTAACAAGGATAAATTCCTTACATGGAAAATTCTAATGAAACTACACCTACGAGGTCTTGAGTCCATGAAAAATCTACTATCATCACTGAGCATATTGACCTTGCTAGAGAGACCTAACTGCTAATGATTTGAAAATATAAGAAAGAACATAATTAGGCCATGTTAGAGATTCCATCTTCCCTAAGCTACACTAAGTTTGATGACATCAAGGAATCTAATACTGCTAAGTAGATTTGGAAATCTATAGAAGACATCAATGGATGAGAGAAAAATGTGTTGAGAGCTAAATCTAAATGTCTAAGAGGTAAGCTTAATGGTATGAGAATGCAAGAAGGTGAGAATATAGCCAGAGTAAAAGAAGTAGTTGAATTTTTTAGAGGATAAACTAGTAGACTTGAAGATGAGACTATGATTAGAAAAGAACTGAGAACCCTACTACCCATAATGCTATTAGATTCTCTACCTTCTAAAAACTAAGGTGCACACTTGGTAATGATCTGACCCTTGAAGGATTGATAGGTAGACTCACTTGATTTGAACTCTCTAATTTTGATAATATCAAATCGATGAATGTTGAATCTACTTCCAAATCTAAACTATCATTAAAATAACATAAAGAGAAGGAAAAAAAGGTCAAATATGTTTTTAGTGATAGTGATATAGATAAGGAGGATGTAGAATGTCTTGAAGCAATCTTGGCAAGGATATTTCATAGATCCAAAGGAAAATTCAAAGGTAAGTTACCTATCATGTGCTTTACTTGTAATGAGGTTGGTTATATTTTTGTTAGATGTCTAGAGAAGAAGAACAATAGAAGTGTAGACAAATACATAAGTAAAAGAGATGAGGATAACAAAGATTACAAAGATAAAGGAAAGAAGTCTTGCTACATTGCTGAAGAAGAAACCAAAGATGGATATGATGACCATGATGATGAAGTGGTGTATGTTACAATGAAGGATGATTCTTATGAGGATGAGACAACTGCACTAGTATCTTATGTGAACAAGAGTGATAAATGGATCATTGACAATGGGTGTTCACTTCACATGAATAGAGATAAAAATAATTTCATTACCCTTGATTGTTATGATGGAAGTAGTGTAAGATTTGGTAATGATACACCTTATCTAATAAAATGAAAAGGGTCAATCAAACTCATAGATAAGATCATTTGTGACTATTCTTATTATCTAGAAGGACTTCACTATAACTTGTTGGATGTGTAACAACTAAATAATTCATCTTGCAAAGTTAAGTTTGAGAACAAGATAGAAAACATCTATGAAATGGTTGGGAAACTATTTGGGAAAGGTTAGAAGACTATAGGTAATAAAATTTATCTCAAAATGAATGATGCTACTTGTCTTGTTGTAGAATTTGATGATGAGTGGTTATGGTACAAGAGGTTATCTTATGCTAACTTTGATAACTTAGTCAGTATCAGTAACATGAAAAGAATCAAATGTTCGCCTAAACTTAACAAACCTACCAATATGATTTTCAAATAATGTTAGTTAGGCATGATGGAAAAATATATAGTTTAAAGTAACTCTCATACCTCAAATAAAATTTTGGAAAAATGCTCATACTGAGTTGTGTGGACAAATTGATGTGAAAATCTATAAAAGTGACAAGTACATTATCCTATTTGTTGATGATAATTCTAGGATGATGAAAGTTATGTTTCTAAAATAAAAATATGATGGTTTTGAAATATTTAAGTGGTACTTAGCTAGAATTTAAAAGGAGATAGGTGAAGTCTTGAAATTTCTAAGATCTAATAGTGGTGGATAATTTACATCAAATGAGTTTGACATGTTTTGTAATGATAGAGGAATTAACAGACAGATGTTCTCACCTAGAACAAATTTTCAAAGGAAGAATGGATTTGTAATGGACCATGCTAGGACACTCATAATGTAGAAGAAAATTTCTTTGAAATACTACAGAGAATTTGTAGGTACATATGTATATACCTTGAACCATGTCCAAGTCAAAAAAGGTACTCATTAAACACCTTTTGAACTATGGTATGGATACTTACCCAATGTAAAATATTTTAAGGTATTTGGAAGCAAGTGCTACATTCTTAAGGATTTTAGTAATGAAAAATTATGTGCTAAAAGTGAAGAATGTATATTCCTTGTCTACTCCATAAGACATAAAGATTATAAGTGTTTAAATACTAACACTGACAAAGTTGTGGAAAGTGCAAATGTGAATTTTGATGAATATACATAAGTACACAAAGATGAACTTATGAAGGAGATTGAAGAGTACAAATAATTTGTATACTTTTATGAAGGTATTCTTGGTGATGAGAGATGTTATAAACCAATTTGTAAATCAACATCAAGTTTTAGTGACTATCAATCCATATACAATGAATTCTTGGTTGCATTCAAGATCTGAGTTGCTTTTAGGAGTTCAGTTGTACACAAAGACTAAGGCACATTTTGATTCTAAGATAAGTGTACATGAAGGAGATGTTGAGTTACCTAAAAGAGAAGTACATAGTGATTCTAAAGTTGATAGACCTATTGAAGAAAGAAAAAAAGAACCAAGATTGTCAAAGTCTATCAAAAGATATCACCCTGCTGAAAAATTTATTGGAGATAAAGATGCTAGACCAATAACAAGGACTAGGATAAGAAGTGATACATGTTTGTAGAGCATGCATGATACTAAGAGAGTGAAAAATTCCTTAGAATATGAGGACTAGAGTAAAGCCATGAGAGAAGAAAATGATTAGGTTGAGAAGAATAAGACATGGACTCTAGTTCCTCGACTAGAGGACAAAAATGTGACTAGAACCAAGTGGGTTTACAAAACCATGTTAGATGAAATTGGTGTAGTCATAATAAATAAGGAAATATTATTTTTCGAAGGGTATGAACAAGAAGAAGGAATAGACAATGGAGAAAGATTTTCCATGGTTACAAGATTGGAAGGACTAAGAACTCTTCTTGCTTACTATGCATAGATAGGTTTCAAAGTTTATCAAATGGATGTGTAGTCAACATTTTTGAATGGCATATTAGAAGAAGAGGTTTACATAGGAAAACCTAAATGATTTGTTGATGCTACCAATAAGAACATGGTATGTAGACTACACAAAGATTTATATGGTTTAAAGAAAGTCACAAGAGCATCATATGAAATGATTCAAAATTATCTTCTGAAGATTAGTTTTGATAAGACTAATGATAAAACCAATCTATAATTGAAGATAGAAGGTGGTAAAGGTAGTTAACTAACTGGTGATGATATTGTATTTAGAGGTCAATATACATTACAAGGAATTTGCAAATAAAATGTAGAAGTAATTTGAGATGTTTATGTTTGGAGAGATCAATTTCTTTGTTGGTTTGTAAGTATATCAGTTGAAATATGGTATATACATCACTTTGTCTAACTATGTTAAAGAAATATTGAGAACTTTTGGATTGCAAAATTCAAAACTAGTTAGCACATCTATGGTAATAGGACACATACTATGATTGATAAGCTCCAATATCTACATAAACTGATGAAAATCTTTTGAAATTGTTGTTTATATCTACACAAAGTGATGAAAAGTCTATGATTGGTGAGTTCCAATATGTAGTACATAGAAAATCTAACATTGCAATTAGCTATTGGGATTTTTGCCATATTTTTTGCAAATCTTTAGGAAAACTATTTTATGGTTGTTAAAAGAGTTATGAGATATCTGAAAGGAACAAAAGACTATGGTCTATAATACAAGAAAAATGAAAACTTTTAATTGAGATCCTATATAGATGTTGATTGGGCTGAAAACATTGATGACAAAAAGAGAACACAAGTGGTCGAGAATTTTTCTTAGGAAAGAGATTGGTCATTTGGATCGGCTAGAAACAAAATTTCATATCTCAATCTAGTGTTGAAGCTAAATATGTGGTTGCTATAGTAAATTGTACAAATGTGGTTGGATCAAATAGTTACTCAAAGGTGTGAAGGAGGAAATTACTAAACCTAAGGTAATTTATTGTGATAATACAAGTGTTATAAATATATCAAAGAACCTTTTGATGCACACAAAGAATAAGCGCATTGCAATAAAGTATCATTACTTGAGAGAGTTACTTCAAGATAAAGAGGTAAGAATCAAATATGTAAGTACAAAAGAATAGATAGCTGATATATTCACAAAATCTTTTCCTAAGGATGCACATGAATATCTTAGAGGGAAACTAGGGGTGATACCCATATCCAAAGCTATTTAAGAAGCATGAGTAATGCCCTGCATCAATTGAGATGAATGTTGTATCTTAAAACTTGATGTAGTGGATATTAGTTTAGGAGCTATCTAAAGTAACGAAGGAGCTAAATTAGAAGATTTATAGTCACATGCAAGGTGATAGAGAGAGAATCTAAATTGATTATATCTACATAAAGTGATGAAACATCTTTGACATTGTTGTCAAAAAGGGAGATAGAATACCTGAAGATAAGTATAGGGAGATAAATATGTATAGGGAGAGATAAGTACATAAAGAGATAAATACCTACATATCAGAAAGAGGAAGTAGTAAAGGAACTTGACAAATCTCACATTACCCTTTACTAAGGAAGGACATATACTACACTAATAGAGGGAGAAAATTCAAAGATTTACTTTCTTTTTTGTATAATTGTTGGTATTGGTTTTCCATCAATATGAAAGAGGGAGATTGTTGATATAATATTGGTTTGAAGAGAAGAATGTATAATGGAAAAATCATTATTTTATCAATGATGTCAAACATACTACCTACTAGTGAGACAACTAATTATTGGTCTGAAAGCTATCATTTAATTGATTGATGAAGATGATTTGAAAAGAGGAGATAACAATAGCACCTAGACAAAGGTTGAGTTCTTTGGTATGTAAAAGAAGTAGTAAGAAAAAGTAAGACATTAATACTAAAATGTATTGTTTATCTACTTAAGATCTAAATGAAAGATTAATCAAGTTAATACTGGGAGAAGATCAAGTAAGAAATGTGTCTACCAAGCCTTGCTGAGTACTTAGAGCAAGCCAAGAAAAAATCCATAGAAGCCAAGTAAAAAACAAGATTCGCTAAGGAAAGACAAAAAATAGTGCAAGTCAACTGATTAATAGTATATGGTGAGTAAATTTTAGTTGGTTCTGCGCATTAGTAAAATTTAGTATTTTTTGAGTAAACTAGTATTGGTGAAGTGATAGAAATGTTTAAATATTGACTGACATCAAACAATGTTAACTTGAAGATTTGACCAATCTTAGTTAACTATTTTGATTTCTTGAATTATGTAAAGTGTGTGGAAGATAGCTATGATGAGATGGTGACAAAAAATTCAAGGTAGATTGTTTTGTTGTGAATTCAAGAAAGCATGTAGAAGAAGCTTCTAGATTAACCAAATTGAAAAGTGGATAGATTCATTGTATCTTACCTAGCCCTAAAATGGATGATTATGGTTAAGCAAAAAAAGATCTAATTTCTCTATTTATAGAGATAGTTGGTTAGAAGAAACGGTTTTCATGTGCGAGAACCTAAGGAAGACAAGGAGTCTAGGGTATTCCTACATTTAGTAGCTAAATAGAGGTGATTGTAGTTGGCATGCAAAGCAAGAAGGCTTAAGAATGTGAATGCTTGAAGGGTGAACAAGTTATCAGAGATAAAAAGTATGGATGCCAAGTAGGATGAATGATTGAAATAGAGATCTGTAATATAAAAGTGAGCTGAAATTTATTGTGAAATCAAGCCTTACTATTACTTTTGAATCATTGTATCAGTCTAGGTTAAATCCTTTGGATTAAGATTGACCTGACAATCAATTGTAAATCCTTTAACTGGGTGACATTCTAATGGAATTTTCTAAAGTCCTACAACAAGGCTCACTCCTAATAGGGTGATTAAAATCCTTTAACCAGGTCACATTTAATAGTGTGTATTGTAACCTCCAATAGAGTTGTCCTTTCACATGGCATCACTTTAGAAGAGTGATATTTATTAGCATGTTACTAGTGGTTTTTTACAAATTGGGTTTCCATGTAAAATCCATATATCAAATTGTATGAATATTCTTATGGTGTTTCATCTTTACATTTCTACAAAAAAAAATTGACCTAGGAGAGTAACCTACAAGTTTTAAGTAGTGCATGATCTAATGGATGCATGAATATAAAGGTTTTATGGATATGGGTCTACTAAGAATTGATTTTTTTTTGGTACATTTGACCTTAGATAGCTGATTCAATCCCTGTTAGTTAGTTTAAATAGTTCCAACATGGATTACCTCTAGTTTGATTACTAGTACCAATGAGTTCTCCATCAACATCATAAACCTTATCCTTTTAGTTTCCAAATTGAACCTTACATCTTAAACTACTCAATTGTGACACACTCAATATATTAAAGTTAAATCCTTCCACATAGTAAGAATTATCACACATGATCTTATATGCCAGTTTTATTGACCCTTTACATTTGTCTTTATAATCTTTTATGTTCTCATCTCATTTATCTCTTTATTTTTCTCCACTTTTATTGTTCTACTTCTCTAGAAACCTTGCAACAATATGACCATCATCATTACAATTAAAAAACATGATAGTTAACTTAACTTTGTATTTTCTTTTTCCTCTACAAAATCTCCTAGCCAAAAATGATTCAATCTCTTCTACATCACCTTCATCTATATCACTATCACCAGAAACATGTTTGACATTTTTCTTTTTCTTATCTTTGGGATCTTTCAGTGGAAATTTAGCTTTGAAGGAAGATTCAACATTTTCTATTTTGAAATTATAAAAATTTCAAAGCTCAAAAGTAGTATGTCTACCAACCAATCCTTTAAGGGTTAGATCATTACTAGGAGTACATTTTAGTTCTTCTATAGAAGATACTGTAATAATATAGATAGGACACATGGTTCTCAACACTTTTCTAATCATAGTCTCATCTTCAATTATTCCATTAGATCCTTTGATTCCATTAATAGTTTCCTTGACTCTAGCAATACTGAACTATATTCTCACCATCTTGCATTCTTTTTTCATCAAATGGTGCAAGAGCACCTAGGTAAGCTAAGTGTGAAACCTAGGTATTTCTTTATTTTTGGCTTGTAGTGATGCTAGCCACATCACTATTCTAATAATAGGTCCTATGTGGTCCTTAGGTGTGTTTAGGAGACTTGGCAAGACCCAAAGTGACCAAGTTGCTAGAAGTTGCCGACTATTGTCAACTAGGTGACTTAGGTCCGGTAAAGGCTAAAGTGGTCTAGAAAGGTTCCAATGGCTTTTAATAGTTTATTTGAAGTAATTTTATGCATATTATATGTCTACTTTGTTTTTGTGCCAAATTTGGAGGTCTAACTCCATGTAGAACAAAAGTTGCTGAAATGTTGTCATGTTGTCATGACAACATTTTCTTGCAAAAAGCAACTTTTTGGCATTTGTGTGTTTAGAATGTCCTAAATATTTAGAACAGTTATGGAACTGATGGAGGAGCCTTTAAAAATGTGAGGACAGCCATTTTCAGGGGGTTGGACAAGTTGGTTTTGCATTTTGTACGAATTGAGCAAGTATTTTGTTGCCGGTTTTATGCATTTGAAGGCATTTTTAATAGAGGAGGATTGAATGGCCTGATTTTTGTGTTGGAAAAGTTCTGAAATATTGTTTTTAATCTTTTTGTAGTGTTGGTTTGATAATTTTAATTCGTTTGCATTAGTGTAGAAAAATCTTTTTGTTCTTGGCAAGTTGCTGATCCGAACAGGGCTGCACTTAGAAAATGGGATCTTAGGGCCACTTCCCACCATTGGAAACCTCTGGTATTTTGGGATTTGTAACTAGGATCCATGTACATTATGTATCAAGAAGGAGGGCCCTTGAAAGCATAAGCAAGAATTTTTAAGGTGATGCCCTAGGCAAGCCAAATGCAACTTGGCTAGGAATCACAGTTGGAAAATGAGTTATGGACAGGATTGAGTGTACAAATACCTCAATCTGGCTGCACAGTGAGTAATGAGAAGGTCTAACCTTGCTCCAATCCAAAGGAGAGGTCTTGGAAAGGTGTCTAAGGTGGTTTTCCATCACAACAGCGATAAAGCACTTGAAATCCTCATTTTTGGCCTAAAACTGTACTTTCATTGTACGGAAAGTTTGGGGGCTGGAAAATTACAGAATCTTGAAGTACTCTAAAAAGGGTATCCAAAAATATAATTTTTTTGTAGGGTTGTTAAGAAGTTTTTCAAGAAATCTTGTTTCTAGCTATTTAGGAGGGCTAATTCCTAGTAGCCTTTTTGGAGCAATTTGGTGTATCTTCCCTAGTAGATTGAATGCGCCTATGAAATCAGCATTGTTTAGGGTCATGGATGTTAGAAGGAGTCTAAAAAAAACCCTAGATGAAGAACTGGTACCCTTGGAGCTATAGATGGACTTGAGGGTTAATAGCGGACTGGAGCCGGCTAGTAAGAAATTTGATGTTACTTTGTTGGTGTACCCCCAACTGAAGGATTAGGATCTCTTGAGCAAGGTGCTAGTAATTATAGGGTGTGAAGAAGCCCTAGTGGGTCTAGTGAATGACCTAAGGTAGCCCTGAGAGAGAGCTTGGGGTTTGGAAGCAAGGTTGGGGTGTTACATCAAAGTTGTATCAGAGCAAGTTAAAGATTTGGGAAAGGTAGTTAATGTTGGAAGCCGCTGAAGAATCAGTAGGAGAATCCATGATGGTGACAAATGTGGAGTTAGCTAAAGAAGTTGATGATCAAAGGCAAAGAAATCAGCTTCTTGAAGAAGCACTAGAAGAGGTGAAGCAAAAACTAGATGCAGTTGTAGAGGCAGCCAAGAAAAGAGATGAAGAAGGAGATGGGAATGGTAAAAAGGTAGCAGAGGAAGATATTGCACCTGAACTTGATCCTATCTTGCAAGAAGAGCCCTTCTTGAAGGCAATCAAAGCCTTAGGAGGTAAAGCTTTGGAAGGAGTGCCACTTTTCAGTGGTAAGATGGATATTGATGTAGTTATGGATTGGTTAGAGGGTATGGAGAACCACTTTGAGTGTGAGGGTATCTCAGAGGCACATAAGGTTAAGGTTGCTAAGTCAAGGCTTAGAGGCTCAGCCTTAACATGGTGGAAGTATGTACAAGATGAAAGAGTCAGCATGGGCAAGAATCCAATTGTAAATTGGAGTGCTATGGCAAACAAAATCAAGGAGAACTTCCTACCTGAAGACTTTGAGATCCAAATCCATAAAAAGAGGCAAGGACTGAAGCAAAAAGATCTTGATGTGACCTCCTACACTAAAGAATTTTAGAGGTTGTGTTTGAGATCCAAGAAGCAAGAAGAGGAGTCACTCAAGGTGGCAAGGTATCTTGGTGGCTTGAAGTGGAACATTCAAGAGGAGCTTAGCTTATGGGCCCCTACCACTATCCAAAGATGTCATCAGCTAGCTTTGAAGGTAGAAGAAAAGAACAAGAGGAAAGGAGATTCTAACTTCAAAGATAGAGGCAAAGGCAGAAATCAAAAAAATCAAAGAGGAGGCTACCAAGGCAAAGGTAGTGATCAAAAGAGCCAAAGTGAAAGCAAACCCATGGAGCAAACTATTGACCACTCTTCAAGAGGTTGTTATAATAGAGGGAGAGGCAATCAAGGAGGATCAAGTAGGGGTAGAGGAGGTAGGAGCAGCTCTTACTTTGCAACAATGAAGTGTTACAATTGTGGTCAACTAGGCCATCCTACCTATAGGTGCCCAGACAAACCCTCTTCCTCAAGCCAAGACAAAAGGCTAGCATATGCACAAGAAGATAATAGAAGTTGCAAGGATGTTGACATAGACCATATTGAGTCTAAAAAAGGTGAGAACCTCATGTTTAGGAGGGTGCTGATCAAGCAACCAGCTTCTAATGAGCCTAGACATAGAAGGGCATTGTTTAGGATCAAGTGCAAGATCCTAGGAAAAGTATGCAAGGTGGTGGTTGATTCTGGATCCACTGATAATGTAATATCAAAGCAGGCTGTTACAAAGCCCAAACTGAAGAAGATACCTCATGACAACCCTTACAAAGTCACATGGCTTAACAAAGGGCAAAGAATCCTAGTGAATGAACAAACATGGGTGGACTTCTCAATTGCAGGATATAAAGACTGCTTATTATGTGATATTTTGCCAATGGATGCTTGTCATCTTTTGCTAGGGAGACTTGGCAGTTTGATAGGGAAGTGGTCTATGATGGCAAGGAAAATACCATAACATTTAAGAAAGGAAGCAAGACCTTAAAAATTCAGTCATTGTTAGAAGGGGATGAACCATAGTCCAAGGTGCCTAATGTGCTACTATGTGGAGAGAAAGAGTTTATTAGAGACCTCAAGCATGAGGAGAGCCAAGGATTTGCAGTCATACTAAAGGCTGCAAGTGAAGAAAAGCCAGTCCAAGAACCTTTACCAGAAGAGGTACAAGAGTTGCTTGTAAAGTATAAGGAGATTGTTAGTGATGGTACACCAGCTACCCTACCACCAAGAAGAGTTATCAGCCATCAAATTGACTTTGTTCCAGGTGCCTCACTACCTAATAAGGTAGCCTACAAGTTAACCCCAGATCAGAACCTTGAAGTGGCAAGACAAGTCCAAGAGTTGATGGACCAAGGTTTGATCCAAAAGAGCATAAGCCCTTGTGCAGTCCCGGTGGTTTTGGCATCCAAGAAGGGAGGAAAATGGAGGTTGTGTACTGACGCAAGGGCCATTAACCGCATTACAATCAGGTATAGGTTTCCTATTCCAAGAATTGAAGACCTTATGGATTGTCTAGGAGGTGCTATGTATTTCACTAAGCTGGACTTGAAAAGTGGGTATCACCAAATTAGAATAAAGGAGGGAGATGAATGGAAGACAACATTTAAGACTACTGATGGTCTTTATGAATGGATTGTGATGCCATTTTTTCTTTCCAATGCCCCTAGCACCTTCATGAGGCTCATGAATGAAGTGCTCAAAGACTTCACAGGCAGATTTGTGGTGGTGTATTTGGATGATATCCTCATCTACAGCAAGACCAAAGAGGAACATGTCAAGCATGTAGAAGTGGTTTTGAAGAGGCTTCATGAGGAGAAGCTATCTATCAACCTTGAGAAGTGTGACTTCTTCAAGAAAGAGTTGGTGTATCTAGGCTTTGTGGTGTCTAAAGGAACTTTGAAGATGGACAAGGAGAAAGTTGTTGCTATCCTAAGTTGGCCTACACCTACCACATCTAGTGAGGTAAGAAGTTTCCACGGGTTGTCTCAATTTTATAGGAAGTTCATTAGGAACTTTAGTGGTATTTGTGCACCATTTCTTGATACCATAAAGGGGGGAGTCAATTCCAAGTTTAGGTGGACTTTAGAGGCTGAAAAGTCATTTGATATGTTAAAAAAACAAGTAGCTACTTAACCCATCCTAAAATTGCCTAGCTTTGAAAAGTTGTTCACCTTAGAATGTGATGCAAGTGGCCTAGCAGTGGGTGGGGGGTTGAGTCAAGAAGGTAGACTAGTAGCCTTCTATAGTGAAAAGCTAAATGAGGCCAAGAAGAAATACTCATCCTATGATCTAGAATTGCATGCCTTAGTCCAGTGTCTTAGGAAGTGGAGACACTATTTGTTGCCAAAAGAATTTTTTGTGTTTACAAATAATCAACCTCTTAGCTACATCAACACACAAGAGAAGTTGAGCAACAGGCACTTGAAGTGGATGGAATATTTGCAGGCCTTCACCTTTACAATCAAGCATAAGAAAGGACAAATGAACAAGGTTTTTGATGCATTAAGTAGATGGGTTTTAACAGTCCAAGAGATTCAGCTCCATAGCATTGGAGTGGAGAGTTTTCAGAATCTTTACAAGAATGATGAGGACTTTGCTAAAGCCTATAAGGTATGCATGGATTTTGGGAACCACTTTCATAGCAGATTTTTAGAATACACTTTGTAAAATGGGTTGCTATTTAAGGGTAACTAGTTGTGTGTACCAAGAGGTTCCATGAGAGAGAACCTAATACAAGAGAAGCATAATGGCAGCTTGAGTGGGCATTTTGGTATCAGCAAGACAATAGAACTAGTGCAAAGGTTCTATTATTGGCCTAAATTGGTCAAAGATGTAACCAAGTATGTGGAGCAATGTATGGTGTGTATGAAGGCAAAATGAGGAATGAGAAATGCAGGTCTTTACCAGCCCTTACCAATTCCTAGCAGACCATGGGATTGTGTAAGTATGGATTTCATTGTTGGTTTGCCTAAAACTAAGCAAGGGTATGATAGCATTTATGTTGTTGTTGATAGATTCAGTAGAATGGGACATTTGATTCCATGTAAGACAACTAATGATGCAAGTCATATAGCTCATTTGTTTTTCAAAGAGGTTGTAAGGATTCATGGACTTCCATTAAGCATTGTGTCAGATCGAGATGTGAAATTCATGAGTCACTTTTGGAAGACTTTATGGAAGAAGCTTGGCACTAACATGTCTTTTGGTTTAGCTTACCATCCTCAAACTGATGGTCAAACTGAGGTGGTTAATAGAACTTTAGGTAACCTTCTTAGGTGCCTAACTAAGGAGTATGGTCAGACTTGGTATGTTATCATCTCACAAGCGGAATATGCCTACAATGATAGCAAGAATAGGACTACTGGAAAGAGTCCTTTTGAAATTGTTTATGGCATGCATCTAAGAGGTGTGTGTGAACTAAGGTGTCTTGGAAACATGGATCAGATTAGTGTTCAAGCTGAAGACTTTGTACAAACCATGAAGGAGATTCGGGAGCAAGTCAAGAAGACTATTCAAGACAACACTCTAAAACTCAAAGCCAAGGTGGATGAAAAGAAGAAGGATGTTTAGTTTGCTATTGGGGACTATGTGATGGTCCATTTGAACAAAGCAAGGCTTCAAAAAGGCATTCCTACTAAGTTACAGATGAAGAGGGTAGGGCCTTGCAAAATATTGGCTAAATATGGAGCAAATGCCTATAAGGTAGATTTACCTTCCAATTTGGGCATATCCCCTATTTTTAATGTACAAGACTTGGTGGCATACAAAGGTGACCCATCTCAGCTCAGTCTCGATGTTCATGAAGATCTTGAACTTGCTTCAACACCTACAAACAACAAGTTGGAGGTAGAAAAGGTGTTAGATTCAAGGGTAAAGAAGACTACAAGGCACAAGGTTTACATGGAACACCTCATCAAATGGAAGGAGAAACCAGTTTTAGAGGCTACATGGGTTGCTGACATAGAGTTCAAGAAGGTTGGCATACCTCTAGATTTGTTGCAAACTGATCCACCTTGAGTTCTTTGTTGGAGGGGGGAGTATGGTGCAGGAGCACCTAGGTAGGCTAAGTGTGAAACCTAGGTATTTATTTATTTTTGGCTTGTAGTGATGCTAGCCACATCACTATTCTAATAATAGGTCCTATTTGGTCCTTAGGTATGTTTAGGAGACTTGGCAAGACCCAAAGTGACCAAGTTGCTAGAAGTTGTCGACTATTGTCAACTAGGTGACTTAGGTCTGGTAAAGGCTAAAATGATCTAGAAAGGTTCCAATGGCTTTGAATAGTTTATTTGAAGTAATTTTATGCATATTATATGTCTACTTTGTTTTTGTGCCAAATTTGGAGGTCTAACTCCATGTAGAACAAAAGTTGCTGAAATGTTGTCATGTTGTCATGACAACATTTTCTTGCAAAAAGCAACTTTTTGGCATTTGTGTGTTTAGAACATCCTAACTATTTAGAAAAGTTATGGAACTGATGGAGGAGCCTTTAAAAACATGAGGACAGCCATTTTCAGGGGGTTGGACAAGTTGGTTTTTCATTTTGTACGAATTGAGCAAGTATTTTGTTGCCGGTTTTATGCATTTGAAGGCATTTTTAATAGAGGAGGATTGAATGGCCTGATTTTTGTGTTGGAAAAGTTCTGAAATATTGTTTTTAATCTTTTTGTAGTGTTGGTTTGATCATTTTAATTCGTTTGCATTAGTGTAGAAAAATCTTTTTGTTCTTGGAAAGATGCTGATCTGAACAGGGCTGCACTTAGAAAATGGGATCTTAGGGCCACTTCCCACCATTGGAAACCTCTGGTATTTTGGGATTTGGAACTAGGATCCATGTACATTATGTATCAAGAAGGAGGGCCCTTGAAAGCATCAGCAAGCATTTTTAAGGTGATGCCCTAGGCAAGCCAAATGCAACTTGGCTTGGAATCACAGTTGGAAAATGAGTTATGGAGAGGATTGAGTGTACAAATACCTCAATCTGGCTACACAGTGAGTGATGAGAAGGTCTAACCTTGCTCAAATCCAAAGGATAGGTCTTGGAAAGGTTTCTAAGGTGGTTTTCCATCACAATAGTGATAAAGCACTTGAAATCCTCATTTTTGGCCTAAAACTGTACTTTCATTGTATGGAAAGTTTGGGGGCTGGTAAATTATAGAATCTTGAAGTACTCTAAAAGGGGTATCCAAAAATATAATTTTTTTTTAGGGTTGTTAAGAATTTTTTCAAGAGATCTTGTTTCCAGCTATTTAGGAGGGCTAATTCCTAGTAGCCTTTTCGGAGCAATTTGGTGTATCTTCCCTAGTAGATTGAATGTGCCTATGAAATCAGCATTGTTTAGGGTCATGGATGTTAGAAGGAGTCTAAAAAAAACCCTAGATGAAGAACTGGTACCCTTGGAGCTATAGATGGACTTGAGGGTTAATAGCGGACTGGAGCCGGCTAGTAAGAAATTTGATGTTACTTTGTTGGTGTACCCCCAACTGAAGGATTAGGATCTCTTGAGCAAGGTCCTTGTAATTATAGGGTGTGAAGAAGCCCTAGTGGGTCTAGTGAATGACCTAAGGTAGCCCTAAGAGAGAGCTTGGGGTTTGGAAGCAAGGTTGGGGTGTTACATCATCAAACTTACCTTTAAGACTTTCAGATTTGGCTCTCAGCACATTCTTATCTCCTCTGTAGATCTTGTGTAGGGAATCCCACATCCTTTTGGAAGTGTTACACTCCTTGATGTCATCAAACTAAGAATAGTTTAGGGCAGATGCAATCTCCAATGTTGTGTGATTGTGTTCTTTATTTTGTTTTAGTTTTTCTACTGTCATACCTCAAATAAATTTTTACATACTCAATGGTTATAATTGATAATGAAAAGTCTCCAAGTCCTCCTAGATGTAGCTTCATCAAAATTTACCATGCAGAAAAATTATCCTTGTTAAGCTTGGGTACCTTTCTTTCTGACATCTTGATCTTTAGCTTCTAGTACCTTGAAATTATTTCCTCATAAGCACCAAACCTTTGATACCAATTGTTGGAATATTTAAAATAAATGAGAGGGGGGGTGAGGGGTTTGAATAAGTTATCCAAGGTCCAAATGCATAAATAATTTTTTTTAGTACTTAACATATTGATATCCATATATCCATATCATGCATGCATCCATTAGATCATATAATACCTTAATAGGTCACTATCTTAGGTGAAAATGACTTTGCAAAAAAGTAAACATGAAATACCACAAACTCGTCCACACAATTTGACACAAGGATTTAATGTGGAAACCCAATTTTGGAAAAAATACTAGTAACAGGCTACCAATTTTCACTCTTCTGAAGTGAGTCTTGTTAGGAGCCAACCCTATTAAGAGTACAATACACACTATTAAATGTGACCTAGTTGAACAATTTCAATCACCCTATTGGGAGTGATCCTTTATGGAATACTTTAGAACATTCCATTAGAATGTCAACTAGTTAAAGGATTTAAAAATGGACGTTAGATCAGCCTTAACCCAAAGTATTTATCCCTTCAGCCATGGTACAAAGAAACACCTTTAAAATCTTTTCAGCACTAGTTACTAATTGTCTTGTACTCCCTTATAAAGAAAATTAAGATCTTTTTTGTCTTAATCACAATTGTCAATGTTAGGGTTAGGTCAAATTCATTGAATCCTTCCTTTTTCCATTTTGTTTCCTCTAAAGAATTCTGTTACAATATTTCTTAGATTCACCTCAAAATGGTTTACCTTAAATTTTGTGCCTCCAACTCATCATGTTTTTCTTCCACATGCTTCACATATTTCAAGAAATCAACTTTGTTGGCCCAAATGTGTCAAATCTTTGATATAACTTTATTTTCCTATCACACAACAACCACACTACTCACTAAAAAATAATAGTCTTCTAATACTCAACCAACAATGTGTTGCTTGGCATCCACTAAGTCTTCCTCACTTAGTACTTACTAAGTTTCACTAATGCTTGACACCTATTATATTTTGACAGTTGGTAGATGTTAAATTTTTCTCAGCCTAAACTAAGTTTTCTCAGCTTACACTTTTTTCTCACTCAGGCTTGGCATACACATTTGATGAAAACACTTTTTCTTATCTTAGTTAAAGTATCTATTCACTTTAGCCCTAATTTAATCAACAATACACTATATCATCAATGTCTTACTTGGTCTTAGTGCTCCTTCTATACACCATATAACTCAAGCTTTCACTAGGTACTCTTGTTATGTTTTCTTTTCAAATATTCTTCATCAATTAATTGAATGATAGCATTTCGACCAAAAAAAAATTATCTCTCCAACTAGTAGAAGGTTTGACATTAGTGACAAAATAATGGTTATTTCACAATAGGTTTCACATGTCAAACAATCTCTTTTGAAGAATATAATGGTTAGAAAATAATAATATATTTATTTCACAAATACAAATCAGTTTTGAAATTTGTATTATAGTTTGGTCCAAAAATTGATTCACTATGTGGCCTCCTTTAATAGCACCCTCACTGATTCACCTGACATCCTTTCAAATAATTACTCTTCTTCACAACTCTTCACTATTCAACCTTCTATTCAAGTTTTCCAATGACAAAAATAAATAAATAGCTTCAATCTTGTTAAGGTCTCCATAATATTTTCTAACCTCTATAAGTTTAGCCCTTGTACCTCCTTAAATAGGTATTTCTAATTTTCGTTACTTAAAGATTATAGTAGATCTTAGGGGTTCAATCAGATTCAACACATACAATGAATCTATCCACCTTTTGATTTTCCCTTTTCTCTTCTAGAAACATCTCCTTGAATTCTTACATAGAAAAATTAAATCTTGGTTTTAATTGAATTAAATTCTTGAGGTTATCCATCATTATATTCATAAAGATTTACATATTCCAAGAAATCAACTATGTCATGAAGAAATCACAATTTTCTCCTAATCTGTAAAATGTTGTCCCTCAACCAAAACTAGTAACACTTGGCATAAACTTCCATTTTCTTACCCTCTACTCTTTTTCTTGGTCAATCATATGCATTTGATCATTATTTGATAATTTATTCTAGGCTTTAGTACAACTATTTTCTCTACTTTGCTTATGATTAAACAATCACATTATCTTGTCAACGTTTGACTAATCAAGTGTCCATTGTAGTTCATCATAACTCAACCTTTTATCTAGGTCTTTATGTTATGTTCTTCTTTGCAAATCCTCTCCATCAATAATCTTGATATGGCACTCTACTCAAAATTAAGAGTTTCTTATGAAAAATGTTTGACGTCAATGACAACATAACAATTATCTCAATTATAGTTTCCAACAACTTCTAGATCTTGATCAACAATTAGGATTCATTCTTTTTTCTTCTTGACCTTTCAATTTTTCTAATTGGCTAATCTAATAACATAGATATTAATGATCTACAATTATATGCATAATTACTCCATGATTGACTCCTTGATTATATTTTCATGAGCCCTAATAATGATATAACTATAACCATGTTATAACATCACATAACATACTACATCATAATAATAATTTTATTGAATTAAATTGATTATCACAATATACATTATTAAATATATTATTACTTACTATTGATATAATTATAAGAAAATGTATAATATTATAAATCAATATTTTATATACATACATACATACATACATACATACATACATACATATATATGTTGAGATAATGGGTGTTGCACACATTGCATAGTATTGTTATTTTATTATTTTATTTTATTATGTAGTGTTGTACCTAGATGGACATGCAACATGTAAAGATTCCCATGGAATATTCTTGATGAGTTGTATTGTAACATTGTGAAAATATTTAATATTGGGAAAAAGAATTAAATGCCCAATATTAAATGTGGGGTCAGTGGGTTAGGTAGCACATTGTTTTAGCACGTGGTTTATGTAATACCACTTACTAGTTTTGTGGGACTTGCTACTATATAAGCAGCCACAAGGGTAGTTGTTGTAGAGAGAGAGTGACAAGGAGAAGACAAAAAGCAAGAGTTGAGCGGGATAAGGCTTGACAGGTTAGCCAAAGGAGCATTTGTGAAGGTTGAAAGCATGGCATGGGATGTGTGGATTCATGTTTGTTCACATAGTTTGCTCGGTTGTGGCTATGGCCATGAAGGCTTCCATGGTTGTATGGCAATGGTTATTTTTCTGAATAATACATGGTGATGGATGCTTTTGGAGGCTGGGTTTTTCCCTCAATGAGGGTTTCCCAGGGTATATCTTGTGTCACAATTTTGTGGGTATGTTGTCTATTTTCTTGCATGTGGATTTTTAATTCCATGTTTATTTTAGATTTATTATGGGTTATGTGGAAATGATTATATTTTTTATTGCCAAGTTTCCTTACAAGTGGTATCAGAGCTATGGTTTTATTATTTGTAACCCTAGATTGAATCCATGGGAATGCATGAGAGGATAAAAGAAAGAGAAAGATATATGAATGATTTATTGCAGATCTAAGGGCTTTGGGTTTGCTGTTATGATGGAATGTTAAAAAATTTGGGCATGTGAAATTGTTGGACAAAAAGATTTTTCTAATGTTTCATTTAAATGAGGGTTTTGGGGGGTAGCTTGCAGAAATGACCTCTTGGATAAAAACAGACCTCACCATTGGATCCGAGTCGACATTTTCATAAATTTTGATATATAATATGCCCTAGTTTGACCATGTTCAGAGGAAATGAAAGAGTTTTTTAGTTTCAGCCCATGATGGCCGTCAAATTTAACCCCGTCAGAATTTTTGTCACTGAAAAAATTTAAAATGAAAAATCGTACTAAAAATGGTAAAAAGACTCTCTTAGTAAAATGGCCATAACTTTCTCTCAGAACATCGGACTTCAGAGTTCTTATAGGTGTTGGAAAGCTAATTTAGAGCACTACAAGATGGTGTAGGTTTGGTTCTATAATTTTGAAATTTTGTTAGGTTTTAAGATCCCTAAAGTCAGATATTGTCTATTTTGAGCATGAATTGGGGCATAACTTGGGCATACAGAGTCGGATTTTGGACTTCGAGTAGTCAACAGAAAGCTCTTGGAGAGCTCTACACATTGGTTCAAATTTGGTGTAGGTTTGGCATGATTTATTTGTTGATATATTGATCTGAAAAATTTATAGATATATTTTGACTATGGTAACATTGTGAGTTTATGGCATTGGAGATTTAAGTTTTGATGTCATTGTATACTCAGTTCATATTGGTCTCATGATGATATGGTTATTACTGTTTGGTTTGGATATGCATGATGACTTGTTAGGTCTACAAGTTGTGCAGTCTTGTAAGCGGTCTATACTTACAGGTTGCATCTATAGCTTGGTTATGGGTTGTCTTTGCCCATTGATCTTTCATTATTGATGCATATTCAGATTGGTGGCTTGGATTTGGGTTTTCTATGCCCTAAGTCACAAGATTTGCTAATTCTTTTTTCATGTAGAAGGGATGAGATGTTGTTACCAGGTACAGTCATGGTGGAGGATTGTGGTTGACTATTTTATGCTAACAGGTTGGACACTTTGAGAGATAGATGCTCGGTTCATGGATGTGATCATGTTGCCATGGATTTTGGCATGACATGATTGGATATACAGATACATCCTTGATTTTCATTAGCTTAGATTTTCTAATTTGGTTATGGTGGTATATCTTCTTGGTTGAGGATCATGGTTATTTGGTTTCTTTTAAGGAGCTCATGATGTGCACTTTGAGTTCTTTGATGGTTTGATGCCTTGGTTGATTGTCATGGTTAGAGGATGGTATTTTTCATCATTATGTCATGGATAGCTTGGATACATAGTTTAGTGAGAGCTTGTGACAGTGATGGGGTGAAAGTGCAGGATTAGTTCCTGGTTTGATTTGGATCTTCATATAGGAGATGGATTTTATGATGCCATAGGTGACTTGGTACCATGGTTGAGTGGGAGTTGTTGGCATTGATATATTTATTGAGTGTTTGCAGATGTTGGAGGTTTATCTTAGATCCTGTTATTGCAGAAGTGTCTTTGACATTTGCATGGTGCACTTGTTATCTTCATGGTGTGTGAAGATGGTTAGATCTTGAGGACTCATGGAGTTCTTGTTTATCTTCATGGTGTATGGAGATGGTTCTTCCTAGTATGTGGAGATGGTTTTTTTCATGGTGTATGGAGATGGTTGCATCTTGAGGACTCATAGGGTTCTTGGCAAAGGTGTGGTTTATGCTTTTATTTGGCATGTTATCCTTGGTATGAGGATGGTTTCATTATTATGTCATGGTATACTCTTGATACGCGTTTAGAGTTGTGACATGTTATAGTATGTTCATGTGGAGCATGTTATCTCTTTCGTTGAGATGGTTAGATCATGTTGTCATGTTTATGTTCCTGAGGCCATGGTTGGAACTTTGACATTGATCTTGGTTTAGTTTCTTCGTATTGAGTACACTGATCATAAGTTGGATACTTCATGATATTGCTATGTTGCATTTGGAGTTGGCATGGATTGATTGGTTACAGGTGCTCATGGATACATAGAGATGGAGGTGATGCTAATTTCTCTTGGATTAGAGAAGTATTTGTTGGGATGGTTGATGGTTTTAGAAGGAAGTCCGAGGGGCAGTCACCTGATATGGACTTGAGAGGAGATTTTTCTTAGATGAGTCTTGGTTGGAGACTTGGGTATCTTGATGAGCATTCTCATTCCCCACTCTTGGTCTACTTGACTGTTTGCTACTTGAGAGGTATAGCCCATTGTTTCTCTCAGTTGCATTATATTTATGCTTGTCTTTCATGGATATGGATCTTGAGCTATGGTACATGAGTTAGTTCTGGAGGGTTCATTTGAGAGATGGTTTAGCATTGGTTATCTCCATGTGCATATGTTGTTATGCTGGTTGAGTTTGGGAGATGGTTTTATATTGGGCATATTCCTTGGATTAGGAATGGTTATTCCTTGGTTTAGGAATGGTTTTATTGAGTTTGATCTTCTTATGAGAGGCTTACATCCATGATGAGTTATATGGTATGGTTTGGGTGTTGTTGAGGCTTCTTGTTGGGGTTTTATAGAGGAGATCATACTTGCACAGTTTACATCTAGAGGTATGTGTAGAAGGACATGATACAGGTTATGATTTGCATGGTTTCTCCAGTCTTGGTTATCTTCTTGAATGTTCAGTTTTTGCCTACATTGGATTTGAGATTGGTTGGAGATTGTGATCATTGGTTTATGCTCATGTATGTCATGTGAGAGATGACATGGTTATTCTTTTATCTCTTTCCTCTGTTGGTTGTGGTGAACTTGGGAGAGCATTGGAGACTTGTTATGAGAGTTGTTCTTACAAGATATCAGTTTATGTATTGTGGATGTCCTTGATACTACATGGATTCACTTCTTTGAGATGTGTTTAGTGGATTGGTTATAGATTTGACATTATCTTTTATAGTGGGAGCTTCTTGGTATATATCTGGCAGGTATTGCTCTTGAGGCTTGTGATTGCAGGTTGTAGATTGGATATGTCAGTGATATGAGATTCACTTGTTATACCTTTGAGGTATGGATAGTTGGATGGGTTTGGCACTTTGTTGTGGGTGCTATTTCAGCTATGGATATTTTTGACAACTACAGATACATGTGATTACCATTGGATCAGGTTTTTTGTGCTTGGAATTTTAGTTGGTACAGGATTTTATGATCTTCTAATGCGACAGGTTGGGTGGTTTTCTCTTTGGATGGCTTCTATGTCCAGTGGGAGTGGCATAATAGGAGGTGAGATCATTCATGTTCGAGATGCTGGATACTTTGATTTTGTCGCAGGTACTAGGATGAAGCACTTGGTGTATTTTGATCCATGATGGTGGATGTGCTGGGAGGGATTGTTCCCTTGTTCATTTTATGTGGCTAAGCATTGACCCTATGCAATGTATACAACAAGTGAGAGATTGTTGAGATAATGGGTGTTTCACACATTGCATAGTATTGTTATTTTATTATTTTATTTTATTATGTAGTGTTGTACCTAGATGGACATGCAACATGTAAAGATTCCCATGGAATATTCTTGATGAGTTGTATTGTAACATTGTGAAAATATTTTATGTAATTATTTAATATTGGGGAATAGAATTAAATGCCCAATATTAAATGTGGGGTCAGTGGGTTAGGTAGCACATGGTTTTAGCACATGGTTTATGTAATACTACTTAGTGGTTTTGTGGGACTTGCTACTATATAAGCAGCCACAAGGGTAGTTGTTGTAGAGAGAGAGTGACAAGGAGAAGACAAAAGGCAAGAGTTGAGCGGGACAAGGCTTGACAGGTTAGCCAAGGGAGCATTTGTGAAGGTTGAAAGCATGGCATGGGATGTGTGTATTCATGCTTGTTTACATATTTTTCTCGGTTGTGGCTATGGCCACGAAGGCTTCCATGGTTGTATGGCAATGGTAATTTTGCTGAATAATCCATGGTGATGGATGCTTTTGGAGGCTGGGTTTTTCCCTCAATGAGGGTTTCCCAGGGTATATCTTGTGTCACAATTTTGTGGGTATGTTGTCTATTCTCTTGCATTTGGATTTTTAATTCCGTGTTTATTTTAGATTTATTATGGGTTATGTGGAAACGGTTATATTCTTTATTGCCAAGTTTCCTTACAATATATAATAATAATAATAATAATAATAATAATAATGAAATATTATGTTTAGTCAAATTGAAGAATATATATAATTATATATAAGCTATTAAAATTAAGTATATAAAGGAGAATTATGCATCCATGAGAGAAATCATATACATTTGTAAAAAAAAAACAATGAACAAAAATTGAAAGATAAAATTGATAACATCATAAATGGTATAAGAGCATAATCTTTCCATCTTGTCAATTTGAACTTATACAAATCTATTAATACACCATTGAGAACTTACAAAATAACATATGAAATTTGCAACCATGACTTAGATTTAAGAGCATAATGGATTCATAGTTTATTGAAGTGATACATGACATTAGAGATAGACAAGAAGAGGAAATACACTTATAATTTTAAATCTAATATTGTGAGAGGTTATCATTGAAGACACTACACTTCACTACAAGAAACATTAAACTAATTCAAACTAAAATACTTTTTATGGATGTTTTGAAATGAGGCAAGCACATAAATGGTTTGACAAATTTTTTGAAGCATTTGAAGTAATGCCTACTATCAGTTCGAACAATCACATACCACCTAAAAATATCTCATGAAAATGATGAACTATGATAAACTCTTATTAAATAGATATCTGATGCCTCTCAAGTTGTGGTCACAAGAATCTTAAATATGTAGTAAAAGAAATTGAAAAAAAAAATTAAAATATTTCAAAGAATTATCCCTTACAATACTTGTGTACAACTAAGGGAATACAATATGACAAATTATACAAATGGAAATCACACAAGAAATGAAACAATATAATTGAATTACAATTGATACAGAGAGAAAATCCACTTTAGCAATAACCCATTTTAGATAGTATTATCTGGGAGAAGAGTTTAACCCATTCATAGTTCCTAGTTAGCATTGAATCATGCCTAATTTATTCCAATCACAATTACATTAAAAAAAAAATCATATTCAATGAAACATGACAAATATATATATCAAAAACCATAGTGAGGAGTTCATAAACCACAATATTCATGCATATCTCATACATGTGACTTATTATAAGTTCAATTCTTTACTTAGCATTGGAAAGACAAAAACCTAGTCAATAGATTAAAAATGGATAAATACATATTCTAAGTAATTCAATCAATTTGTAAAAGATGCCAAAATCACTTAAAACATTACATATTTGTATTGGGCTTAGTAGTCATTTATACTATTCCAAAAATATATATCGTACAAAAGTTAGTCTATAATAGATATAAAATAAAATAATAAAATAAGACCACTTAATAATCAAAATTGGTGGATAAGATAAACACATTAATACGAAATTCATACTAGACTCCAATATAATATCCTACTCAACATGACAATAAGTGTTAGTGGACAACATCATTCTTTGATAATGAGTTGTTAAGAATCACAAAATTAGAATAAATATAACAGACTTAACATCTCATTCTTCCCAATATCCACATACCATATACCAGAAGAAAGAACTTTTTTTTTCAAATCTATTCATAACTGCTGTAAAAAGGGTAAAGTTATATAAAACATAGTTAGTGACCTAATAAAGCAATGCAGGATAGAGTAAAGACATATAAGATTTGAGATTAGATCAGAGATTGGAAGGAGGAGATTCAAAGTCATAAATTGTAGGCATTGACCAAATGATCAGGTAATGAATCAATTTTGATGAATTGAATTAGGCAAAATCTCTTAATAGAGTCATTTTAACAAACCATTATAAATATCCTAAAAAGTCTTTAATTCATTGTAACTATAAAATCATTTAATCATGGTTGACCTAATATTTTTAAATCTTTTAACAAGGTAGACCCCTTAGAGGGTAGATCATCAAAATTTATTAAATTGTAGTCCTAAAAGACTAACTTTGTTTCTACAGTAGTGAAGATCTGTAGGTGTCATCCCAACCCCATATTACCTTCACCTTGGAGGGTTTCTAGTTTACCAAATATTTTTTGTAGTGTGTTTATATTTCATGGACCTAATGCATAGTTAGATCTATTTCAATATTTGATTTTCCAAGCTATGTTATGCATAAGATAGATATTAGATGGTAAATATGGTGAATGCAGTAAAGTTTCTTTGAATGATAAAAGTTTTATAGATCCTAATTCAATGCCCCACCCCCTCCCCCTCTTAGTATCTAATTTCCCTAATAGACTTCCAATAATTGGTAGTAAAGAATTGGTTCACTTGAAAGAAGGCTAGCAGCTTGAGACATTAGATCATAGAGATGGAGGTTTATGAATTGTGAAACATTATTTACAATCAAGTGATTGACATCCATCTAATACTAAAGCAACTTGAAGTAGCAAGAGTGGAACTAAGGAAATACCTTAGAAATATAAAGGCCATTTCCATTTAATAGAATGACACACTTTATGAAGAAGTTACTACAAAATGATTGTTTGATATTGGAAATTCTAATGAAAGTGATCTAGCCTTAGCATATGTATTGGAAAAGAATAGTATCATTAAGGAAGAAGTTAGAGGACTAAAAAGAGAACATGAAATGCAGTTAGTAAGGATAAGTAAAGTGATTTAACAAAAGAAGAAAGTTGAAGAAGATAAATTTGTGGCTATAGAAAACAAAAGAAAAATGACTATCAAACTTGAAGAAAGGTCATCTGATGTACAAAAGCTTACAAACACTCAACTAGACATGATGAATCGACTGATGTTTGCAAACCAAAAATTGAAAAAGAAAGACATGGAGATAGAAAACCCAAGATCATGGAGTGTCCTACTAAGGAACGAGATATGATCTTAGAAAGAACTTGTGGAAAGAATTAACAACCCTAGTGAAGTTATATGATACTTTGAAGAACTGATGAGATGTCCCAGGTCATCTTCCAGCACTTCTAGACTAGGATATATGAAGAAACATTCATGTACTAAACAAGGATAATCATCCAAGAGTGGAGAGAAAAGGAATGAAAATTCAATAGGTAATCTTGTCTGTCATTGTTGCTTTAAATTTGGACATACAGTAAACATTTGCAGAAGTAAGAATGCTATGAAAAGCCCTAAAACTAAGTTTATTGGTTACTATCTTTATTGTAAAAAGAAAGGACATCAAATACATGAGTGTAGATCTAAGAGGAACAATATACCTACTAAACCTAGATTTGAGGGATATTATTACAATTGTCAAAAGTTTGGACATAGAGCATATGAATGTGGAATAGAGGACAAAACCAACTAGACTAATAGAAAGAAGCTCAATGCACCAAAAAAACATTATTCTAATTGTCACAAGGTTGCACATGTGAGAAAACATTGCAAGTGTTGAGAACCGATACTAAAATATAGAAACATCAAAGGTAATGGAAAAGTAGATTTTGAACAAACAAATAAAGAGATGAATCAAACTTGGAAGAAAAATGAAGTTAAGTTAAACCAATCCAATGTTGAAGGTGATTACACCACTTCAAACTAATCAAGAAGGGTATGTAAGGAATTGTATACATAATGATTTATCTTATATTAGTTCCTAACATAAGTTCTACAAAAGTTCATATCTACATGAGAAAGATGCATTAGAATAGATCTCTTGAAAGATAGTGCAAAAGAATCATTTACACATTGTGTGTTGAGTATTTGTAAAAAAAATTTATTGACTAAGCATTGCAATGTGGATCAAGTATTAGAAATGCTAAACTAAAATAGTGGTCAGTAACATAAGAAAAGTTAGAGGTTTTCCTAAGTTGAAGAAGCTTGATAATATCATGTGCAAACAATGTTAGTTAGGAAAAATGACAAATTGAAGTTTTAAGAGTAGAACTCATACCTCTAAAGGAATACTAGAGATTGTTCATACTAACTTGTGTTGACCAATTGAAATGCAAAGCTACAAAGTAGATAAGTACATTATGCTACTTGTTGATGATTATTCTAGAATGATGACAATTATGTTTTTGAAATAGAAATCTGATGCTTTCCAAATATTTAAGTGGTACTTAGCAAGAGTTGAGATGGAAATAAATAAAAGTCTAAAATGTTTGAGATCTGACAAAGGAGGAGAATTTACATCAAATGAGTTTGAGATGTTCTATAATGATAGAGGAATCAAAAGACATACATTTGTTCCTAGAACCCTTCAACAAAATAGAATATTGAAAGAAGGAACAGGTCTATAATAGACTATGCTAGGACACTCATGATGGAGAAAAATGTTCCTTTGGAATATTAGAGAGAAGTTGTAATTATAATTGCCCATACCTTGAACCATGTACAAGTCAAGAAAGGTATTCATTCAACACCTTTTGAACTATGGTATGGATACTCACCCAATGTAAAATATTTTAAGGTATTTGGAAGCAAATTTTTTATTCTCAAAGATTTTAGGAATGGTAAACTAGATGCAAAAAGTGAAGAAGGGATATTTCTAGGTTATTCCACAAGAAGGAAAGCTTATAAGCATTTGAATACTAAAACTAAGTTGTGGAAAGTACAAATGTGAAATTTGACGAATATATAGAAGCATATGAGGCTAAACATATGAAGGAACAAGAAGAATACAAATAATTTGTATACTTTTATGAAGGCATGCATGCTAAAGAAGATGATACAAATCAAGCTACAAGCCAACAACAAGTTTCAGTGACTATCGAGTCACATACTATGAATGTTGAGTTGTATTCAAGAACCGAGCTACATTCAGATGTTGAGTTATAGAATGAAGTTGAGGCACATACTAATTCTATAATTAGTGTACATGAGAGAGATGTTAAACTACCTCACAAAGATGTATATAGTGACTCTGAAGTAGATAGACCAAATGAAGAAACTAGAGATGAACCAAGATTGTCCAAATATGTTAAAACACATCATCTTGCTCCACAAATCGTTGGAGATAAAGATGTTATATGAATGATAACGGACAATTTGAGAAATAATACATGTTTTCTAAGCACAAAAGAACCCGAAATGGTTAAATTTGGCATAAAAGATGTGGACTAGAGTAAAGCCATGGAAGAAGAGATTGAACAAATTGAGAGAAATAAAACATGAACTCTAGTTCCTAGACCATAAGACAAAAATGTGATTCGCAACAAGTGGGTTGTTGAAATTCTTCTTAGAATAATTGAGAGGGGGGGGTGAATCAATTATTCAGTGTCCAAATGTACAAATAAAACTTTTGACAATTTAGTGAACTCATGAAACATTCTTAACCATTCATGCATTCATTATGTGTTAACTAAAATTGATATGTTACTGTCAAATCAACTTGTAGAAATGTAAAGCATGAAACACAACATATCCATCAACACATTTGACATAATGATTTAATGTGGAAACCTGATTTGAGAAAAACCACCAGTGACATGCTACTCCTTTTTCACTCTTCTAAAGTGATGCCCTATTAAAGGCCAACCCTGTTAAAGGTTACAATACACACTGTTAAATGTAACCTGGTTAAGGGATTTTAGTCACCCTATCAAAAGTGAGCCTTTTTAAAGGGCTTTAGGCCATTCACTTAGAATGCCACCCTATTAAAGGATTTTCTAACAACTGTTAAGTCAACCTTACTCCAAAGGGTTTACCCTAGGCTAATACAACTATTAGAAAGTAATAGTAGAGAGTTGATCTAATATAGCTTACAACCTTACTTGCATATTATAGATCACTATTTAGGCCTCAACTCTTCTTGGCTTTCAATCTTTGTAGCTCTAATAGCTTTTTCACCCTTCAATATTTCATTCTCTTTAAGCCTTCTAGCTTAGTACGCCATTGTAGACCTCTTCACTTGGGTCACTTGATGAAGAAAAACCTCTTTCCTTCTCCTTATCAAATTTTTATATCAAATTAGAACATTTTCTTGCTCATTATCCATCACCAAAATTAGGCTTTTTGATGGATTATGTAAGATATAATGTATCTACCCCATATCTTCTCTTTTCTAGAAACTTCTCTTAGAGTCCATTTGAAATCGATTCCAAAATGGTTCACGTAAGTTTCTATGCCACGAGTTCATCAATCTTATCTTCCTTCTAATTCACAAGTTCCAAGAAAAATAACTTTTTAGCTTTTATTTGGTGAACCTTTGATCTTTTTCATAATACAGAAAGTCAGTATTATCAATCTTCTGATGCTTGACACATACTATGTTACTTGACACCAACTAAAAATTACTTGATATCTACTAACTTACTCAACATTCAGTAGAATTTTCTTTCACTTGGCTCTAGCTGACCCTTTTCTTAGCTTGCACTAATGTTTCTTGGCACCTATTATCCACTTGATCAAGCTGGGCAAATGAACTTTGTATAACTTTATTCTTTTGAACTTTCTAAGTGTAGCAAATCATTTTGTAACCTTAAGTAGATCATCAATACATTATGTTATCATTGTCTTAACTAATTCTTGTACTTCAATTCATTATCATAACTCAACCTTTCCTCTAGGTACTTTTGTTACATCTTGTTGATCAAATCCTCCTCATCAATCAACTAAGTGATAGTACTTGAAACATATAAGTAATTGTCTTACTAACATGTACTAGTTTTGACATCAGCAAAAAAACAATGATTAAAATACACAATCTTCTTCAATAATCTTTCTAATCAAATGATCTTTTCAATCAAATATTAGCATGCATATAAAAAAATAAATTAGATGAAATTGGTGATGTCACAAGGAACAAGACAAGATTAGTCTAAAAAGGATATGCATAAGAAGAAGGAATTGACTATGGAGAAACATTTTCTCATGTTGCTAGATTGGAAGGAGTAAGAACTCTTCTTGCTTATTCTAAATACAAAGGTTATAGAGTTTATCAAATGAATGTTAAATTTGTATTTTTGAATGGCATATTAGAGGAAGAAGTTTACATAGAACAACGAGAAGGATTTGTTCATGTTAA
The DNA here is from genome assembly GCA_028749045.1 of Cupressus sempervirens. Lineage (NCBI taxonomy): Eukaryota > Viridiplantae > Streptophyta > Pinopsida > Cupressales > Cupressaceae > Cupressus > Cupressus sempervirens. The sequence continues at coordinate 699,639,713 of CM053786.1, read as the reverse complement.
CAATAAGAACATGGTCTATAGAGCTTTATATGGTTTGAAACAAACACCAAGGGCATGATATGAGAGACTTCATAATTATCTTGTGAAGATTGGATTTGAAAGGACTAATGATAAAAAAAAATTGTACATGAATATAGAGAAAGGAAAAGTTATTTTTTTATTTAAATTTTTTGTTGATGATATCATATTTCATGGTCAAGATGCTCTGTGTGAGGTTTTTGCAAATGAAATGAAATAGGAATTTGAGATGTCTATGTTTGGAGAGATGAATTTCTTTGTAGGTTTGCAAGTACATCAAATGAAATTTGATATATACATCACTCAATCAAAATATGTCAAGGAGATACTAAAAAATTTTGGATTGGAGGATTCCAAACTAGTAAGTACACCTATAGTGACAAGACATAAATTTTCAAAGAATGATGATTCAATTGAGGTGAATCAAACATTATATAGGTCTATGATTGGAGAATTACAATATGTAGTACATAGCATACTTGATATTGCATTATCTATAGGGGTAGTTATAAGATTCTCTGCTAATCCTAGAAGGAATCATTTGATGGTTGTAAAGAGAATAATGGGATATTTGAAAGGAACAAAGGAATATGATCTATACTATACGAAAAATGAGAAATTTGAATTAAGAGCCTATACTGATGTCAATTGGGATGGAAACATTGATGATAGAAAGAGCACCAATGGAGTAGCATTTTTTTTAGGCAAAAGGCTGGTCACATAGACTAGCAAGAAACAAAATTACTCTTCACAATCTACTACTAAAGCTAAATATGTTTTCGTTACTGTAAATCGTACAATCATTGTAAGGATCAAACAACTACTTAAAGGTATGAAGGAAGAGATCACTGAACCAATGATACTTTATTGTGATAATACAAGTGCCAAAAATATATCAAATAATCCTATGATACACAAAAATATTAAGCACATTGCAATCAAGTAACATTAATAGAGAGAATTAGTTCAAGATAAAGAGGCGAAGATGGAATATGTTAACAAGAAAGAGAAAATTGCTGATATCTTCAAAAAGACATTACCTAAAGATGCTCAAGAGTATTAAAAGGTAAAATAGGGGTGATACATCTATAAAGTCTATCTAAATTACAATAGGAGTATCTTGAATCAAACAAGTTGATTGTCATATGTTACAAATTGATGCAGTGGATATTATTTTAGGAGCTAACTAATGTAATCAAGGAACTAAAATTACAAATTAGTCACAAGCAATGTGATAGAGGGAAAAACTTAAAAATTTTATATCTTCATATTAAAGATGACAAGTCTTTAGCATTTTTGTCAAAAAGAGAGAAATATCAATCCTAAAGGGAGAAATACAAGAGATTGGAGATTGAAAAAAGAGGGAGAAATCCTAACACACAGTATGAGGGAGAAGTGTTGATTGATAAGAGAGAAAGTTTATTTACTGATAACATCTATATACATAGTAAGAGGAAGATACTATACAAGGGAGAAATAAGAAGTAATTTAGAGGGAGTCATAAGAATGTATTGACAATCGATTGTCTATTGGTCACAATAGAAAAAAATTTTGTAACCTATTCAAATGATGAAAGTTGTTGATCGAGGGAGAGATTTCAATACAAGGAGTTATTTTCTTCTTGGTATTTTGTTGATCCTACTATTTTAACCAAGTCAGTTTGGTTGATCAATTTGGTTTACCATCAATTGCAAAGAGGACGATTGTTGAAAATAGATTGATACAAGTATGAAAAATGTTTTTCAATCATTGTTTTGTCACTGATTTCAAACCTAATTTTTGCTAGTAAGACAACTCATTATATGATTTAAGTATTATTACCCATTTGATTGATGAAAAGAATTTGATCAAAAGATGTAACAATAACACCTAGAGGAAAGGTTGACTTATGATATAAAATGGAGTACAAAAATTAGCTAAGATAGTGATATCTCAATGCATTGATAATTGACTTAAGGTTGCAAAGGTTGGTTACACTAAGAAAGTTTAGAAAAAAAAGTTAAACAAACTTTGCCTAGCAAGCTTGAAAGAATGGATAGTAGGTGCTAGGCAAAGTTAGTGCAACTAAGTGGAAAATTAGTTTGAGCCAAGTACAAGTCTATTTTAGTGTATCCCAAGTAAAAGTCTATTTTAGTGTATCCCAAGCAAAATAGAAGATGTTGAGTAAAGTTTAGTTGATGTCGAGAACTAGTAAAATTTAGTTCTTTCCAAGTGATTTTACAAAGGATGACAAGAAATATAGTATGTGATTGTTAGCATTATTACAAAGATCATTAATTTAAAGGATCTGAGCTATAAAAAAAATTTTCTTGGATTGTGTGAATTGGGTGGAAGATAAGATTGATGAGCTAGTGGAACAAAATTCATGGTAGACCATTTTGAGGCAATTTTAAAGAGGATTAAAGGAGAAGTTTCTAGAAGTTATATGAAATGAAGGGTAGATTCATTGAATCCTACCTAATCTATCTTAACCTTAAATTGGACAATAAAGAATGAACTAAAAAATATTTTAATTCTCTATTTATAGGGTTGGTTGGTTAGAAGCAAGGGTTGTCATGTGCAAGAACCTAAGGAAGACAAGGAGTCAAGGGAATTTCTTCATTCAGTGACCTAATTGAGAGTCTGCATTGGCATTTTGAGCATGAAGGCTTAAGGATATGGATGCTAGAAGGGTGAACAAGATATCAGAGCTCAAATGTGTAAAATCCAAGCAGAATGGAGGAATGAAATAGAGGTTAGTAATCTAAAAATGGAGTTGTAAGTTTATATTTGATCAAACCTTACCATCACTCTCTAATAATTATATCAGTCTAGGGTAAATCCTTTGGATTAAGTTTGGCCTAATAGTCATTTGTAAATCCCTTAATTGGGTGACATTCCAAGTGAATGGTCTAAAGTCCTCTAACATAGCACACTACTAAAATGGTGATTGAAATCCTTTAAGATGGTCACATTTAATAGTGTTCACTATAACCTTCAGAAGAGTGAGAAAAAATAGCATGTTACTAGTGGTTTTTCTGAAATTGGGTTTCTATGTAAATCATTGTGTCAAGTGTGTTGTTGAATCTATTATGTTTCATGTTTAAATTCCTACTAATTGATCTGATAGTAGCTTACAAGTTTTAAGTGATTGTATAATCCTATGGATGTATGCATGATGATAAATGTTTTATGGATTCACTAAGCTATGAAAAGTTTTATTTATACATTTTTACCTTGGATAACTAATTCACCACCCGTCCCCCCGTCCAGTTATTCTAAAGAATTCCAATAGTTACAAAAAAAATTGGGACAAGACAATGGCATTATTTTGGTAGGTACATTCTAACTTCTTATCACATTTTGGCATTACCATGTAGCATACACCTATGGCATTTATGTCAAAAATTTGGAGAAGTATTGTATAAAATGAGATATATACATAAAGAAGGAGAAGTATATAGATGTATTTATATAGAAGAGTATTCAAGAGAAGTATAATATGAGATACTAGATATATGTATGGGGGAGCATCATAGTATTATACAAATACATGTATGGATAATCTAGAAACATCTTTTACAAAAGCAATTTAAAAAAATCTTTAAAATAGAGTATGTTACTGAGTTGAGGACATAGAATGGAGATAAAGAATGTTTTGGACTTGAAATTTTGAGAATTCAATTTTGGATTGATAAGTGTTTTTGTCACTAATGCCAAAGTGGGAGATTGTTGATATTATGGTCAAAGTTTGTTTATTAGTAACTCACACTTAGTCAATTGGTTAAACAACTACCAAGATTATCTTGTAGTTTGCAATGTTAACTGAGTAATCCACATATTACCAAGTTTTATAGTTGATGCCAAATTATAGAAATAGTATGTACTTTATGTCGAGCAGTATTTACTAAGTTGATCAGTGATAGTGCTAATTGAGCTTCACAGTATTGACCAGACTGCATAGTATCAATTATATTCTCTAGTGTCTATGGCGCTCATAGTATCTATGATGTGAATCTAGTGTTGACTAAGCCTAGGAGTGTCAACCAAGTGATTTGATTTATGCTAAGCTCACAATGTTAGTATTGACCAAGTCATGCAGGTTCAATCAAGTGATTCAATTTATATGTTGAGTTTTGTAGTGCTCACAAAATCACCATTGTTGATTGAGTTCAAGATATATTGAAGTGATTAGTATGAACTAAGCTTCTACATCTACCAAGTGTGTGATTATGTTGAGTCTTGAAAATGGTTTTTGAGTATCAAAACCTCTCTAATTTTGTCTTCAAAACTCAAGTGCCAGTTTAGTTGGGCCAACTTTGTGATCTTGATGGAAACCTATGTTGTAGTTTACTTTGATGAGTTATGATGTGGATCAATATATATATATGTAATGCATTTTATCACATCCAAAATATGATATTTAAGAAAGTATGATGCAAATATAGAGAGAGAAAGTGTGAATTGTGAAGGCTACAAGTAGTATAAGGGATAGTAAATATTTATCTATCACAACAAGGTGATCATTACATTTCAAAGGAATCTCAACTAGAAAATCAAAGATCAGTCATTGGTTTGTCCTAATAGGTGTATCGGCTAAATCTTTTAACGGGGTAGACTTAATAGTCTTTTACAAATTTCTTTACCAAGTGCATACTTCATTGTATGTTTTGTAAATCCTTTCACAAGGTGGACCTAGTAGTCCTCATTGCTTCTAACAACACATATCATCAAAACTGATCAATTGTAAGCCTTAACTGGACAACTTTATACTATAGTACTAAAGTTTGTGGGTATCATCCCCACCCTAGTTTTACTTTATATTTGGAAGGTTTCTAGGTCACCATATCTTTGGTCAAAGTGTTATGAATGCTTTACTTTGGCCCCCACCCCCCTCTCAACAACATTTCCTACCTCATATTTCCAAAAAGATATGTGAAGAGAAATGGAGGAAATAAGAAGAGAATAAATTTTAAATTTGTGCATGTATATAAAGAGTGTAGAATCAAAAAGTGTAGATGGTATATAGAGAATAGGTATGGATTATATTCTTAGGGGGGAGTATTTAGATTTAAATTTTGTATTGAATAGTTATGAAAGTTCATAATAAAGTGTTTTCAATGTCACTAATCTCAAAGGTGAAGACTGTTGTGTTAGAAATATAAGAGGAGTAACTGAGAAGGGAGGAGTAAATCAGTTACTACTAAAATAAATACCAAATTCATTAGATGTTAGTATAAAAATGTAAACTAAAAAATTGAATACTGCTGAAGCTTGGTAAACACACACATAATGTTGTAAATTGGTAATAACTGAATTAGTTCTATACATGCTTAACATATAAACATTTATATGTTGTTTGTGATTAACATTAATTTATTTAAGTTGCAAACACATAATAGAAAATAGCATGAAAACAATACACACCAAGATTTAATGTAGAAACCCAATTTGGGAAAAAATACCAATTGCAACTACTTACTAATTTTCACTCTTCTAAAGTGAGCCCTATTAGGATTTAACCTTGTTAAAGGTTACAAAAAATACTATTAGGTGTGACCATGTTAAAGGATTTAATCACCCTATTAGGAGTTGCTTGGTTAGAGGTTTTGAGACAATTCAATAGAACTATCAACTTGCTAGAGGTTTTGCAAATGGTTGTTAAGCCAACTCTACTAAGATATTTAGCTCACTACTACAATAGTTAAAGAGTAACAATGAGAGGACCTAATTTGAATGCAACTAATTTTCTGATTACAAATCTCTATTTTAGCTTGTACTTGATCCGTCCTAATTGAATATAACTTTTCTACGACACAAAGATATTTTACTTATCCTTAAAATTCACTTCCTCTAATGGACATTAAATCTTCAATAACATCTTCATACTTGTGCTCACACTTTGAAATCAAAACTTGACCTTATATCTTCCACTTTGTCAAGTCAACTAAAATATAACTTAGAATAATTAATATTCATCACCTTAGTTGGTTGGGATCAATAGATAGATCAATTAATCTTAATATTCTAAAATAAGAGAATCCTTTGTTAGCTAACCTAACTTGGCAGAAACTAACTCAGAAATAATTTCCTTTATTGACCAATAGAAGCTCAGTTAACACTACAAACTTGTAAAAATCCTTTGACAACTAAGTGAGCTTTGTTAGCACTGGTTTCATCCAACTTTCCTTCATTAACTATGCGAGCTCGATTAACACTCACTTTCTACAACTTTTCGTATGATGCCTAAGTGAACTTGGTAGACACTACCTTCTGCATATTTTCCTTTGATGCTTGAGTGAACTTGGTAGACACTACCTTCTGAAATAAGAAAATACATGAATGCTCGATAGATATAGAAAACTATCTTTACTTCCTAAGTGATCTCGGTATATACTGACTGATAATGATTATGACATTTGTGTAACATCAAGAACAATACAAAGTTAATCAATTGTATCCAACAATCTCCCCCTTCAAAATTGATGACAACACAACATGTCAGAGCATAATGAAATTTTAAATTTAGACTTGAAAACTCCCTCTATTAGTATAAGCTCTTCCTTACTAGATTCTTTCTTTGTCTGCAACAACTTCTACCAAGTTCATTTAGAACTTTCTCCCTCTTTTAGGAAACTTCTTCTTTGGAAAAATTCTCCCTCTCTGGTTCCTTACTTTATTTTGGTTTCAAAAATTTCTCAAAGATATGACAGTAAACTTCTCCCTCTTTAAAAACACATGCCAAAGACAATAATTCTATAAATACCAATGTACCTTAAGTACTAATTCATTCGCAATATGCCCTTGCAAATTCTACACCAACTAATTGATCTTCAACAAGTTCTGGCTGATGCATTCAGTAAACTTCATTTATTGAATTTGAGATAGGGGGATGACCCCTAGCTTATCTCTTAGATACATGTTGTGGTGTCCACAACACATGCCCCATTCCTATTGAGGAATAGGGAACCCCTACTTTTTTTTGACTCTTGAACTCATAGTTTAGGAGTCGAGAGAAGAAATATTAGTTAGGAATTTTAGAATCAAAAAATCAAAAACACAAAAAAATAAATTTAAATTAAAAAAAAAAAAAACAACACACATCACCTAGCATGCGTAGGCATCAAGGCATGGCGTACTTGCAAAAGGGAGAGAGGGTTATAAAAACTCGCCCTTTCCTTCTTCCTTACTCATTTTTTTGTCCAAGTAGTAAGGAGGGAGAGGTAAAACACTCCCTGCCCCCATTTTCAAACATCACAAGCCCATGAGGTTCCCGTGCGCACTACTATGACTGCGCCAATGTCAGACGCCCTTTGGGTGTGCACTGCTGCAATCGTGCTTGCATCGCACTCCCTTTGGGTGCACTGTTGTAACCACGCTTGAGCGATATAGTGCCCATGCACCCCTTTGGGGGTGTTCCTATGGCCTAGCCATGCCTCTTTTGGGGCACGCGTGTGCGGTGCCATCGCGACGCCTGTGGCCTAGCCGCACCTCTTTTAGAGCATGCGTGCGTGGATGCCCTTGCCACCATGCATAGTGTACACATGCTCTGTCAAACCTTTTGAAAAAGAAAAAAAGAAAAAAGAGATATATTTATAAAAAAATAAATAAATAAATAAATAAATAAATAAACAAATAAATAAGTTCCCTAGGGACATTTTTTATATTTCCAATAATTAATCATGTTTTTCTTTTTTCCTGTGATGTGCAGGTAATATAATCAAATGGTGTCCACATCCAGATCAATAGCAAAACTACTTGTGTACAAGTTCCAAGGTGTAATCCCAAAATCATGATTGCATGATGAGTACTCAAAGATCAAAGGCACAGAACTTGGACACATGAAGTTGAGAGAGTTGTTAAGAGTTTGTAACAATCTAACTGAAAGGTCATCCTTGAGATCTACCCTAATCTGTTCCAGATTAGTAAATGCAGCATCACATCCTAGGACCATGCAGTCAGCTGAATTGATTATGACCATATCTCAGCATTTTTATCCTAATGAAAGGTTGGTAAAGAGCATCAATGGGGAAGTGGTCTTGGATCTATGACCTGATAATATCGAGAGAGTTTTTCATCTACCTAGAGTTGATCAGTTCATCGGGCTTTCATATGAAGCAGCTGAGAGGTGGCATAAGGATCATTACCAGGAGGCCATTGACATCATATATTCCTCATACTTCATTGAGAAGCCATTCTCGAGGAAGAATCAAATGAAGGGGAAATAGAGTCTAATGAAGAGGAGGAGCAAGTGCCTCTATAAAGAATAACTTGGCTGGCCAAAGCTACAAAATTGGAAAGAAGGAAGAGTGTCACAAATACCCCACCACCCACCCAATCTGAAATGGTAGAACTCTCTTCTTCAGAAGACAAAGTACAATGATGGGTGAATGAGAAAAGGGACCTAGGTGATGATGTTCGCTCCATCCCAGATTTTGATTTCATGCTAGTGGGTACAGAATTGGTTGCAAATAAGATTAGAGATACTCCTACAAGTGAACTTCAGCAACAAGATGGATGCAAATGCAACCCGAGACACAAGGTCCTTATCTCACTCCCCCATCCTCACTTAAGGTTATGATGGTAGAAAAGGTTTCAGTGATACCTCCACCTCTAAGTTCAAAAGAACATGTTTAGAAGGAATTGTGATTACAAGGAGAACCAGAACCAAGGGTTATTGATGAGCCATCAAAAGAGGCACATGTAGTAATAATGTATACAACAACCTTCTCAGGAAGTTGAGGATCAAACTATGGGATCTACAAAAACTAAGACTAGAAAAGAAGAACCCTTACAATAGGAGGCTCCAAGCAAGAGTGATAGAGGGAAGCAGGTAGTTGAACACATCCCTTCACCATCCAGAGCCAAGGTTATAGAAAGACATATCCCAAGATGGTTTTGGAAAGAGATAATGATAAGTGCCAAGCATCAATTCCATGCTCCAGAGGATGATATTTGTGACATTGTAGAGATTTTGAACAAGCCTGAGTCTCCATTACATGATGCAATGCCATTTGTGTTCATTACTACTACACGCAATCAGGACTTATTTGCACAAGTGGCTCACCCTCTGAAAGGTACAAATGAAGAAGTTGTTAGCCTTTAGGACTATGAAGTGGAATATATCATGTTAGGAAAGCCTACATGGGTTACTTCCTAATAGATGATGACTATGGGTGTCAAGGAGGGTCTCACTCATATGAAACAAGATGAGGTTGAAATCAGAACACTTCGAAGGCACATTGAGATCTTAAAGGGATATCTAGTTGAAGTTATTGGTCCTCTTGATTTTGAACACCCTGAGGAGACTTTGAATACCATTCTTACAGAAGGGGAAGGTGTATGAATTAGTCCATTTTTGAGAGCTTGTCAGGATTGGTAAGACAGCCTTTAGGTTAGGGGTGTCACTATAATCACAAGAAGTTTGAAGTTATTGCATGCTACACAAGAAAATGTTGACAAGATTGTGGCAATTTTGAGGTAGGACTTCAGTATTGTGGATGAGGTATGGGTATGGAGCAAGGATTTACAAACTCTACAAGCCATAAAAGGGCAAAGGTACTGCATTCTGATTGATGTATATACTGGAGAAGAGTTAGACATGATAGATGATTGGACAGAAAAGATTGCGAATGGAAATAAAGTGATGGAAATATTGCATGATGAGATACATAGGCTCAAGGACCAAGCCCGAGAGAAAATTTTGGAAGTAGAAAATTTGTACAATGGTGCATGCCTGGACATTTTTGAAGCTGAAGAATGAGAGAAGGTTTTACCAGTTGAGGTAGTTGTGGAAAATTTTAGAAATAATTTAGAGGAAGCATGTAGTGATGAAGACATCAGACAAACCTTCAGGACATAGGAAGCACTGTTAGAGTTGGACACCAACCTCATATATTTTGTAGAAACTCAAATTGAGGTGGACAACTACAGATAGAAGGTCAAAGACAAGTATGAAGCTTTAGATCTTTTAGATGCTACTAAGATTACTGAGATTATAGAAAAATTCAAGGGAAAACATCCAAACATATCTTTAGGATAAAGATGAGCAAAACCCAGATGCCATAATTTCAATTTTGACACTTAGTAAAATTTTGAGATTTTTGACCCAGTTGAGGTCTGTAGCTCCATAGGTCTGCAATTTAGAGGTGCACTGATAGTTGACTATTAGTTCCAAAAATAACACTTTCCATGCATCAACGATGCATTCTGACAGTAGTTCAACTCTGACACATGACTAGTGAAGGGGCAACTTCTTTTTTTGGTCTCTTAATGCACTTCTACTTTGGCTAATGGCTTCCTCCTACTTTCTCTCTCATGATTCCATTTTTTGACATGTAAAGGGCTCATGCATCCAATTAAAAAATAAAATATGGATGGAGTCCCTCTAAGCACTAGTTAGATTATCAGTTTGTATATATTTAGTTTGTTTTAATGTTTGAAAAGCATTTTATTGCATCAAGATATCTCTCACTCTCAACACAAATTGAGGAGATGATTTCTTATAAATACCCCATTGCAAAATGTAACAAGGGCTGTTGTTATTATGCAATAGAATTATGCTTTTGGTGCTAGCATTTGGAGTGTAGTTATTCTTGCTTGAATGTGTCACAATTTTGTGAATTTTATTAATGAGATTCTGATTGAGCCAAACATTTACTACATTGTTTCTAGTTGTGCAATCTTTTAGTTTTGGTGTTTGCTATAGATATATGAATTTCATTGATGTAACGAGCTTGAGAAGAGATCACCCAATTGTTTCTACATAGCTTTTTGTCTCGCATGAGTGCACTTTTCATAGGCTTGCAATTTGATGAAGAGTGAAATATCATTCGATTTGTTAAAGATTCTCACCGAGGATTGCATTAGTGGATTCTAGGAAGCATTGCTCCTATTTTCATTGGTTTACTGCCAATTTCTTTGAAGGTTTAACTCGTAGCGTGTTGTGTTCTATAGCTTATGTTCGTTTAGGAATTTCAATCTCAAGTTATTTGATTTCATGTTATTTACTTTCAGTTTCATTATTTTCTTTGCTAACCCCTTGTTAGAATAGGACCTTATAGTAGATGCATTATTAGAGTTCCATGCATTGAAAAAATAGAAAAATAGAAAAATATTGTTCTTTTGATGTGACATTTTGAGATAGCAAACAGATTTTACTTCGATTCTAAGATAAAAGAGTTTTTAAGAACCAGCAAAGACCTCCTTGTGAACAGTCACATTTATATTCTACTGAGTGGATTTTGGTATGTCACAAGAAAAACACTAAACCTTGGAGTGGATCCTTAAAAATATTTTCTTTTCAAGAGAGGAATTACAATATGGATTCCTACCATTGGCCTCATGTAAAATGAATGCCCAATAGAAGTGGCACTAGAAGGAGGGACCAAAACAAAAAAACTTACTATTGGAAACAAGAAAGATTGGATAAAGTTTCAAAATTTTTGCACCCTTGCAATAATCTGCACTCTGTAAAAGTCTAGAAATAACTTCTAATCTTTTTAGAAATTTTGATCTGCAGGTCCATAGGTTAGCAGATCTATAGGTACGCAGGTCTGCAAGTCTACAAATCCACAAAACTCTATGGCGTGCAATTTAAAAGAAGTGAGGAAGTGTACTTCTATATAGGTGTGCTTTTTCCAGAATTTATACAAGCTAGAAGATACTGATCCAAGATTTCCATTCTAGAGAGCATTAAGATCTTCACCAAGTGCCCAAGAATTTCTAGAGCTTGCTCATTTTTGTAAGCCACATAGTGATAGAGGAACACGCTGAATTCAACAACTTCCATTTGACATTTTTTCATCTTCTTCTACTCCACCACTTATTCAACCACCAGGTGGACCTCCACATATTCTAGGACTCCCATCACCATCCTAGAAACCTTTAGGTCCACAAAATCATCCAATGGCCTTTTTTCCAAATGCAGTTGATTCACCCATTAACTTGAGAGGTGCTCTCCATGACCTCCCTAAGAATTGTGAGAAATTTTTTCCAAGGTTCATTTATGGAGAAAAAAGAACTGTCGAAGATCATGTCAAGGTTTTGAAGGAAATTTGCAACCGAAAGCAAATTTCTAATGAAGATGTGGTTCTTCATTTATTTCCCTACTCTTTGGGGGAAATTTCCTTCAATTGGTACATGAACCTACCACCAGGATGTATTGGAGACTAGGACAATTTCAAAACATTATTCTTGGAACAATTCAAAACATTCATCAATCTAGCAGTGATACATCAACAATTCATATCAATAAAAAGGGACCCAGTTGAGAGAGTTCCACGCTTCAACCATCGATTTCATATGGCCTGGCATAGGTTGGAAATGCCATACACAATACTAGTTAAAGCTACCATGCAAGTTTATTTGAATGCTATGGACCCTCTCACTGTGATCTTTCTGAGAAGACTTCCTGTAGCAAAATATTACCACATTGGACAAAGTCTTTGCAAAAGTGATCATGTTCATGAAGCAAGCTAATCCTAATGGGGGAGGAATGATGGTTCCTACACAAAAAGTCCCTAGAATGCCAACATATCCCATGGGAGCACCCACTGTGCCTAGTCAGTTCATACCTATGAACCCAGTTCCATTGTAGCATGCACCCACTCCACAAACTCAAGCAATAATGTATCCAGGGTACGAGCCCCTGAAAATATATTTCTTTGAACAAAACAAAATGGTTCCTATGGAAGCAGATAAAAATCTCCTTTTAGAGGTTGGTCAAATGAAGAAGACCATGTCACAAATGAACAACGAGTTGACACGTCTCAAATTGTCATGAGGAAAAAATAACAACTTCCAAAGAAATAATGCTTGCCCCTACAAGAACAATTTTGGTTAGAATTACAACATGAACTTTAATAATAACAGTAACAACAATGTAGGAAATAATGGTAGAGGAAACAACTTCAATCCTCCTGATCCTAACAATGGCTTCTAAAGATAGAACTAACAATGGAATTCTTGACCGAATAATCGAAGCATCCCTACTGATAAAAACAATATCCAGTATGTTGATATCAATCAGTATGATGATGGCCAAAATATACCTAGCAATGATGGTGTGTACTATAATGGTAATCAGGAGGTGAATCAAAACTCACAAGTGAATGATAATCCTCCTCCTATTCAATTCAATGCAATGCTATTAGAATCTTACGATTCTACACAGAATGTACAAGTGGAAAACAAGCAAGTGAGGAATTCTCATTCCCTTTTAGTCAAGAACTCAATATTCAACACGATGAGATTTTTGCCTTTTGAAATGACAATCAAAATACATATAATCTCATAAACAAAAAAAGATCCCTTGACCGATGGAATTCCTCCTAGTTTGCAACCAACTCCACCTGATCCTAGAGAAAACAACAATCCACCACCGGTAAGGCCAGCCGAAGGAGGACAATAGTATCAAAATCAAGTGAACATACCAACAATACTAAAGAACCCTTCTTGGTCTACTGAAAAGTATAATGTGGTTGAAGATCTGAAGAAAACAAAAGCCAATATATCCATGTTTAACATGTTGTAGAATTGTCCACAACAAAGAGAAGCACTCATGAAGACATTGGATAATAAAAAGGTTTCCCATAATATGAATAATGTCCCTTAAAAGATGGTGCTGCAACAAGTAAATGTTGTAGAAGCAATGCCCACTATGTCCAAAAACAAAGTTGAGGTACCCCCATTTTTGTTAAGCATAAGGATATATGGAAATAATCTTCACAATTGTCTTATTGATTTAGTAGCTTCATGTAATGTGATTCCATTATCAATAGCTCAAAGGCTAGGAGTTAATCCTCAACTCTCTAATCAAGTGGTAATACAGTTGGATAAAATAGAGGTAAAAGTCATTGGAGTATTGAAAGATGTGTGGATACAGTTAATAGTTGATCCTTAGATCTAGGATATTATTGACATACAAGTGGTTCATATCCCAGAGACATATGGATTACTCCTGAGTAGAGAATGGACAAAATGTCTCAGAGGATGGTTCTCTACAAACTTCACTCAATTATGGTTGCTATGGAAAGGATTGAACAATCAAATCAAGATAGATGCTAAGCCCAAACTAAAAACAATGATCACAGATGACAATGCCCCGAATGAGATAGCATTCTTACAATAAGATTTGGGTTCATACAAAGTGATGGTATTGAACATGGTTCCAAACAATACATCTCAAAATCAAAATGAAGAACCTAAGGTGTCAGTACCCAAAAGTGAGATTGTGACACAATTCATAGAGAGTATGGTGACTAATCTACATTGTTTAGGAGAGGAAGCTAACCCTAGTATCCTCCTCCTTCCAAGATTTTTTTGATTAGACAAACTTAATCATTCAGAGTTTGAATGTTCAGTATTCCAACAAGCAGTAGAAAAGGCGTTGACACAAATGATGGAAAACAAGAGTACAAAGACCTCAAAAGATGAAATTACTAAAAGTCAAGATTTAATGAATTTATCCAACCTTATTGAAAAGATTGAAGAAGAAAGTGAAGATTTAAATGTATCATACAATGATACCTCTTCAGATGGTGGAGGTCTATCTTCTCCTCCTCCTAGGATGATTAAAATTCAGAGAAGAAAATGATATGTCAAAGGTAAAGGATGGACTTTAGTAGTCATTCATCCGGAACCTAAAGTTGAAAAAATTAGTTAGCTAATAGGGGAAATTTAGGAGAAGCAAGAAAAACACACTCTTCCTCTATCTATAGGATATGAAGGAGATTCATCAAGCCCTACACGAGAAAAGTTATAATGGGTTCCCAAGAAATAGTTGTTCAAGACTCAAGTAAAAGAAAAGTTAAGGAAAAATAAGCACAAAGTTAGAAAACCCAAGGAAAATGTAGTTTGGATACTCCGCTTTGATGGTTCTAGATGCAATTTAGGAGCTGGTGCAGGTATTGAACTAATCAACCCAAAATGTAGGTCTTTCTATGCCACATATTGATTGCAATTTAGATGTACTAAAAATGGTGCAAAATACGAAGCTTTTATTCAAAGACTTCTCTTTGCATTGGAAAAAGGAGTCACTACTCTTATAATCAAAGGGGATTCTCAACTAGTGATACAAAAAGTAAAATCCATCTACTCATGCAACAAAAAAAGGTTAATTTCTTATAGGAAAAGGGTATGGGATATGATGGATGACTTTGAAGCTCTAAACATCAACTCCATTCCAAGAAGAAAGAATGTGGTAGCAGACATCCTTGGTATCTCAGCTAGCACTTTCCAACCAATTGAAAAGAAAATGTTAAAAAGATTCTCAATCAAATTATTTTCCATTCCTTCCATTCCCAAAAATATCACAAACTTTCAGGTCTTTCAGGATGATCAACATATAGTCAAGTTTATTATGTGCAGACACCATTTTCAAGGACAAGAGATTGAAGATACACCTGAGGACAAGCCTGAAGATGATGAGCTTGAGGATGATGATGGAATCCTTAATTTGAAAACCAACAACATTCCAAAAGGAATAGTTGAACTTGAATGCATCTTTGACTGTGACAAATCAGCACTCAATATAAGGGAAACTCAAGAGAAAATAATTGAAGAATGTGACTCATACAATTTGGGTACTAATGAAGAACCAAAAATGGTGCAAATAAGAAAATCATGCAATCAAAAAGAAAGGGATGACATGCTAAAATTGCTCACCGAGTATAAAGATGTTATTTCTTGGAGTTATGAAGAGTTAAAAACTTATGATCTTAATTTTATCACACATGACATCCCATTAAAACTAGATGCTAAACCTTTTTGACAAAGAGAATGACCAGTAAATCGGATAATTGAACCACTGATTATGAAAGAAGTTAAGAAACTTTTGGATGCTAAGATCATATTTCCTATCTTTCATTCCACATGGGTGGAAAATTTGGTTCCTATAGAGAAGAAGACTAGAGAGATTTGTCTTTGTGTTGACTTTCACAACTTGAATTTAGCATCTCAGAAGGATAATTACCCTCTACCCTTAGTAGATGAGGTGTTGCAAATTGTTAATGGTTCAAAGATGATGTCATTCTTGGATGGTTACTCAAGATAAAACTAGGTGATGGTCAATGAAGAAGATAGGATAAAGACTAGTTTCACAACCAAGTGGGGAACGTTTGCTTATAGAAGGATTTCTTTCAGGTTGATTAATGTGGGACCTACATTTCAAAGAGCAATGGATGAAGCTTTCAATGGATTGATAAACAACTATATAGTCATCTATATGGATGACTTGACTATCTTTTCAAATGATCAAAGTACTCATATTGCTGAGCTAAGGCAGGTATTCAATAGATGTCGTAGGTATGGCATATCACTCAATCCCAAGAAATGTTCATTCATTTCTAAAGTCAAAATTTTCATTGATCCAGATAGAGTTGACTCTATTTTGAAGTTAGCACCTCCACATAGTCAGAAGGAATTGAAATCTTTCTTTAGAAAAATAAACTTTGTACACAAATTCATAAGTGGTTTCACAGAGATAGTCCGCTCCCTCAAATATTTACTCAAAAAGGGAGCTAAAATAGAATGGGTATCAGAGATAAAGAAATCATTCCAAGATATTAAGGTTTCCATTTCCATAGGCCCAGTTTTGGTGAGTCCAGATTAAGGTTTCACTCACCGAGCAGCAATGGCATCCGCAAGCACCAGCAGCAGCAAGGCGAAGAAGGGTTCCGAAATGCTTGTGAAGGGAACAGAATGGAAGGCACCTACGTTCAAGCTCGTTCCTGCCATCGTTGAATCACTCGATCCCAATGGAGCTCAATCATAGATTCCACCCAAGGTACTCCTCGTGAATGACATTCGCACTCATTTTAAGTGTGCTATTCAAGAAATAGGGACATTGGACATGGATAATGCCCTAGCGGAGTTATGTGTAAATGGTTCTCTCAAAATTGAGCACAAGCATTTGGAAACTAAAGGTTTGACTCACATCGCGCATATGCCTAGAAACCTCCAAACCAAATGGATTAGGTATATCTTGAGTCGAGTGCATAATGGTTAGTTGTGGTTGGAACAACCCGTTTTGATAACCAAGAAGATGATTCACAAAATCACGGGTCTCCCAATGCTCAGCAAAGCCAAAACCACCAAAACCCTAGGATGGGATGAGTTACAGAGGCAAACCCTAGTCGAGTGGGACGGTAGAGGTTTGAAGGTTAACACTGTAACAGATTTGGAACTAAGATTTGGCATACATGTTATTGCATATAAGTTATATAGTTCCAGCAGGTTAAATAGTGTACCGTGTGAAGCTGTGGATTTGGCCCTAAAAATTGTAAAGAAGAATCTTGAGTTTGATCTGTCAGAAGTAATGTTGAAGCAGTTAAACAAGAACATGGACAGTATAAGGACATCGAAGAATAACCCCTATAAATTTGGATCTCTGTTAATATGTTTACTATTTTATGTACAAAAATTCTTTCCATCAAAGGGAACCATAGAATGGAGAAAAGATGTCCCAATTTTGTATCAGATTAAAGAGTTTATAGCAGAGATGGGAGAAAATTTTGATAGTATCATGGATAACTATTTTGAAGACTTTAAGGAGAGGATGAATAACCGATTCAGAATTCCTCCTAGGCTTGTTGAAGAATATAAAGATGACGTATGTTTTATGGTTGATTGTGACAAGGTCTACATACAGGCAGTTAGACCCCGAGTTGCATGGGTGAAACCTCTTCCATATGAGGTAAATATTGATGAAACAAGGGATATCATTGAAGCACTGGTAAATGAGCCAGTAGACCTAAGGCAACGGATTTTTGGTACTTATGATGAAGCAAAGGCCAGAATTGAACTGGAAATCAAAATTCCACAGGCCATCAGCAAAGGTAAGAGGAAAGTGGCCAAACTGAAAACTGCAATGGGTCCTCTTATGCTTACCGAGGGAAAAGGTGAAGATAAAGAAAGTGAAGAAGAAGAAGAAGGAGAAGAAGAATCAGAAGAAGAGCAATCGGCAAAGAAGAAAGAAAAGGTAATCATTACCAAGCCCAAGAAGCAGCCTACTGCAGTATTTACTCAGAGGACATAAAAAGGTATTCAGGAACCTGTATTGGTCAAGCCTGCACCTACATTCGAGCAAAGGCTCAAATCATTGGAAGAAGGAGTTGGCATCACAAATTTCAAGGCATTGAAATTTGAGACAAGGACTGATGCAGAGAAAATGCAGATTGAGGAACTGGTACTTAACAAAATGGGAAAATGGAAATACTCCCCGGACCAGATTGCTCCTCATATCTCTAAAGAACTACTGGAGAGAGTACAGTCAAGATGGGAGTTAGCCACCAAGACGGTAAAAGATATATATGAGCAATCCCTGAAGAATCTTCTGCCTAGTCTCACTGGAGTAGAGGTAAAATCTAAATTGAAAACCTATGAAGGTAAAATGATGATCAGATTCCACACTTGTTTGATTTTGATCAAAGATATAGAGCATGTTGTAAATGATGCTACAAACATGTGGAAAAACATCTATCATCTACATAAGCCCAGTGTAGACCCAGTAGAAATAAAGGATGATGACAGCAGCAGTAGCAGTGATGAATCAGATAGCACTCCATCCATCACAGTTACACCAGGAGAGTTGCATGCAATGACGAAAGAGAAAGAGGAAGAAGAAAAAGAGGAAGAAGCCGAAGAGGAAGATAAGAAGGATGATTCGGTAAAAATTGCAGCAGCAGTTATTGCATCCCTTCCTCACTCCCCAGGTAAACCTGTGACATCATCAAGGTTGGAGTCAGCTTCAACAGGTTCATCTACACCAGATTTACCATCTACACTTGCCATATCTCAGCTCCAAGTATCATCAGTGGAAGTGACTACCACTTCATCTACCGAGTTGCATCCCTCTTCGTCTATCGAGCTGCACCCCTCTTCATCTACCGAGTTGGCCTCCTCGACTCCATCATCATCAGTTGGTATTGCTATGAGTTCTCCAATTTTGACTACTCCAATTTGTTCTACAATTTTGTTGCCATCTACTTCAAGCACAGTGAGCTTAGATACTATATTACCAAGTGTATCACCATTTTTGGCTAGTACTCAAATTTTTGACCCTGTACATACTCCTATTGGCACTCAACCCTCAAGCATCCCAGTTTTTACTACTAGTCCTTCTGTCTCTACTATTGTGTCTATTCCAAAGGTAAAACCAGTCATCTTAGAAGTCAAACAAAAGCAACCATTAAGACTTCTGATCACTGGAAAGGAAATTCCTGAAGACATTGACTTGGACACAGAGATAGTAATTCCAAAGATTGACTTTGATAATGCTACCATTGAAGAAATGAGGTATGCTAGTCAACTTATTGAGAAAAAGGCTACTCAGATGCAGTTAAGATCGGAAAGGGATAAGGAATATAGGATAATTGAGGATGCCCGGAACATAATTACTGAGGCTATAGGTGTTGATGTTGATACTTCTCAACACATTTTGATTCAATTGGAAGAGGCAGTTAATAAATTCAATGAAGATGCCTCCGGACAAGAAAAGTTGATTGAGCGTGCAGAAAAGAAATTTGATAATAAGGTGTTGGGGTACATTGCCCAGAACACTGCAATAAATCAGGTTGCATTAACCTTAGTTTTGGTAGATATGGAAAATTCTTTTAATAATGTAGCATCTCTTTTTGCTAAGCTTTGTGATGTTACCGAGTACACTAAGGGAATAAGAGAGAAACTAAATAAAATTGATGAGGATCTAAAGGTGAGCGCACAGAACTTGAAGCTTGACCCCAGTTCAAGCTCATCTCATCACCTCAGGATCAAATTTTTGTCAGAGAAGCAGGCAGAGCTATTGAGAGAAGAGGCAAGGATCCGATCTACATTGATAGATATCCAAAACATGATCCTTCCCATCATGGATTCAATGCAGAAGCACATTGCACATTCAAAGACATTAATCCATGATAATAACTTCTCCATTGCAGACCATGTGATTGAACTTTCGGCTGAAGTTCAAGTAGCTCTTTCCACCTGCAAAATTTTGCAAGAGAATTGGGATAAGACTCTCCAGCTTATTCTTCAGGTACATTCAGAGTTCATCTCTCATTTTGGTGTTTCTATATAAGTATATATATTCTTTTATTCTTTGGAATTATTGTCAAAAAGGGGGAGATTATTGTTGGATATGTATACTATGGGTGAATAAGTGTTTTCGGAAAAATTGTACAAAGGAAGAGATATACAGCTCATGTAAATACTGTATGTACATTCTATGGGGGAGTTGTATATAACGAAGCTATGTATATTCAAAATCAGTCATCAGCATGTCAGATAAATTTTGTCTCATAAGTATTTTTGTCACTAATGCCAAAGGGGGAGATTGTTGGCATTATGATACATTTTTGTCATTACTTACAACACTTATTAGATTCTGAATGCTTACCGAGCTCTCACCGAACATTCCTTTGTAAGCCAAGCTTTACCTAGTTCTCAATGTTTACTGAGTGATCAAGGTCAACAAAGAAGTCAGTGTTTACCAAGTGATCAAGGTGAACAAAGAAGTCAGTGTTTACCGAGTGATTGAGCTGAACAAAGCAGCCAGTATTTACCGAGTGATCGAGGTGAACAAAGCAGCCAGTGTTTACCGAGTGTTCGAGGTAAAGAAAGGAATTAGTTTTGACTGAGTGACATCTCTTCTACCGAGTCTCCAGTGGTTACCAAGTTTAGAACTACTCGAAGTGTTTAGTATGGACCATGCCTTCACTTCTACTGAGTGCATGACGATGCCGAGTAACGCAGTGGACGTCGAGTATCAGAAGGACACCGAGTCAGTTCAGTGAACCCGAGTTTTTACCTTGGGCCGACTTTGTATAGAGATTTGCACTTGTTGTTTTGGCCGACCTTGCATGTATTATTTATTTGGATGGTATATATATGCAATGTATTGTATCATTCAAATGTAATGGTAATGGTAATGAATGAAAATGTGAAAGTGTGAAAGAAATACATGCGTGCGAAAGTATGTGTGTTGAGTTGTGAAGGTATTTAGCAAGGTCAAGTTTTGGAGTAGAAAAGTTTTATCTAACACATCAAGGTGAATCAGAGCATAGCGGATCTTATCAGCAATCAGTTGTAATCAGATCCACTGTTTCATTCTAACAGGTGAATCAGTTTTTGTAAATCCTTTAACAAGGTAGACTTAACAGTCTTTTGTAAATCTCCTAACAGAGTGCATACTTTATTGTATGTTTGTAAATCCTCTAACAAGGTGGATCTAGCAATCCTTTGTGCTCCTAACAGGGCAGATCACCAGAAGTGGTCATTGTAAGCCTTAACCGGCCAACTTCATACTGCAGTAACGAAGCTTTGTGGGTTTCATCCCCACCCCAGTTTTACTTTCTATTTGGAAGGTTTCTGGGTCACCAAAATCTGTGTGTTCAAGTGTTGCAAATGATTTTGTTTCACGCTTACAGTAGGTTACTTGGATGAATGGTCAATATATCAGTATGTAGTTTTATTGTTTGAAATTTTAAAAGTTACTGATTCACCCCTCCCCTCTCAGTAACTTGTCATATCTTGAATATTTCCAACAGAGTGGATTTCATTGGTCTAGTAAACCCACCATAATCAACTGTACATGCATTCATTCTTATAGCTATGGATTAATGCACACAATGGATAGAGGTAGAGACTTTCAGAAATTGCACTGCTAAGGTGGTGACTGACTTCTTGGAAGAACATATTGTTACTAGATCTGGAATGCCATTCACTCTTGTATGCGACAATGGATTTGCATTTGAATCTATATTCTTGACACAATGGGCATTTGAAAATAAAGTCATCATCAGATTCTCCTCAAATTACTACCCGTAAGGAAATGGGGTAGCAGAGTCTACAAACAAGAAATTAATCACTGTGATAAAATGATTGTTGAAGGAGAATCCTAGGGATTTGTATACGCGATTGAAATATGCCTTGTGGATGGATTGGGTTAGAGTTAAAAAGACCTTGGGGACTTCTCCATATCTACTTGTTTACATGAAAGAACCGGTATTCCTACTCAATCTTAAGATTCTTGTCTTAAAATTCATGAATGAGTACAAATTTGATTGATGAATCTTTTGGAAATGGATGAGAAATAAACAACTGCATTAGAGCACATGGCTAAACATCAAGTTATTGTTAAGAGGTGGTTCAACAAGAGGGCCACAATAAAATCCTTTAGGATTTTTGACCGTGTTCTACTGTGGGATAAGGCGAAAGAAAAGTCGAGGAACCATACTAAATTTCAATGCTTGTGAACAGGCCCATATCAGATTGCAAAAATTCTTAGAGAAAACACTTTTAGGCTAAGTTTCTTATAGGGGGGATTTCTACCTTCGCCCACAAATGGGAAATTTTTGAAACATTATTTTGAAGCCTAAGAAAAAAAAAAAATTATTAGATTTCATTTCCACATCTAGATTAGATTTTTATTTTTGCAAGCCTGTTTATTTTTGCAAGTGTGTTTCTTTTCAAGTTGTGTGTTTGCTTTCAATCATGTGTTCATTTTCAAAGTTATGTTAGTCCTAGGGGGTAAGGTTTACTTGGGATCTTTCTCAATATTTTACTAACCACTCTTTTGTCCTGATTTTAGGAGGAGGTATTTCTTTGTCAAAACATTTGGATGACTGTATGTCTCATACCAACCGAGCAATTGATATTTCTTGTGGAATTAGGGGACTTTCACTCTAGAAATCAGAAGCCTAGACTAACAAGCTCTCAAAACTTTGAAAATTTTAAAATTTGATGGTTTTGGGTGCTGTTCAATTAAAGTCAAAGATGATGCAGAATGATCTAAAGTTCAACTAGTTCAAGTAGGAGGGGTCTCCTCAAAAGGTTACTAAGATCATTGTTGGTGTGAGAATTTTCTAAAAGTTCTAAAAGAGGAATGCAAGGGATGTTCATAAGAGATCGAATCCAAGAAATGAAACCAATGTTTTGGCTACATAGTCTAAATGTAGTCAGGATACAGAACAAAGAAAGAAAAGAAGAAAAGATGGTGTTAAGTCTGAAGGATTCTAGATATCTGAAATGGCTAAAGATACGTTACAAAACAAAGTGTCTTATATTCAAAAGTATTGTTTCATCAAAAGTAATGTGTTAAATGACATGGAAAAATTATGTAAAAGGCCAAAAATTAAAAGAATATGGCATCCTTCCAAGAGCCCTCAAATTAATTCTCTCATCTGGTCAAGTAATTGATTGACAAAGAGCCTTTGTGGAAATTCTAAATGAATGAGCTGGGAAGAGTGGAAGATTGTTTTGAGTTGATAGAGAACTTTGATTGATTGCATCCTGACATGTCAAAGGGAATGAATACACAATGCACAAACTAATTTTTTAGGTTTTGACTTTAGAGATTTTGATTACAAAGTCATCTGAAATGCTCGAGGTGTTTGAAGTTTGGTTGGTGTTTGACACATAGCGGAAGAATGTTTGCTAATGAAGAAATGCCTTGATCATTTCTTTCTTTTCTCCAGGGCTATTTGTTTTGGTGTCCACAACACATGCCCCTTTACTTAATAGGAATGGGGACCCCCTACTTTTCTTTGACTCCTAGACACATAGTTTAGGAGTCGAGAGAAGAAATTTTAATTAGGAATTTTAAAATAAAAAAATCAAAAACACAAAAAAAAAATATATATTAAAAATAAATAATAATAAAAAATTCAACACACATCATCTAGCATGCCTGCGCATCGAGGTGAGACATGCTTGCAAAAGGGAGAGAGGGTTATAAAAACCCTCCCTCCCCTTCTTTCTTACTCACTTTTTTGTCCAAGGAGCAAGGAGGGAGAGGTAAAACACTCCCCCACCCCCCATTTTTCAAACGACGTACACCCATGAGGTGTACGTACGCTACTATGACCATGTCAGGACCGCGTACCCTTTATGTGTACGTTGTTGTGATCGCGCCTGCATCAGATGTCATTTGGGCACTTTGTTGTGACTACACCTGAGCGGCATAGCACCGTCATGACACTCGCGGCCTGGCCATGCTCCTTTTGGGGTGCATGCATCGTGTCATCATGGCACCTACACCAGGCCATGCCCCTTTTGGGGCGTGCACATGCGCGTCATGACCCTTTTAGGGCATGCACATGCAAATGCCTTTGCCACCACATACAGCACGTGCATGCTCCTTCAAACCTTTAAAGAAATAAAATAAAAGAGAAATATATTAAAATATAAATAAAAATAAAAATAAAAAACAAATAAATAAGTTCCCTAGGGGATGTTTTTTTTCTTTTTTACTTTTTTTTTTATATCCAATAATTAATCACGTCTTTCTTTTTTCCTATAATGTGTAGATAAAATAATCTTAGATCAGTAGCAAAACTAGTTATTTACAAGTTCCAAGGTGTCACCCCAAAGTCATGATTGCATGATGAGTACTCTAACATCAAAGACACAGAACTTGGACACATAGATTTGGGAGAGTTCTTAAGAGTTTGTAACAATCCAACCAAAACATCATCCTTGAGATTTTCCCTAATCCATTCTAGACTAGTAAATGCAGCATCACATCCTAGGACCATACAGTCAACTAAATTGATAATAGCCCTATCTCAGAATTTTCTTCCTAATGAAAGGGTGGTAAAGAGCATCACTGGGAAAGTGGTCTCGGATCTATGACCTGATAATAGCGAGAGGGTTTTTCATCTACCTAGAGTCGATCAAGTCATTAGGCTTTCATATGAAGCAGCTGAGAGGTGGCATAAGGATCATTACCAAGAGGCCATCGACATCATATATTCCTCATACTTCATTGAGAAACCATTCTCAAGGAAGAATTCATCATAGAGAGTAGTAGTGATGAGTACATAGAGTAGTCAGGAGTCTGGACATATTGGGAAGCTTAAAGATCCCCATCTAACCATTGCAGGTTGCTCTGTAAGTGCCTCTACAAAGAAGAACTTTGTTGGCCAAAGCTACAAAATTAGAAAGAAGGAAGAGTGTCACAAATACCCCACCACCCATCGAATCTGAAATGGTAGAACTGTCTTCTTTGGAAGATGAAGTACAATGATGGGTGAATTAGAACAGGGAGCTAGGTGATGATGTTCTCTCCATCCTAGATTTTGATTTCATGCTAGTGGGTAAAAAATTGGTTGGAGATAAGATTAGAGATACTCCTAAAGGTGAACTTCAATAGCAAGATTGGACGCAGATGCCACCCAAGACACAAGGTCCTCATCTCACTCCCCCATCTTCACCTCAGGTTATGATGGTAGATAACATTTCAGTGACACCTCCACCTCCAAGTTTAGAAGAACATGTTTAGAAGGAATCATCATTACAAGGAGAACCAAAACCAAGGGTTATTGATGAGCCATCAAAAGAGGCACAAGTAGTAGAATGTATACACCAACCTTCTCAAGAAGTTGAGGATCAAACTATGGGATCTACAGAAACTAAAACTACAGAAGAAGAACCCTCACAATGGGAGACTCTAAACAAGAGAAATAAAGGGAAGGAGGTAGGTGAACACATCCCTTCATCATCCAGAGCCAAGGTTATAGAAAGACATATCCCAATATGGTTTCAGAAAGAGATAATGAGAAGTGCCAAGCATCAATTCCATACTTCAAATGATTATATTTGTGATATTGCAAAGATTTTGAACAAGCTTGACTCTCCATTACATGATGCAATTCCATTTACATTCATTACTACTACCTAGAACTAGGATTTATTTGCACAAGTGGCTCACCCTCCAAAAGGTGTAGATGAAGAAGCTATTAGCCTTCAGGACTATGAAGTGAAAAATATCATATTAGGAAGGCCTACACGGGATACTTCTCGATAGATGATGACTATGGGAATCAAGGAGGTTCTCATCCATATGGAATAGGATGAGGTTGAAATCAGAACACTTTGAAGGAAAGTTGAGATCTTAAAGGGATATCTAGCTAAAGTTATTGGTCCTCTTGATTCTGAACACCTTGAGGAGACTTTGAATACCATTCTTACAAAAGGGGAAGGTGTATGACTTAGTCCATTTTTGAGAGCTTGCCAGGATTGCCGAGACAACCTTGAGGATAGGGGTGTCACTATAATCATAGGAAGTCTGAAGTTATTGCATGCTACACAAGAAAATTTTGACAAGATCATGGCAATTTTGAGACAGGACTTCAGTATTATGGATGAGTTATAGGTATAGAGCAAGGATTTACAAACTCTACAAGTCATAAAAGGGTAAAGGTACTGCATTCTGATTGATGAATATATCAAAGAAGAGTTAGACATGATAGATGATTGGATAGAAAATATTGGAGATGGAAATAAAATGATGGAAACATTGCATGATGAGATACATAGGCTTAAGGACCAAGCCCAAGAGAAAAATTTTGAAGCAGAAATGTTGTACAATGATGAATGCTTGGACATTTTTGAAGATGAAGAATGAGAGAAGCTTTTACCAGTTGAGGTAGTTGTGGAAAATTTCAAAAATACTTTAGAGGAAGAATCCAGTGATGAAGACATCAAACAAGCCTTTAGGACAGAGGAAGCACTGTTAGAGTTGGACACCAAACTCAGGAATTTTGCATAAACTTGAATTGAGGTGGACAACTATAGACAGAAGGTCAAAGACAAGTATGAGGATTTGGATCTTCTAGATGCTACTAAGATTACAGAGATTATAGAGAAATTCAAGGGCAAACATCCAAACATATCTTTATGATAAAGATGAGAAAAACCCAGATGCCAGAATTTCAATTTTGACACTTAGTAAAAGTTTGAGATTTTTGACCTAGTCGAGGTCTATAGCTCCCCAATTTAGAGGTGCACCGACAATTGACTACCAGTTCCAAAAATAGCACTACCCATTCATTAGGAATGCATTTTGATGGTGTTTAACTCTGACACATGCCTAGTGAAGGGGCAACTTCTATTTTTGGTGTCTCAATGCACTTCTACTTTGACTGATGGCTTCGTCCTAATTTCTCTCTCATGCTTTCATTGTTTTTGACATGTAAAGGGCTCATGCATCCAATTAATGAATAAAATATGGATGGAGTCCCTCTAAGCACCAGTTAGATTATCAATTTGTATATATTTAGTTAGTTTTAATGTTTTAAAAGCATTTTATTGCATCAAGATATCTCTCACTCTCAACACAAATTGAGGAGACAATTTCTTATAAATACTCCATTGTAAAATTTAACAAGGGCCACCGTTATTATGCAATAAAATTATGCTTTTGGTGCTAGCATTTTGATTGTAGTTATTCTTGCCTCAATGTGTCATTGTTTTGTGAATTTTATTCATGAGATTTTGATTGAGCCAAAGGTTTATAGCATTTTTTCTAGTTGTGTGATCTTTTAGTTCTTATGTTTGCCACAGATATATGAATTTTTTTGACATAACGAGCTTGTGAAGAGATCACCCGATTGTGTCTACATATCTTTTTGTCTCGCATGAGTGCACTTTCTGTGGCCTTGTGATTTGATCAAGAGTGAAACATCATTTGATTTATTAAAAATTCTCAATGACAATTGCATTAGTGGATTCTAGGAAGCACTGCTCCTCTTTTCATTGGTTTCCTACCAATTTCTTCAAAGGTTTAACTCACATCGTGTTGTGTTCTTTAGGTTATGTCTATTTAGGAATTTCAATTTCAAGTTATCTGATTTCATGTTATTTTCTTTCAGTTTCATTATTTTCTTTGCTAACCTCCTATTAGATTAGGACCTCATAGTAGCTGTATTGTTAGAGTTGTATGCATTGAATAAATAGAAAAATAGAAAAATATTGTTCTTTTGGTGTGATATTTCGAGACAGTGAATATATTTTTCTTCGATTCCAAGATAAAAGAGTTTGTTAGAACCAGAAAAGGCCTCCTCATTAATACTCACATTTATCTTCTACTGAGTGGATTTTGGTACGTCGCAAGAGAAACACTGAACCTTAGAGTGGATCCTTAAAAAGATTTTATTTTCAAGAAAGGAATTACAAGTTATGGATTCCTGTCATTGACCTCATGCAAAATGAACACCCAACAATACAGAAATGCATCCTTAGGTAATGGCTTGGCAAATATATATGCAATATGTTCCTTTCTATTTACATATTCTAATTTGAATTCTTTATCTTGCACTAACTCTCTTAAGAAGTGATATTTTATAGCAATATTCTTTGTTTTGGAATGCATTACTAGATTCTTTGATACATTGATTGCACTAGTGTTATCACAATATATGACAATTGGATCTTTTATCTCCACCTTCATTTCTTCCAATAGTTGTTTGAACCAAACAATTTTAGAACAATTGACTGCTACTACTACATATTCTACATTTATTTTAGATTGAGATATATAATTTAGCTTCTTGCATATCGAAGATACTAGTCTTTTATCAAGATAGAAGGCTCCACCACTAGTGCTTTTTCTATCATCAAAACTTCCTACCCAATCAACATCAATAAACACTTTTAAGTCCAAATTTCCTCCAAGTTTATACCATAAACCATAGTCTTTAGTACCCTTCATAAATCTTATGATTGTCTTGATTTTCATCATGTGATTTTAGCTAGGATTTGCTAAGAATCTTGCCACTATTCCAACTACTAGAGTAATATTATGCCTTGTGTGTACTACATCCTACAATTTTCCAATCATAGATCTATAAGTGGTCTTATCTACTTCTTTGGAATCATCTTTTTTGGAGAGTTTATGTCTAGTAGACATAGGGGTTCCAACTAGTCTTGAATCTTCCATTCCAAATTTCTTTAATATTTCCTTGATATACTTAGATTGAGTGATGTAGATACTATTATTTTGTATCTACAATCCAACACAGAATTTTATCTCACCAAATATAGACATCTCAAATTCTTTACTCATTTCTTCTGGAAATACTTTGCACAAGTCATAGTTTCCTATAAATAAAGTATCATCAACAAATATTTCTGCCAATATAATTTTCTTCTCTAGTCCTTCCTTGATATACAAACTACTATTATCATTAGTCCTTTGAAAACTAATTTGTACCAAGTAATTATGAAGTCTTTCATATCGAGCTCTGGGAGCTTGCTTGAGACCATATAATTCTTTTTGTAATTTACAAACCATGTCTCTTTTGGTAGGATCTACAAAACCTTCTAATTGTTCAACATTGACTCCATCAATAATTCCATTCAAGAATGCAAATTTGTCAACCATTTGGTATACTTTAAATCCTCTATGTGTTGCATATGCTAATAAAGTTCTAACACCTTCTAGTCTTGCCACAGGAGCAAAAGTCTCACCATAGTCAATACCTTCTTCTTGAGAATGACCTTTGCACACCAATCTTTCTTTATTTCCTAAAACTTTTTCATCTTCATTCAGCTTATTTCTAAATAGCCACTTTGTACCAATTACATTTTTATCTTTGGGTCTAGGAACAAGAGCCAAGATTTGTTCTTTTCTATTTGTTCAATTTCTTCATTCATTGCTTCAATCAAACTTTCATTTTCCAGAGCATCCTTAACACTTCTAGATTCAAATTCAATAAGTAAACATGTACCTTTCATTTTGCCTCTTGTCATTGTTCCATCTAATTTGTCCTAAATGATGGGATCAAGTGCATGATGCCTTCTAACATATCTTCCTAACATAGGTTCTTTGGTCCTTGAATGAGTTCCACCATCTTCATCTTGAATTTTAGTTTTAAGCTCGGGTCCTTTTGTTTGTGACTCAAGTCCATTAGGCTCAATTTGAACTAGCTCAATAGCCTCTAGTTGTGACTTGGATCCTTGAAGCTCAGGTTGCATTGTCTACAACTCAGTAACTATTGGAGTTTCTAGGGACTCAAGAGATGAAGCTTCTTTTCTCTTAGATAAATTTGGTAGGTATCAAGCTCATAGTAAAAAAAAATTTGTAATCTTTTGTCTCCTTGTTGCTTTCTTCTTCACTCTTTTCTACAAACTCTCCAATTCTAACATCTGCACTTTCTATGATTTTGTGAGTAGACAAATTCAAACATCTATATGCCTTACTTTTATAGTAGTATCCTATGCCTTGATCACCTTTTACATTAAATTTTCCTTTTCTAGATTCCTTCAATATATAACATTTGTTCCCAAATACTTTCAATTAACATACATTAGGTTTGTCACCATACCATAGGTAATAAGTTGTTTTGTTTGAATATTTCTTCAATTGTACTCTAATCAAGGTATGAACTACAGTGTCGATACCTTCCTTCCAGTATTTGCGAGAAATATTCTTTTCAATCATTAGGGTTCTTGCACAATTCATGATAGATCTGTTTCTTCTTTCAGCTATACCATTCTATTGTGGTGTACCAAGGGCTAATACTTGTCTTTTAATTCCTCTTTCAAAGGAAAATTTATTGAATTTATGGGAGATGAATTCACCATCTCCATCTAACCTTAAGAATTTCAACTTTTTTCTAGTTTCCTTTTCTATTCTTGCCAAATACCACATGAATTTTTGAAAGGCTTTTGATTTATCTTTCAGATACATTACTATCATCATTCTAGAATAGTCATCAATAAAAAGAATGAAAAAAGTTTCTCCACTATAGCTTTCTATTCCAATTGGTCCACATAAATCTGTATGAACAATTTCCAAGACTTCTTCTAACTAATTTTTTTTCCATTTGAAGCTAGCTTTTCCCATCTTACCAATTTGGCAATTCTTTCCTAGACACATGGCAGGCTTCTTCAAACTAGGAATACCTCTTACTCTTCTATGTTTTCTTATCTTAACCAGATTATCAAAATTCACATGACATAGCCTTTTGTGCAATAACTAGTTTTCTTCTACTTGAGCAATAAAACATGAACAATGACTAAGATCAAGATAAAATAGATTACCTTTTGTCTACTTTCCAAATCCAACTAGATTTCCCTTTCCATCCACTAGCTTGGCCTATCTATTCATGGATTCTACCTTGAATCCAATGTTATTCAACTATGCCATACTCAATAGAATATGCTTTAGTCCCTCAACCTGATAAGCATTGTGACATACAAGTTCTTAAGTCAATGAAATACATCCTTTTCATTTTATGTTACAAGGTTCATTGTTTCCAAATCTCACACTACCTCCATCATAATATTCCATGTGCTCAAACAAATTTTTGTCACTAGTCATATGATGTAAATAGTCACTATCAATAATCCATATATTATTCTTTCTAATATGAGATCTAAGTTCCATTTTATCTGCTTCATCATTAGATTCATCTTTCATAGCAATATATACCGTTTCATCTTCACTCTTGTCAGAATATTTAGCTATGAAACAAGAATTCTTACTTTTTTCCATGTCGTTCTTATAGTTCTTGGAATCCTTCTTGCCTTTGTGCTTATTTCTTTTATGTTCATCTTTGATTTCCTTATTTGGACACCTAGCAACAATGTGACCAAATTTGTCACAAGAAAAGAAAATCAGAGGAACTTTACCTTTATACTTTCCTCTTCATTTGGAATGCTTCCTTGCATGTAGGGCTCCAACAACTTTAAGGTCATTGTCTAAAATTTCTTCTAATATTCCTTCTTCTTCACTTCTTGATTGATTGCACTTTGATTTCTCACCCTTTTCTTTGAGTGAAAGTTTATCTTTAAAAGAAGATTCAATAAACTTTGAACTAGGAACATAGTTATCAAAGTTATCTAACCAAAAGCTGTCAATTTTCCAATTAGAGCATCACAAAACATTTTACAATTTGGATCACATCTAATCTCTTAAATAGAAGACACTCTAATTGTATAAATAGGAAGAAGAGTTCTAAGTACCTTGCTTACAACTATTTTCTCTTCAATGTCTCTTCTAGATGCCTTGATAACACTTACACTTTCTTTGATTCTTTCAACATATTTTGCAATGTTCTCATCTTCTCTCATTCTCATCTAATTAAAATGACCTCTAAGAATTTCTACTTTAGCTCTTCTTACATTGTCATCTCCTCCATAGATATCTTCTAGTTTGGTCCACATTGTATGAGTAGTATTGCAATCTTTGACCTCATTAAATTTGGCATAACTAAGAGTAGATGTAATATCAATCACCATGATATTATGATTCTTCTTTCTAGAAATATCTTCAACTGATAATGTTCTAGTGGGAATTTTATATTTAGCATCAAGATACTTGCAACTTGAATAATTGATTGTAGCTAGAGGTAACCTCATAAGTCCTTGCCATGCTACAAAATTGTCTCTATTAAGCTTGGGGATCTCTCTTTTGTAAGCCATCCTAATCTTTAGCTTAGGTCCTTGAAACCTTTTGTACAAGCACCAAAAGCTCTAATACCAATTGGTGGAAATATAAGAAGAGTAACTAAGAGGGGAGGGGTGAATTATTTACTACTAAAATAGATCCCAAATCCCTTCGATGTCAGTACAAAAATGAAAACTGAAAAACTAAATATTGTTGAAGCTTGGTAAACACACATAGAATGTTGTAGATCATTAAAAACTAAATTAGGTTGGTAAATGATTAAGATATAAACCTTTAGATGTTGTTTTTGATTAACATTACTTTAACTAAGTTGCAAACATGTAACAAAAAATAGCATGAACATAGTAGACACCAAGATTTAACATGGAAACACAATTTGGGGAGAACCACCAATTCCAACTAGTTAATGTCTTTCACTCTTCTAAAGTGAGCCCTGTTAGGAGCCAACCCTATTAGAGGTTACAAAACACATTGTTAGTTGTGACCCAGTTAAAGGATTTAATCACCTTGTTAGGAGTGGCCTAGTTAGGTGTCTTGAGACAATTCAATAGAACTGTCACCTTGTTAGAGGATTTGAAAATGGATATTAAGACAACTCTCTTAAGAGATTTAAATCAATGCTACAATGCTTAGAGACTAACAATGAGATTACCTAATTTGAATGCAACTGATTTGGTGATTACAAATCTCTGTTCTGGCTTGTACTTGATCCTTTCTAATCAAATATAAATTAGCTGCTCCATAAGGATATTCTACTCATCCTTCAAATTTGTGTCCTTTGCTCAACATTAAATCTTCAATAACATCTACATACTTTTGCTGACACTTTGAAATTACAACTTGACCTTATACTTATATCTTACACTTTGTCAAGTCGACTCAAATATAACTTAGAATAATTACCATTCATTACCTTAGTTGGTTGGAATCAATAAATAAATCAATTAAGCTTAATATGCAAAAATAAGAGAATCCTTTGTTAGCCATCCCAATTTGGTAGAAACTAACTCAAGAATAATTTCCTTTGTTAACCAAAAAAAGCTCATTTAACACTGCAAACTTGCAAAAATTCTTTGGCAACCAAGTGAGCTTGATTCACAGTAGTTCCATCTAGCTTTCCTTCATTAGCCATGTGAGCTTGGTTAACACTCACTTTCTGCAACTTTTCCTTTGACACCCTAGTGAACTTGGTAGACACTTCCTTCTACATATTTTCCTTTGATGTCCAAGTGAACTCGGTAGACAGTTCCTTTTGAACTGGGCAAACATAGGAATGCTTGGTAAACACAAAAAACTATCTTCACTACCCGAGTGAGCTCACCATATACTAACTGATAATGATTATGATATTTTTTTAACTTCAAAGACAATACATAATTAATCAATTGTATCCAACATGTTGATCTCTAAGTTGTGTTTTCTATTACTGTCAAATACTTAGTAATTCACAATGCTAGATTACGTGGTAATCACTACAACCAATTCATTCTATATATCCCAAGATAAGGAATGAATATCTTTACATATTCTAAATCATGTATCAAGCATTAGTTATTATTGATAGAGATAATGGTTATTGAGTACTTTAGTGAATGCCATGTTATTCAAAGATATGAGTAGATGTTAAGTGATATTGAGGTTAAGTTATTTAGTTCTTGTTGATTATAGTTAAGGCTAAGGTACATCATAAAGAAATATTTAATGTTGAGAGTCAAGGTGATATGAGTATTGAGTAATGCAATCTTATAATTTCTTTAGAGTGGAACTAAATCCTATGTTAACTATTTTGTCAAGATGGAAGCATCTTTTAAGGATCAAGGAGGTAATCAGAGGTGATTATGCCTTTATATGGAGATCATCAATCCCTGGGTAAGTCAATCCATGAATTTAAAAATGCAAGGACTAAGTATAAAGATGATTGATTTTTTATCATTTATTTGGATCTGAAAGGCTCACCCAATCATCTATTTAGTTAGATTATATGATCTAAATCATAAGGAATGAGTGTGTGCGTGTGTGTGTGTGTGTGTGTGTGTGTGTGTGTGTGTGTGTGTGTGTGTGTGTGTGTGTGTGTGTGTGTGTGTGTGTGTGTGTGTGTGTGTGTGTGTGTGTGTGTGTGTGTGTGTGTGTGTGTGTGTGTGTGTGTGTGTGAATATTTCATTTGCATGCAAATTTTTTGAGGTGAATTAAAGTGTAGAGGTTGAGAAATGCAATGAAAAGTTTTGAAAAAAGATAGAGGAGATATATTATAGTAAGGTGATATTATATTGCATAGAGGATATTTTTTATCAAATGTTGAAGTTTTAACTAGAGGATTAGGTATAAAGAACATTCTAGTAGGTGTTTTAGGGTTTAAATCTCTTAAGATGCTATCTTTAATAGGCTTATGTAAATCTCCTAATGGAGTACTCACTTCATTGTGATGTAAAATCCATTAAGAAAGGTAGAACCTAGCAATTTATTTAGCATTTAATAGGGTGAACCCTTCATAGTGTAGATCACAAAAAGTGATGAAATAATTATAGCCTTGACAGGCTCAACTTTATTATTGTTGTAGTGAAGATTTTGTAGGTTTCGGCCACCACAATTTTACTTTCATCTTGTAGGGTATTTGCATTGCCAAATTGCATGTTATTTTGTTATGTTTCTATGAGTTAAGATTTATGTAATTAGAAGGTATGGTTTCATTGATATGAGATGAATGTTTAATAAGGGTTTTATTAGGGGATATCAAGTATGTTTTATATTAAAGTGAAAGAATTTTTGTAATTTATTATGATCCAAGTAATTTATAATGATATAACTATAACCATGTTATACTATCACATAGTATACTACATCATAATATTAATTCTATTGAATTAAATTAATAATCTGAATACACATTACTAAATATAATATTATTTAGTATTGATATAACAAGAAGTGAATTTATAATATTATATAACATGACACACACACACACACACACACACACACACACACACACAATATATATATATATATATATATATATATATATATATATATATATCAATGTATTATATTATTAAAATAATAACAATATAATTTTAATATAAATATATTTTTTTGCAAAAAAAATAAATAAATAAAATACTATTTTTAGTCTAATTGAAATAGATAATTATATTATAATATTAATCATAATATTAAAATTAATTAATGAACACCTTTTCTTATAACCAAGTATATAAAGGAGAATTATGCACCCTTAAGAGAAATCAATAACCTTTATAAAGAAAAAAAAAGTGAGCAAAAATTAAAGGATAAAAATAGGTAACATCACATGTATAAACATGCTCCCATCTTGGAAAAAAAAATTACACATTAGTTTGTGTCATTTCAAACTCAAACACAAAAATTGCATTACTTGGATCATCTAGCATCTGGTAGTGGACTTTTCTTGTTGTAACATAATGACCCTAAGCATGAACTTGAATTATTCATCATTTATTTTATCTTATAGATTGTGTGATGCATGTTGCCTCCTCAATCACTTGACGAGTACTTAAATTCTTAGTGACGCTTGTGCATACAAGTATATTTCACTCATAGCCAACTAAACTTCTTTGCTTGTTTACTCTATAGCTCAACCTATATGATGACTCAATCACACTAATAAATTACCAATATTCCCTAGTAAATGACTAAGTGTTTCACACTAATTTAAAGTAACCTTTAGCATCAACAAAAAAAGGCTTTGTTGAGAAATATTAGAAGTATCTAGTTTTCTTATTGAAATAAGAATTCTTTGGACTAAAAATGGACCAAGAGCACAATTTCAAAAAAATCATTCATACTTCATTAAGATAAGATTTATGAGAAAAAGAGGGAAAAAAATCATATTTGAGGAGGAAAGTTGACATGGTATTGATTGTTGATATATTTTTGGATGATATCATATCTGGTGGGAGTTTTTGTTGATCAAATGAGTAAGGAGTTTGAGATGTCTATATTTCATGAGATCAATTTTTTGTTGGATTAAAAGTTCATCAAATAAAAGATGATATATATTTGACTTGATCTAAATATGTTAAGGAAATATTGAGACACTCGGTATGGATGAGTCAAGGTTAGTCACTACACCCATGGTGACTAGATGCAAATTATCTAAGGTGGATACTAACTAGTAAAGTTAATGATAAACAATATAGATCAATGATAAGAAAGTGAGAGTGTGTAGTGCATAGTAGGCCTAATATTGTACATGGAGATAGAAATGTAACAAGGTTATCCTCTATACCTCAAGAAACACATATGAGTATTATTAAAAGTATATTCAAATGTTTCAGAGAAACTAAATAATTTAGATTATAGTACAAACAAGATGGTTGTTTTGCACTCAAAGTCTACACTGGTGCTAAGTGATTAAATGGTTTAGAAAGAAATAGAGTTTTAAATCACAATTTATTGTTGAAGCTAATTAAGTTATGATTGTAATTAATTTCTCAAATATTGTTTTGATTGAGACATTATTGGAAGGAATACAAGAAGAGGTTATTAAGCCTGTCACTATTTATTTTCACAATACTAGTGTAATAAACATATTCAAGAATTATGTGATTCATTCAGAAAGAAATCAAATGTCTATCAAGTATCACTCCTTGATAGAGTAAGTACAAGAGACATAAGTAAGGATGGAATCAATGAAATCTAAGGAACAAATTGCAAACATATTAACTTAGACTATTTTCAAAGGATTCTTTTGAGTATCTAAGGGGTAAGTTAGGGGTCCTTCTCCCATTCAAGATTAACTATGAAAGGATGTATCTTACATCAATTCAAGTATGATAAGATATATTTTTGGGGAGATAATGCAAGGGATCACACTTTAGGGATTTTTTTTGAAGTTGTGAAAAGGGATTTTAATGAAACCGAAATAAATAATACAACCAAGGTATGAGGTATTACTACAAGGTTTTATAAGTTTTGCATCATAAATAGTATTTACCTTTGCATTGTTGTCAAAAGGGAAGAAGTTGTAATGAGCTAGTAAGTGGATAATATGTGATGAACTACCTAGAGAGTCAAGATTATATGATATGAAGAAGAGAGAATAAAAAGGAGAATGAATAGAGAAGTGTTAATCTTAGATTGCTTTTGACATATGAGTGACTACACATAGTCATATTCATAAAGTGCATGCCAAGTAAGTAGTGTATGTCGAGTATAAGTTGTTAAATAGTGAAAGCTAAGAAAAATATGTAGTATATATCAAGCACTATCAAGAAGCAAGTTAGTGCTAAGTCACTCTACTAATGAGAAAGCTAATATATGTTTACTGATTCAAATGTCAACTGAACAATGAATGCTGGGTCATTTAGAAGACAAGTTACAATATTGAGATGCCGAGCATCAGAGGCTTTAACTGTTGAGTAAATAGTTTTGGACATTATTGTTTGTAATACTACAAACTCCTATGTAAACCATTTTTGAGCTAATTTAAGGATTGTTTTGTGATTCTAGATGATAAGAATATATCTATATTGAGAATCCCTATGCAGTACAGGCAACCAATCAGATTGAGGGATGTTCTAAGAATAAAAATGGGTGAATCAAAGTCATTGATTCCTACCTAAGACTAAATCACCTAGGTCCTCTTAAGGTAGGAAAGTGTTATTTAAGCATTGTATGAGTGAAGAGAGCATTTTGCATGCATAGACAGAACATTCATGGTGACTAAGGAGTTATGATTGAGATATGAATTGCATAATCAATTGGAGATAATAGAGGTAAGAAGAGAGGATATAGGTGATACATATAATTAGACAGGATCAATTCTACATTAAGAAAGAGGTGTTATGATATCTAGTAGAGAGGTGCTAACTAAAGGATCAAGCCTCCGACATTCTAACAGGTGAAACAGTAAATTCTCTTAATTAAGTAGTCTAAGTGGGGTTTTGTAAATCTTTTAATAGGGTTCTTAATTCATTATAAGTTGAAATCCTTTGACCAGGTACACTTCTAACAAGGTGTTGAAATATTTTAATAGGGTAAGATCTAACAATCTTTGTAAGCCTTTAATAGGGAAGACCTTTCACAGGGAAGATCCTATTTTATGATCAAACATTGTAACCTTAATTGGATAGACTTTACAACTACAGTAATGAATATTTGTGGGTCTCATCACCACCCTAATTGGAGGGTTTTTTGGTAACCAAGTATCTTGTATCATATATGTGTTGAATGTTTATTTTTTTCATGCTATGTATGAACATGCATAGTTTGGTATTTTAGTTTACATGCAAATTATGAGATGGATGTGTCATGAATTATTAAAATGCCAATTTTTTGAAGGACTAATTCACCCACTCCCCCTCTTAGATTTTACTTTCCCTTTTGTATTTAGAAGAATTGGTATCAAAGCCTTGTTCTCTAAAAATGAAAGCTTTGGAGCTTTGAGGAAAGATCTTGAAGATGGAAGTCTACAAGTTGGGAAAAGTCATCAAGAACTAGAAGATATAAATCTAGCTTTCCATACATCATTTGAATAAAGCAAGAGATGAGTTGAAGGACTCATTAAAAATAAGGAAAGAGATAGCTATTGAGGAGAATTATTTTAGATTGTGGTGACTGATTAGCAAAGTACAATACATACTTCATAAATTTTTTGGGGCTTTGAAAAAAAAATTTGGGCTCTATTTTATTAAGATTTTGGGCCAACATGTAATTATTAATTTTAACCCTAAAGTGGCAATAATATTTATATAAAAGGGCTTAGGGTTAGTGATTTTTTATATAGTGGTAATGTGCAAATTGGTTCTTGCGGTGGTATTGAGCTATAAGAAATTACAGATTGTAATCAGGTTGTAATCACTAGATCATAAAAATATTGGATTTGCTATTTGGTGGACATAGCCTAGGGCTTGGGTGAACCACTATAAATCTTGTTGTCTTGTGTTCTTTTATGTGTGATTTATTATTTTTTGATATTGGTTATATTTGCATGTAATTGTTATTTCTTTCCGTGGTTTAATCCTAACAAGTATTATTAGATTGAGGTTGTTTTTTAGTTATCCTCTACAAGAAAGTATCATGGTTGAGTGGGAGTGATGGCAGATGAGGGTAAGCTAAAGGGTAATAGGTTTAATGGGAAAAACTTTCAATTATGGAAGATGCAAATGGTAGACTATCTTTATTAGAAGGATTTATGGAAGCTGTTGGAAGGAAAATAAAAGAATAAGGGATCTATCTCAAATGATGAATGGGATCTTTTGGATAGAAAGGCACTTGGAAGCATTCAATTATTTCTGGCACCATTGGTGGTATTTAATATTACAAAATGAAAGACAATAGAAGAGTTGATGAAAACCCTAGCAACACATTGTGAAAAGCCCTCCACTTCAAACAAGGTATTTCTCATGAACTATTTATTTAATATGAAAATGCTAGAAGGTGGATCTATTACATATCATTTGAATGAGTTTAATACTATTACTAGTCAATTATCTTTTGTGGGTACCAATTTTGATGAAAAAATTAGGGATCTCCTGATTTTGTGTTCTTTTCCTAAAAGTTGGAATGGCTACGAGTAATTCTATTCTTGAATCTAGTACCCTAAAATATGATGATGTGATCGGTGTTATTTTGAGTGAGGAAATTTTTAGGAAATCCACAAGAAAATCTACATCTAGAAGTGCTTTGAATGTACAAAGTAGAGGCAAGATGATTGAGAAAGGAAGTAATTCCTAAAATCATGGAAAATCAAGAGAAAAGTCAAAGGGGAGGAGGTCTTAGTCAAGAGGACTGAATGATTGCTGGTATTGCTAGAATGCAGGTCATAAAAAGAAAGATTGTTGGAATTGAAAGAAAAATGAAGGAGATAAACCAGATAGAGCCAAGGAGGAAAATGTGGTAAGTAAAAAGTTCAAAGAGGATGCTTTGCTTCTGTGTTTAGAAAGTGTTGATCATTCATGGGTTTTAGATTTCAGTGCTTCATTTCATGCTACACCTTATAGAGGTTATTTCATTGATTATGTCAAAGGTGATTTCGA
This sequence comes from Cupressus sempervirens, assembly GCA_028749045.1. Classification (NCBI taxonomy): domain Eukaryota; kingdom Viridiplantae; phylum Streptophyta; class Pinopsida; order Cupressales; family Cupressaceae; genus Cupressus; species Cupressus sempervirens. The sequence goes on along the minus strand of CM053786.1, from coordinate 699,599,513 downwards.
GCTTGCTTATTTGGGTGGTAATGAACCCTGCCATATTACTGGAAAAGGAAAAGTTAAGATTAAGTTGCACAATGGGAATCATTGGCTACTACATAAGGTAAGACATGTTCCAAGGCTGAGTAGGAATTTAATTTTAGTACGGCAACTCAGTGATGAGGGTTGTGTAGTTACTTTTAATGATCAAAATTGGAAGGTTCAAAAGGTTCTCTTGTAGTAGCAAAAGGTGTGAAAGTAGGCACCTTATATCTTTGTATAGGTCATATTGTTCCTTCTACTTTACTTGTTTCAGAGAAAAATGATTGTTTAGGAATCGTTGTTGCAGTTGAGCAGGAAGAACAAATAGATGTTGTAAATTCTAATATAGTGTTGTAGCACAATAGACTTGGCCACATGAGTGAGAAAGGTATGAAAGTACTTCACTCAAGTAAAGTTCTACCAGGTGTGAAATGTGTTAATATGAATTTTTGTGAAAGTTGTGTGTATGGAAAACAAAAGAGAGTGAGTTTTGTGAAGACTAAGAAGGAGAATAAAAAGGAGAAATTAGAGCTTGTGCATACAGATGTATAGGGACCAGCTTAGGTATCTTCCCTTGAAGGCTCTCATTATTATGTTACATTTATTGATGATGAAACTAGAAAGGTACGGATTTATTGCCATAGAGAGAAATTTGATGTATTTCAAACTTTTAAGAAATGGAAATGCTTGGTTGAAAATAAGATTGGTAAGAAATTAAAATGTCTCAAATCTAATAATGGTGGTGAGTATTGCAGTCATGAATTTGAAGATTATTGCTCCACTAATAGTATTCATAGATAGAAACCTATTCCAAGGACTCCACAAGAAAATGGAGTGGATGAACATATGAACATGACTATAATGGAGCATGCATGGAGCATGAGGTTGCATGCTAGGTTTCCCTTACACATGTGGGTAGAGGCTGTCAATACTTCTATATATTTGATTAATAGAGGTCCATCTACTCCTTTGGGTTGTGGTATTCCAAAGGAAGCATGGATTGGTAAGAAGGCGAGTTATTATTTTCTCAAGACCTTCAATTGTGAAGCATTTTCTTGCATAGATTTTGAAAATAGAACCAAGCTAGAAGCTAAGTCAAAGAAATGTGTATTTGTTGGATATGGCATTAATGAATTTGGTTATAGGATTTGGTATTTTGAAAATCATAAAATTGTAAGAAGCAAGGATGCTATATTCAATGAGAAAGTGTTGTACAAAGATTTTTTGCAACAACATGAGAAGAAAGTGTTGGAAGTATCAGGGTTCTAAGAGGGGGGGTGAATCAGAACACAATTAAATTATCTCACAGTCTAATTACACTAATTTTAATTCACAATTTATAGTAGTGGAGAAATCAAATTGTACTGAAATGTAAACATGCATAGTAATACCAACTCATAGAAAGAAGAGACCAATTCTGTGCCGAGTGGAAAACCCTCGAAAATCCTCATGGTTTTGTAATAGGGAGAAAAACCACTCCATGAACCTGTATTCTTTATTGAGTTCCAACTCTCTTAGAATTAGCAACTTCTATTGCTCCGGGTATTTTAACCCTTTTATCAGTACTGTAATTACAACCTTATACACATATATAAATGAATATGTATGACATTTATACATGCATACAAGTTTATAATAAGACTTTCAGTCTTTACAAATTGTTCTGAAATATAAGTCTTCTTTTTGCCTCTTTTCAACTCTCTCTGTATATAATTTACAAATGATCTCTATATTTATAGAGATGAAATTCAAAATTGATAAGTTACATGAACCTAACTGAACTAGTTAGGTTTGTTAAAAAAACTTCTTTCAGAATGATGTTAAAGAAACCAACTTAATTCAGTTAAAACTCGAATGTGCCCTTTGTTTATGAAATTGTTTGTCATTTTTCACTTTTAATCAAAATTGTGCTGGAAGTATTCCGAGTTTAATACTCTTAAAATAATCTTCAAGATAATTTGTTTACTTCTTCAAAAAGAAAAACATTTTACCACTGGTTATTTAGTAATTCCAGTGTGAACATGCAATGCTTTTGAAACCATCTATATTACAGATAATGTGTCTTCTCATTTATTTCTTTTGTCTTTTTGAAAATTTCGTTTAGGGTTTATGTCATTCTTGGTTGAATCTTAGTAAAGATCCAATAGAAAGAAAAAAAACTTCTTTGCTATCTCTTCTCAAAATTATTTTCAAAAACCTTGAAAGATTATAATTTTATGACTATGCTTTGTTCTTTTGGAGTTTCGATCTTCCATGTGATTAAAAAGATCTGACAACAGAAATGAAAGAAAGAACTAAAATTTTGAAACCCTTGACTTCATGAAGAAAAGAATTCTGAAGATCAAATGAAAACCTTTTCAACTTTACTATTCTGGCTGCAGTTTTTTAAAGTTGTATTGACAGTATTTTTTTAAAAAAATGAAGAAAGACACCATTTGTCTCTTACTCAAAAAATGACATATTTATCTCTTCATGACATACCTAAAGACTGTCGTCTTTTTACCTGAAAACATTTTATCCTTTTGCCTTTGAAATCCATATTCAGCTTTGAAGAAGAAGCACACTATTCCTCTCGTTCAAGCATATGAAAAAGAAAAAAAATGGGTTTGAACAAAGAAGAAATCAGTATCATGAAAAAACATTGTCCTTTCGTAATGTCAAACAAACATATTATCTTCAGTGAACTGTTTAAAAGATTTGCATCCCAAAACCCAAAAAATTACATTTCCTTGTCAAAGATCTATCCCAGAGTTCTTACATGAAGATTAAACTTGCAATAACAATAAAAGAATCCTATTTTAGAGCCATAAATTTATAGAGAACAACTAAGAAAACCCTCATAATGCATTGTGTTAATGTTTCTTTCAACCTTAACGAGCACCCAAAAACAAAATTGTATTTCAATGCCATTTCAAGTCTGCCACAATATTATAACACTTGGCACATACTGCGGTGAGAAATTAATCACACGTACTTTATGTCAGTGTAATTATCTTTTATGCTACCGCCAAAAAACCTTCTTTATTTGATATGTTTTTATGCCATGTTTCAAATATTTTGCCACCTTTGCCAATTTTGAAAAACTTTTCTATTGTTTGCCAAATTTTGAATATGGTCAACAATCTCCCCCATTTTTGATGCAAAAATTTTCACATGAAATGCTGATCCATATCACTGAAACCAACTTAATCTGAATCAACCACAAACTGATAAATCAAATCTATAACCAAATCTGAAACCAATGAACCAATCTGTGAACCGACTAAAATCAACTTGTGTGAAATGCTGATTAGATTACTCCCCCAAAATTTTTGCGTCAAAAATTGACCACCTACTTTTCATGAATGCTTTCTATGAAAGGAGTAGAAATCTATCACAGAATAGTGATTAGTAGGAGAGTTTATGCAAGAAGTGATTGAGAGAAAACTCCGAATCATGTTCTCAACTGTTCAAACAGTTCTCTTGGTAGTGCCTTCATCAAAATATCAGCCACCTGTCCTTGAGTAGGCACATAAACCAATTTGAATTCATTATTTTGAACTTTATCTCTCAAGAAATGAATTTTTTTGGCTACGTGTTTGGTGTGTGAGTGCATAACAGGGTTTTTTCTTAATTGAATAGCACTCATGTTATCACACATTATTGAAATAGTTTTTGAAACCTGAATGCCCAAATCAAATAACTAATAATCCATCCAAATTAATTGAGTACAATGTGTTGTAGCAACAACATATTAAGATTCACAAGTGGATAGGGTTACACAATCCTGTTTCTTACTATGCCAAGCAACCAGACACTCACCAAGAAAGAAAGTTGCACCACTACTGCTCTTTTTATCATTAGATCTGCTCTAATCTACATCAATATAACCAACAAGAGTAAAATCATTGTTGTGAGGATACCATAAACCATAATCAAGAGTGGCTTGAATGTATTTCAGTATTCTATGCACTGTGTTAAGATGTGATTACTTTGGATCAGATTGAAATCTTGACACCATACATACAACTTGCATTATGTCAGGTCTAGATGTAGTTAGATATAGAAAACTTCCAATCATAGATCTATAAAGAGTCTGATTAACTAATGGTGAATCATCATTCTTAATTAATTTACAACTAGTTTCCATAGGAGTGTTAACAGGTTTACATTCTGAAATTTTGAATTTCTTCAACATTTCTTTGGCATATTTTGTTTGGGAAAGAAATAGTCCATGTTCTAGCTACGAGACTTGCAGACCAAGGAAAAAACTCAGCACACCTAACATTGACATCTCAAATTCAGATTCCATGATTTTAGAAAAATGTTTTGCTGAATCATCATTGGTAGACCCAAAAATAATATCATCTACATAGATTTCTATAGCCAAAATGTCATCATTAATCACCTTGATATATAAAGTGTTGTCTACCTTTCCACGAGAAATACCATTTGAAATTAAATGCTTATCCAACCTGGAGTACCAAACCCTAGGAGCCTGTTTTAAGCCATACAAAACCTTTTTCAATCAATAAACATAATCAGGTTTATCAGTAGATTCAAAACCTTCTGGTTGTTCCATATATACCTCCTCTTCAAGATACCCATTTAAGAAAGCTATTTTAACATCCATCTGATAAATAGTAAACTTTTTATGACTAGCATAAGCAAGAAATATTCTAATTGATTCCATTCTTGCAACTAGTGCAAATGTTTCACCGAAATCAGTGCCTTCTTGTTGAGCATAGCCTTTACAAACAAATCTAGCTTTATTTCTGACCACTTTACCTTCTTCATTTAGTTTATTATGAAATATCCACTTTCCACCTATGACATTTTTTTCACTAGGTCTGGGAACAAGTTCCCATGTCTTATTTTTCTCTATTTGATTTATCTCTTCCTACATAGCATTTTGCCAACATGAATCTGATAAGGCTTCAGCAACATTCTTTGGTTCAAAGTCAACTACTAAGCAGAAATGTTCATCAATATGTGCCTGTTCTCCTATTTTGGCTTTTCTTCTGGTTAGAATTCCTTTCTCTACATCTCCAATAACTTGAGACTCAGGATGTCTCTTAGCTATTATTCTGGAAGAAGTTTTTATTTTTGAACCAGTACTAGTTATTTTAGGACTTGAACAATTTTCTAGTTCAGTTTCATCAACCAGTTCATTTTCATCAGTTAGTTCATGTTTATCATTTTTAGTATGTTCATCATGTACTATTTTTGATCTCTGAAAGGATGAATCTTCATGGTCTTCTTGACCATTACAACACACAAAATTTTCATCAAATATGACATTTACAACTTCCACTATTTTGTTCAGCCTTTTATTAAAGCATTTATAGGCTTTGCTATGCATGGAATACCCAAGAAAGATCCCTTCATCAGACTTTGAGTTAAAATTTTCTAAAGAATCATCATCCTTTTTGATAAAGCATTTGTAGCCAAAATTCTTAAAATTCTTGACATTTTTTGTTGTACCATTCCATAATTCATATGGAATGTAAGCAGTTCTAACTCTGATTTGTGCTCTATTTAGAATGTAAATAGTTATATGAACAATTTCTCTCCATAATTTATCAGGTAGTTTAGCTTCATTTAACATGGTTCTGGCCATTTCCTTTACTGTTCTATTCTTTCTTTCAACAACACCATTTTTTTGTGGTGTCCCAGCAGTAGAGTATTGCCTTTTTATTCCATGCTTCTCACAATACTCAATGAATTCTTGAGAGATGAATTCTCCTCCCCTATCTAATCTCAAACATTTTAATTTTAAATCAATTTCTCTTTCTACCATTTTCCTAAAAACTTTGAAGCATTCAAAAGCTTCTGATTTATGTTTCAAAAATGTTACCCAAACCATTCTTGAATAATCATCTATAAACAACATGAAATATTTTTCACCATTTAGAGAGACTGTTTTAGTTGGACCACACAAATCAGTGTGCACTAATTCAAGTGGTCTATTTAACAAGTATTCTATTAGTGCCATAGCCAATTTTCTTCTACTTGACTCATTAGACAAGTATTAACTAATGAAGTTTCTTAGACAGTTGAATCTATTAGGTTATAGAGATTACCATTTGTTCTCAACCCATTGGCAATGACTCTATTCTTTCCATTTTTTATATAACAACCTTTTGCATCAAAAGAAATAGAATATCCACTATCACAGATCTGATTTACACTTAGTAAGTTATGTTTGAAACCTTCAACAAAGTACACATCATGAATTGGTGTGTCTTTATTCATAATTATTGAGCCTTTTCCCATAATGTGTGCTCCTGAGTTATCACCAAATCGAACAAACCCTCCATCAAAATTTTCTAGGGTCTTAAATTTGTTTTTACACCCAGTCATATGGTGTGAACAGTTGCTATCCAATACCCACATTGTAAGTTTTTGAGTGAATAGAGTTGTTTCAACAATTAAAGACTTTTGTATTGTCCTTACTTGCTTCCAGACTTGTTTTGGTTTCATATTTAGTTTACATTGATTTGCATAGTGACCATAATGAAAGCATTTAAAGCATCTAACCACTTTTCCTTTTCTTTGGTTTATGCTATTTTCAAAAAAGATAGCCTTGTGCCCAAAATTATTACAATTAAAGCAATAACAACTGAACAAGAACTTTTTTTTCTAACTAGTAAATTCTTCTGATGAACTCTTTAAGACTTTTAATTTTTTATCTTTTTCTTCAAGAAAGAGTTTTTGATTTTCTATAATCATATTTGCTTCCTTTAACTATTCTTGAATAATTTTATTTTCAATTTCTTGATTAGAAATCAACTTCTTTAGTCTTTTAAGTTCTTGCAACGATTTCAGAAGTTCTTCTTCTAGATCTACATCTGTATCTAAATCAAATAATGATTCAGATTCACTGGGTTCATTTTTAGGGGTATGGACTATTTCAGCCATGACTAGTCTTTCCCCTTCTTCATCAGCATCACTGGAATCTTGATTTGAATCTTCTTTAGAAAGAATACTTTTCTTCTTATAATCCTTGAATCTTTTATTCTAATTCCAAGGCTTCTTTTTAGAAAACTTCTCAATTTTCTCATCACAATCATCAAGTTTGACATTTGGGCACTTTGCAGCAAAGTGTCCTAATTGACCACAACTGAAGCATTTTGGTTTGCATTTATATTTATTTCTCATTCTCCTAACTAGCAATGCTTCTAAAGCATCTGTTAGATCTGAGTCACTCTCATCATGGTTTTCAGCTTTAAAAGCTGATTCTTTTGATGAGGAACTAGCTTGATGGCTAATCCTCATTTCATATGTAGTTAATGTGCCTTGAAGTTGATGCAAGGTCATTTTTGAAAAACTTTTCTTTTCTTCTAAAGTGGGTATTTTTGTTTCAAATTTAGTTAACACTGACCTAATGACCTTTGAAACTACATCATGTTCTTCTATCTCTTCTCCTAGACCTTTTCTAGCATTTACAACTTCATCTACTCTTAAAAAGTAAGCAGCAATAGTTTCATCTTCATTCATTTTTAGATTTTTGAACTGTGTTTTAAGAGTAATAAGTTTAGATTCTTTTACTTTATCATCTCCTTGATATATAGTTTCAAGTTTAACCCATATATCATTGGCTGATTTGCAATAAATGACTTTGGCAAATATGTCTCTAGAGAGACCACAAAGAAGGGCATATCTTGCCTTCTTATCTAGTTCAAATTTTAGTTTTTCATTAGCATCAGCGGGAACTGTTGCTTAGATAGTATATTTTGTTATTACAACATCCCACATTCTTACATCTAAGGAATGTATGAAGGATTCCATCATAACTTTCCAAAAAATATAAGCATTTCCATCAAATAGTGGAGCCCTATTAAGAGAAGCTCCTTAAGATTGAGCCATGACTTCCAATTAATATCCCTGGAACAATTCCAAAAAGGAATCCTATGTGCTGATACCACTTGTTGGAAGTATCAGGGTTCTGAGAGGGGGGTTAAATTAGAATACAATTAAATTATCTCACAATCTGATTACACTAATTTTAATTCAAAATTTATAGTAGTGGAGAAATCAAACTGTACTAAAATGTAAACATGCTTAATAATACCAACTCATAGAAAGAAGAGACACCAATTTTGTGCTGAGTGGAAAATGCTCAAAAATTCTCACAGTTTTGTCATAGGGAGAAAAATCACTCCATGAACCTGTATTCTTTATTGAGTTCCAACTCTTTTACAATCAGCAACTTCTACTGCTCCAAGTATTTTAACCCTTTTATCAGTACTGTAATTACAACCTTATACACATCTATAAATTTATATGTATGACATTTATATATTCATACAAGTTTATAATAAGACTTTCAGTCTTTACAAATTGTTCTGAAATATAAGTCTTCTTTTTGCCTCTTTTCAACTCTCTCTATATTTGATTTACAAATGATCTCTATATTTATAGAGATGAAATTTGAAACTGATAAGTTACATGAACCTAACTGAACCAGTTAGGTTTGTTAAAAAAACTTCTTTCAGAATGTTGTTAAAGAAACCAACTTAATTCTGTTAAAACTCGAATGTTCTCTTTCTTTATGAACTGTCTGTCATCTCTTCCTTTTTAATCAAAACTATGCTGTAAGTATTCCGAGTTTAATACTCTTAAAATAATCTTTAAGATAATCTGTTTACTTCTTCAAAAAGAAAAACATTTTACCACTGGTTATTCAGTAATTTCGGTTTGAACATGCAATGCTTTTGAAACCATCTATATTATAGATAATATGTCTTCTCATTTATTTCTTTTGTCTTTTTGAAACTTTTGTTTAGGGTTTATGTCATTCTTGGTCGAATCTTAGTAAAGATCCAATAGAAAAAAAAAAAAAAACTTCTTTGCTATCTCCTCTCAGAATTCTTTTCAAAAACCTTGAAAGATTATAATTTTATGATTGTGCTTTGTTCTTTTGGAGTTTCCATCTTCCATGTGATTAAAAAGATCTGACAATAGCAATGAAAGAAAGAACTAAAATTTTGAAACCCTTGACTTCATGAAGAAAAGAATTCTGAAGATCAAATGAAAACCTTTTCAACTTTACTATTCTGGCTGCAGTTTTTTTTATGTTTTATTGACAGTATTTTTGAAAACAAATCAAGAAAGACACCATTTGTCTCTTACTCAAAAAATGACATATTTATCTCTTCATGACATACCTAAAGACTATCGTCTTTTTACCTAAAAATGTTTTATCCTTTTGCCTTTGAAATCCATATTCAGCTTTGAAGAAGCAACACACTACTTCTCTCATTCAATCATATGAAAAAGAAAACAAATGGGTTTGAACAAAGAAGAAATCAGTATCATGAAAAACCTTGTGCTTTCGCAATGTTGAACAAACATATTATCTTCAGTGAACTGTTTAAAAGATTTGCATGCCAAAACCCAAAAAATTACATTTCGTTGTCAAAGATTTGTCCAAGAGTTCTTCCACAAAGATTAAACTTGCAATAACAGTAAAAGAATCATGTTTTTGAGCAATAAATTTATAGAGAACAACTAATAAAACCCTCATAATGCACTGTGTTAATGTTTCTTTCAACCTTAACGAGCACCCACAAAGAAAATTGTATTTCAATGCCATTTCAAGTCCGCCACAATATTATAACACTTGGCACATACTGTGGTGAGAAATTAATCACGTGTACTTTATGTCAGCGTTATTATCTTTTATGCTGCCACCAAAAAACCTTCTTTATTTGCTATGTTTTTATGCCACGTTTCAAATATTTTTCCACATTTGCCAGTTTTGAAAAACTTATCTATTATTTTCCAACTTTCAAATATGGTCAATAGAAAGAAGATGATTTTGTAGTGCTAGATGATAGTCCAAAAGATGATGTTCTAGCCATTCCTCATGGTGTACAACAACTACAACAACAAATACCACACACACCAATGAATGTTAGATGGTCAACAAGGAAAATTAGTGTTAGGATAAACCACAGATAGAAATAAAAACTAAATACAAATATAACAATTAACAAAAAATAATAGATCACACAGAAATGAACACAAGGCACAAAGATTTAACATGGTTCACCCAATCCCTAGGCTACGTTCATCAAACCACAAGTCCGATCTTATTACAATCCAGTGATTACAACTTGATTACAATCTGTAATCTCTTATAGCTCAATACTGCTGCAAGAAAATATTTTGCATCACAACATAATGAAAAATACCCAACCCTAAAACCCTTTTATACAAGTATTAAATCGCTGTAGGGTTATAACATGTTGGCCATAATTAGCCATAACTATAGTGGCAAATCTACGAATGGCGAATAGTACCAAAATTATTGGCAAATAGTACCAAAAAAAATTTAAGTATTTAGTATGTACAATAATTTCCTGATCAATCACCACAATATAACAATCTCCCAGTTGGGGACTAATCAAGCTCCACACTAAACAACAATCTCCCACTTGGAGACTGATCCTATAGCAATACCACTACCACATGGGGCTCCCACTGGATCAAACCACCTTGGACACTGCTATTATTTTATTCATGTTCAATCTAAAAGACCAACCGAAGCTGAAGAGGAGTTCAACTTCTCTCTTGTTACAACCTTTGTCAACATATCTATTGGATTGTCATTGGTATGTATCTTCTCTAGCTTTAACTATCCATCCTCGAAAATTGACCAAATGAAATGGTACCGCAACTATATGTGTTTTTTCTTAGAATGCAGAGCTGAATTCTTAGCAAGATGAATGGCACTCTGACTATTTGTGAACAAATAATTATCCTTCTAAGGATATCCCAATTCTTCTAAGAAGAACTGAAGCTATATCATCTCCTTGGCTACCTCTGTAGTAGCAACATACTCTGCCTCTGTAGTGGATAAAGCATTAATCTTTTGTAACCTAGAAACCTAGCTCACAGCTACCCCACCAACAGTAAAGACATAACCTGTAGTACTCCACCTAGTATCAATATCCCCTACCAAATCTGAGTCAACATAGCCCTCTAAATTAGTAGTAGAGCCCCCAAAGTGTAAACACTTATTGGATGTTCCTCTCAAATATCAAAGAATCCACTTGATAGCATTCTAGTGCTCAAATCCTGGATGAATCATATACCTGCTAACGACTCCCACTACATGTGCAATATCTAGCCTAGTGCATACCATAGAATACATCAAGCTTCCTATAGCTAAAACATAGGGTACCTTGGACATCTTATCCTCCTCTTCATGTGTCTTGGGGCATATCTCCTTAGTTAATTTCAAATGACCAGGTAAAGGTGTGCTGACAGCTTTAGCATTCTCCATAGAGAAACGTTGCAACACCTTCTCAACATAATCAGCTTGAGATAGCATCAATGTTCTGTTCTTCCTATCTCTACAAATCTTCATACCAAGGATTTTTTTTTCTGCCCCCAAATCCTTCATAGCAAATGCATGTGCTAATTGGCATTTCAACCCCTTAATATGATCCATGTTAGACCCAGCTACAAGCATATCATCAACATATAGACATAAAATAATGTATCTATCATCATCCAACCTCTTAAAATAAACACAATAAACTAAATGACACCTGTTATAGCCATGCTCAAACATAAACCTGTCAAATTTTAGATACCATTGCTGAGGTCCTTACTTCAAGCCATATAAACTTTTCTTCAATTTGCACACTAAGTTCTCATTACTTTTGACCTCAAATCCCCATGGCTAGGCCATATATATTTCTTCATCCAACTCACCATGAAGAAAGGTTGTTTTAACATCCAACTACTCTAAATGAAAATCTTGAGTAGCCACAAGACTTAAAATAGTACAGATAGAAGTCATTTTAACAACAGGAGAAAATATCTCATCAAAATCAATTCTCTTTTTTTGTTCAAATGCTTTTACAACTAACCTGGCCTTAAATCTTTTCTTACCTCCTTCCTCTTCTTTCAACCTATAAACCCACTTATTCTGTAAAGCCTTTTTACCTGCAGGCAACTTGCATAGATCCCATGTCTTATTCTGTAGCAAAGAGTCCATTTCATCTTTCATTGCAGACTCCCACTGAATCTTAGTATCCACCTGCATAGCTTCATCATAATTTTTAGGTTCACCAGCATCAGTAAATAAAATAGAATACAAAGAGGGAGAAAATCTTTGTGGAGGTCTAATTTGCCTCGTTGACCATTTAACATTCACTGGTGTGTGTGGTATTTTTTGTTGTAGTTATTGCACATCATGAGGAATGGTATGAACATCAGCTTTTGGAGTATCATCAAGCACTACATAATCATCTTCTTTCTTCTCATGTTGCTATAAAAGATCTTTGTACAACACTTTCTCATTGAATATGACATCCCAACTTCTATCAATTTTAAGATTTTCAAAATCCCAAAGCCTATAACCAAATTCATTAATGCCATATCCAACAAAGACACTATTCTTTGATTTAGCTTCTAGCTTGGTTCTATTTTTAGAGTCTATATGAACAAAAGCTTCACAATTGAAGGTCTTGAGAAAAGAATAACTCACCTTCTTACTAGTTAATGCTTCCTCTGGAATACCACAGCCCAAAAGAGTAGAGGGACCTCTATTAATCAAATATACTGCAGTATTGATAGCCTCCACCCACATGTGTAAGGGAAACCTAGCATCCAACCTCATGCTCCTTGCACAGTCCATTATAGTCATGTTCATGCGTTCAGCCACTCCATTTTCCTGTGGAGTCCTTGGAACAGTTTTCTGTCTACGAATACCATTAGTGGAGCAATAATCTTCAAATTCATGACTGCAGCACTCACCACCATTATCAGATCTGAGACATTTTAATTTCTTACTAGTCTCATTTTCAACCAAGCGTTTCCATTTCAAAGAAAGTTTTACTAGGTCTGTGAAAGTTGTGTGTATGGAAAACAAAAGAGAGTGAGTTTTGTAAAGACTGGGAAGGAAAAAAAGAGAGGAGAAATTAGATCTTATGCATACAGATGTATGGGGACCAGCTCAAGTATCTTCCCTTGGTGGCTCTCATTATTATGTTACATTTACTGATGACGCAACTAGAAAAGTATGGCCCATACCAATTTTAGGGCCCATTTTCCGTTGCACCAAAAGCCATGACTGTTAGTGAACATGGAACACCACATAATTAACCACCTATGGGTAGGGGAGCACATCACATCACCCAACAATCTCCTGCTCGATGCACATTCTAGGTATTTACATAGGTTAGGAAGGCACTGAGGAGATTTGAACCCATGACCAAGCTAAAACCAGGCTCTGATACCACTTGTTAGGATAAACCATCGAGAGAAATAAAAAATACATGCAAATATAACCAATAACATAAAATAATAGATCACACAGAAATGAACGCAAGGCACCAAGATTTAACGTGGTTCACCCAATCCCTGGGCTATGTCCACCAAACAACAAGTTTGATCTTATTACAATCCAGTGATTACAACCTGATTACAATTCGTAATCCCTTATAGCTCAATACTGCCGCAAGAACCAATTTTGCATCACAACATAATGAAAAATACCCAACCCTAAAACCCTTTTATACAAGTATTAAATTTCTCTATGGTTATAACATGTTGGCCATAATTAGCCATAACTTTAGTGGTGAATCTATGAATGGCGAATAGTACCAAAATGATTGGCAAATAGTACCAAAAAAAAAATTTTGGGCCATTGCCCCGAACCCCACTAATTATGAAGTATGTATAGTACTTTCTTGATCAGTCACCACAATCTAACAATTAGACCTCTAGAAAGATTTCCTCCCTCTTTGTATTCTATTTTATTAATAGATGCTAGTAAACCTAAATGTTATGATGAAGCTCTGTAGATGGATACGAAGGTTCAGTGGGAGTCTGCATAAAAGATGAAATGGACTCTTTGCTGAAGAATAAGACATGGGATCTATACAAGTTTCCTGCAGGTAAGAGAGCTATACAAAATAAGTGGCTTTATAGGTTCAAAGAAGATGAAGGAGGTAATAAAATATATAAAGCCAGGTTAGTTGTAAAAGGATTTGCATAGAAAAAGGAATCATATTTTATGAGATATTTTCTATTTTTGTTAAAATGACCTCTATCTGTACTATTTTAAGTATTGTGGCAACTAAAGATTTTTATTTGGAGAAACTTGATGTTAAAACATCCTTTCTTCATGGTTATTTAGATGAAGAGATATATATGGCTCAGCCATGGAGATTTGAGGTCAACGGTAAGGAGAACCTAGGGTGCAAATTGAAGAAAAGTTTATATGGCTTAAAGCAAGTACCTCGGCAATGGTATCTAAAATTTGATAGTATGTGTCATTCAGATTACTGTGTTTATTTTAAGAGGTTGGATGATAAAGACTACATTATTTTATGATTATATGTTGATGATATTCTTGTAGCTAGGTCTAACATGGATCATATTAAGGGGCTAAAATTCCAATTAGCACATGCATTTTCAATAAAGGATTTGTGGGTAGCAAAAAAAAATCCTTGGTATGAAGATTTGCAGAGATAGGAAGAATAGGAAATTGATGCTATCTCAAGCTAATTATGTTGAGAAGGTGTTGCAATGTTTCTCTATAGAGAAAGCTAAACCTGTTAGCAGACCTTTACCTAGTCATTTGAATTTGACTAAGAAGATGTGTCGCAAGACATAAGAAGAAGAGGATAAGATGTCCAAGGTACCCTATGCTTCATCTATAGGAAACTTGATGTATGCTATGGTATGTACTAGGCTCAATAGTGCACATTTAGTTGGATTTGTTAGCAGGTATATGAGTCATCCAAGAATTGAGCATTGGAATGCAGTCAAATAGATTCTTAGATATTTGAGAGGAACATCCAATAAGTGTTTAAACATTGGGGGCTCTACTACTTCTTTATAGGGCTATGTTGACTCAAATTTGGCAGGGAATATTGATACCAGGCAGAGTACTACAGGTTATATCTTTATTGTTGGTGGGGCAGCCATGAGCTGGGTTTCTAGGTTACAGAAGGTTAATGCTTTATCCACTGCAGAGGAAGAGTATATTGCTAGTACAGAGGCAACTAAGGAGATGATATGGTTTCAGTTCTTCTTAGAAGAATTGGGACATCCTTAGAAGGATAATTATTTGTTTAGAGATATTCAAGGTGTCATTCATCTTGCAAAGAATTTAGCTCTCCATTCAAAGATCAAACACATACAATTGTGATACCATTTCATTCAACCAATTTTTGAGGATGGGCAATTAAAGCTAGACAAGATACATATAAATGACAATCGAGCAGATATGTTTACAAAGGTAGTAATAAGGGACAAGTTGAACTCATTTTCAGCTTTAGTTGGTCTTCTAGACTGACAATAAATAAAAGAATAGTAAAGTTCAGTGTGGTTTGATCTAGTGGGAGCCTCATGGAGCAGTGGCATAGCCACAAGATTACTCTCCAAGTGGGAGATTGTTAGATTATGGTGACTAATCAGGAAAGTATTGTACATACTTCATAAATTCTTTGAGGCTCAGGGCATTACCCCAAAAGAAAATCTTTGGGCCTTATTTTATCGAGATTTTGGGGCGACACGTAATTATTAATTGTAACCCTAAAATGGTAATAATACTTGTGTAAAATAGCTTAGGGTTAGGGATTTTTGATATAGTGGTGATGCAAAAATTGGTTCTTGTAGCGGTATTGAGCTGTAAGGGATTATAGATTCTAATTAGGTTGTAATCACTGGATAGTAAAAATATTGGACTTTCTATTTGGTGTATGTGGACTAGGTTTTGGGTGAACCACATTAAATCTTGGTGTCTTGTTTTCTTTTCTATGTGATCTATTATTTTTTGATATTGGTTATATTTGCATGTAATTGTTATTTCTGTCCGTGGTTTAATCCTAACAAATAATACACATTAGCAAGAGGAAGACAGTACTAAATTGTTTGTAGATGGAAACTCAAGTGAATGTGACGTAGTAGCTATAGATCTAATGGAAAAGAATGATGCCCTTATTGAAGAGGTCATAAATCTTATGATAGAACAAGAAGTCCAATCAATATTACTATGTGAGGTGACTACGCATAGAAAGAAAGCTTAGGAAGATAGAGTCATAATTGAAGATGACAAAAGTATATTGACAAATTGACTAGAAGAGAAGAAATCAAAGATACATAGGATTAATTGCAACAATCAAGGAGATCGGGAATATGAATGAAGGACTATGACTACAAGCACATAAAGCTTTGAAGGATATTGTGGAAATTGTCAAAATATGGACATAAAGTATATGAATGTAGAGCTAATGCCAAGTGGACATTTAACAAGTGGTAAAAGGGACAACATAATGGAAAACCCTACAATTGAGATTACAATACAAGGTATAGTTTTCAATATTTTCAAGAGTATGGACATGTTACTAAGAATTTAATTAGAACCCATTTTAGAAGTGACTATAGCAGATAGTTGAGTAAAACTACATGTTTTAGCTATTTGAAGACACATCATCTTAGCATAAATCATCCAACAAGGTCAAAAGAACCAAGTAGTGAATTCAAAAAAGGAAAATGGGAGATTGATGTTGAGAATTTCAATGTACAAATGAAGAAGACATGGAAGAAGATGAAAGATTGTAGCACATCAAGTTCAGATGAAGTCATTTCATCTAATGGATCAGGTGATTACATCACCTCCAACTAGGCAGTCAAAATGTATATGGGACTGATATTCCAAAGATATATTTTACATTAGTTCCAATAATCTAGTCTTTAAAAGACTATATATGCATGATATAAGATGAAATGTATTGGTTAGATCCTAGAAGAAATTGATAAGTTTTTTTACTTTTCATGCTGTTGCTGAGCATGAAAATTTTAGTTGATGGTAAGCTATTAAAGGTGATAGTATTGGTTGAGCTCATTGTGGTTTCCATCGATAAAAGATCATGTGTAGGACAAGTGATTTGAAATTTCTATAATAGTTGAGCTTACAATTTTGTAAGAAATGAACATTTATTGCTGAGTTTTAATGGTTATATGTGATGCAGGAGCATCCAATGGTATAAAGACAATCCTATATCACCCAAAAATATGCTTAGTGTTAATTTATGTTTAAAGTGTTTTTATTTTTGGATACCCATTTGGGTCAAATAGAGATTCCAAATCTCATAGTGCCAGTATTGGTTTTTTGGGTTATAGTTTCTAAGCATCTTGGGATGTGTCAAGGTAGAAAATGGGTTATTTTGTAATTGAGCAATAATTATGATGAGTTAGAGGGTTTAAGTTGGAGGGATGATTAAATTTTTAATTTAAAACACTCTAGAAAAAGAATCAATTCAAAAGGCTTTACAGTTTGAAAATTATTGTAGTTTTAAGTTCCCTAGAGACCTACTAAGACTACTTAAAAGCCAAATTTGAGGCACTAAATGACCTCATACAAGCCCCAAAGATGGGTAATGAGTGAATCTAGTCCATAAGGCTATAAAGAACTTTGAGATCTTTTTATAAATGTAAATGGTTTGTCAATTGGAGTCCTAGATCAAAAGTTATGCCTCTGAGAAGTTGGACTACCATTTCTAGATTCTTCTAATTTTACACCAGCTTCTAACATGATTTATAGAACCTTCTATTTTGGTGGTGGATTCCAAATGGCATATTATAGAATGCATTTCTAACCTTAAACCTAATTGGGGTTTATTTGAGAACATTTATGGCATTGTAAAGACAATTCTTAATGGAGTTTGAGAGAAGATACTGTGAGAACTTTTCTCCTGGATCTGACCATTGTAAGCCCATAGGGCATGTCTTTGGGTTTGTTTACATGTACTAAATGTATTAGAATATTTTACTGATAATAATAATCACCTTTTTCCTATTGCATTCATTTTAGTTGGGGCTTACGCCTTCATCAAATTGTATCAGAATAGTTTTTCCTAAGTGTATAGACAGAGCGCCGACTATGAGGTAGTTTGCACCAAGACTATGTGGTTATGCATTTGAGACAAGAAGATGCCTCCATGAAGGGAGCATGGTAGGAGGGTCAAAGTTGTTACTCATGAGGTTAGAGCCCTCCATAGAAATGTCCAAGCATTGCAAGAGGAGATCTGTAGAGGGATGAATGTTGTTGTAGGTGATGAAAGTGAGGAAGAAAATGAAGAAGAAGGAAATATTGGGCCAAAAGGGGAAGGAGATGGAGAAGTCCTAAAATAGGTAGAGGAGAGGCTTTTTAGGGCCATTGGTAAGCTTAGAAAAGACCTAAAATTGACATGTGTATGTTTTTGGGAAGTCTAATTCCAGAAGAGTTGATTGACTGGATCAATAAACTAAAGGAATATTTTGAGGATGAGGATAATGGGGACCTAGATGTTAGGATAAAACCACAGACAAAAATAAAAACTATATGCAAATATAACCAATAATAGAAAATAATAGATCACACAAAAATGAACCCAAAGCAACAAGATTTAATGTGGTTCACCCAATCCCTGGGCTATGTCCACCAAACTGCAAGTCCAATATTATTACAATCCAGTGATTAAAACTTGGTTAAAATCCATAATCCCTTATAGCTCAATACCATTGCAAGAAGAAATTTCACATCACAACATAATGAAAATACCTAACCCTAAACCCTTTTATACAAGTATTTTATGTCATTTTAGGGTTACAACATGTCATCCATATGTCATCCATATGTCAGCTACAATGTCACTTATGAAGTATGTACAATACTTTCCTGATCAGTCACCACAATCTAACAATCTCCACTTGGGGACTGATCAGCCTCCATAATAAACAGCAATCTCCCACTTGGAGACTGATCCTAGAACAATGCCACTACCACATGGGGCTCCCACTAGATCAAACCACCTTGGACTTTGTTGTTCTTTTATTCATGTTTAGTCTAAAAAACTAATTGAAGCTGAAGAGTAGTTCAACTTCTCCCTTGTTACAACCTTTATCAACATATCTGCTAGATTTTCATTTGTAGGGATCTTCTCCAAATTTAATTGTCCATCCTCTAAAACTGACCGAATGAAATGGTACCACAACTGTATGTGTTTGGTCTTAGAATGTAGAGCTGAATTCTTTGCAAGATGAATGGCACTCTGACTATCTATGAACAAATAATTATCCTTCTAAGGATGTCCCAATTCTTCTAAGAAGAACTAAAGCCATATCATCTCCTTGGCTGCTTCTATAGAAGCAACATACTCTGCCTCTATAGTAGATAAAGCATTAATCTTCTATAACCTAGAAACCTAGCTCATGGCTGCCCCACCAATAGTAAAGACATAACTTGTAGTACTCCACCTTGTATCAATATCCACTGTGAAATCTAAGTCAACATAGCCTAGTAAATCAGTACTAGAGTCCCCAAAGTGTAAATACTTATTGGATGTTCCTCTCAAATATCTGAGAATCCACTTGACAACATGAACCAATGATCAAATCCTAGATGACTCATATACCTACTAACGACTCCCATTATATGTGCAATATCTAACTTAGTGCATACCATAGCATGCATCAAGCTTCCTATAGCTAAAGCATAGGGTACCTTGGACATCTTATCCTCCTCTTCTTGTGTCTTAGGAAACATCTCCTTAGTAAACTTCAAATGACCAGGTAAAGGTGTGCTGACAGCTTTAGCATTATCCATAGAGAAACATTGTAACACCTTCTCAACATAATCAGCCTGAGATGGCATTAATATTTTGTTCTTCCTATCTCAGAAAATCTTCATACCAAGGATTTGTTTTGTTGGCCCCAAATCCTTCATAGAAAATGCAATAGCTAACTAGCATTTTAGCCCCTTAATATGATCCATGTTAGACCCAGCTACAAGCATATCATCAAGATATAAACATAAAATAATGTAGCTATCATCATCCAACCTCTTAAAATAAAAAGAATAATCTAAGTGACACCTATTATAGCCATGCTCATGCATAAACTTGTCAAATTTCAGATACCATTGCCGAGGTGCTTACTTCAAGCTATATAAACTTTTCTTCAATTTGCACACTAAGTTCTCCTTACCTTTGACCCCAAAACCCTATGGCTGAGCCATATATATTTATTCATCCAAATCACCATGAAGAAAGGTAGTTTTAACATCCAACTACTCTAAATGCAAATCTATAGTAACCACAAGACTTAAAATAGTATGAATAGAAGTCATTTTAACAATAGGAGAAAATATCTCATCAAAATCAATTCCCTTTTTCTGTGCAAATCCTTCTACAACTAACCTAGCCTTAAATATTTTCTTTTCTCATTCCTCTTCTTTCAACCTATAAACCCACTTATTCTAAAAATCCTTTTTACCTGCAAGAAACTTGCGTAGAGCCCATGTCTTATTCTTTAGCAAAGACTCCATTTCATCTTTCATTGTCATCTCCCACCGAATCTTAGTATCCACCTGCACAACTTCATCATAATTTTCATGTTCACCAGCATCAGTAAATAAAATAGAATACAAAGAGGGAGAAAATCTTTGTAGAGGTCTAATTTTCCTCTTTGACCATCTAACATGCACTAGTTTGTGTGGTATTTGTTGTTGCAATTTTTGCACATCATGAGGAATGGCTGGAACAACTTTTTGAGTATCATCTAGCACTACAATATCATCTTCTTTCTTCTCATGTTGCTACAACACATCTTTGTACAACACTTTCTCATTGAATATGACATCCTAACTTCTAAAATTTTTATTATTTTCAAAATCCCAAAGCCTATAACCAAATTCATTAGTGCCATATCCAACAAAGACACATTTATTTGATTTAGCTTCTAGCTTGGTTCTATTTTCAGAGTCTATATGAGCAAAATATTCACAACTAAAGGTCTTGAGAAAAGAATAACTCACCTTCTTACCATTCCATGCCTCCTCTAGAATACCACAGCCTAAATGAGTAGAGGGACCTCTATTAATTGAATATATTGTAGTATTGATAGCCCCTACCCACATGTGTAAGGGTAACCTAACATGCAACCTCATGCTCCTTGTGCACTCCATTATAGTCATGTTCATTCATTCAGCCACTCCATTTTCCTGTGGAGTCCTTGGAATAGCTTTTTGTCTATGAATACCATTAGTGGAGAAATAATCTTCAAATTCATGATTGCAATACTCACCACCATTATCAGTTCTCAGAAATTTTAATTTCTTACCAGTCTCATTTTCAAACAAGCATTTCCATTTCTTAAAAGTTTGAAATACATCAGATTTCTGTCTAAGGAAATAAACCCATACATTTCTAGTTGCATCATCAATAAATGTAACATAATAATGAGATCCACCAAGGGAAGATATCTAAGCTGGTCCCAATACATCTATATGCACAATCTCTAATTTCTCCTTTTTGTTTTCCTTCCCATTCTTTACAAAACTCACTCTCTTTTGTTTTCCATACACACAAATTTCACAGAAATTTATATTAACACATTTTAGACCTGGTAAAACTTTCTTTGAATGAATTACTTTCATACCTTTCTCACTCATGTGCCCAAGTTTGTTGTGCCACAACCCTGTATCAGAATCTACAAGAGCTATTTGTTCTCCCTACTCAATTGTAGCAATTGTTCCTGAACATTCATTTTTCTCTGAAACAATCAAAGTAGAAGGAACAATATGACCTGTACAAAGATATAAGTTGCCTACTTTCACACATTTTTCTTCTACAAGGGAACCTTTTGAAATGTTCCAATTTTTATCATTAAAAGTAACTACACAACCCTCATCACAGAGTTTCCCAGCTGAAATGAAATTCTCACTTAGCCTTGGAACATGTCTTACCTCATGTAGCAGCCAATGATTCCCATTCTACAATTTAATCTTAATTTTTCTCTTTCCAACAATTTGATAGGGTTCATTATCCCCCAAATAAACAAGCCCAAAATCCCCTTGGACATAATCAATGAAATAACCTCTATGAGGTGTAGCATGAAATGAAGCACCAGAATCTAAAACCTATGAATCATCAACACTTTCTAAAGACATACACAAAGCATCCACTTTGGATTTGTTACTTACCAAATTTTCCTCCTTGTCTCCATCTGAATTATCTCCTTAATTTTTCTTTTGATTCCAGCAATCTTTCTTTTTGTGCCCTAGTTTCCCACAGTACCAACAATCGTTTGAACCTCTCAATTGAGACCTCTTCCCCTTTGACTTTCCTCTTGATTTCCCACAATTTCTAGAGTTACTTCCTCTCTCAGTCATTCTACCCTTACTTTGTGCATTCAAAGAATTTCCTAATGTAGATCCACCTAAGGATTTCCTACAAGTTTTCTCACTCAAAACAACATCGATCACATCATCATATTTTAGGGTACTAGATCTAGGAATAGAATTACTCACCGCCATTACCAAGCCACTCAAGCTTTACGACAAAGAACACAAAATCAAGAGAGGCCTAATTTCTTCATCAAAATTGATACCCATAGAAGATAACTAAATAGTAATAATATTAAACTCATTTAAATGATTTGTAATAGATCCACCTTCTGCCATTTTCATATTAAATAAATGGTTCATGAGAAATACCTTGTTTGAAGCGGAGGGCTTTTCATACACTGTCAATAGGGTTTTCATCAATTCTTCTATTGTCTTTGCTTTTGTAATATTAAATGCTACTAATGGTGCTAGGCATAATCAAATGCTTACAAGTGCCTTTCTGTCCAAAATATTTCATTCATCATTTGACATAGTTCCTTGATTCTTGACTTTTCCTTCCAATCACTTCCATAAATCCTTTTGATACAGATAGTCTTCTATTTGCATCTTCTATAACTAAAAGTTTTGCCCATTAAACCTATCAACCCCAAGCTTAACCTCATCTTCCATTGCTCCCACTCAACCATGAGACTCCCACTCAACTACAAAACTTTCCTAGAAAGGATAACTGAAAAAAAAAAAAAAAAACTAGGCTCTGATACCACTTGTTAGGATAAGACCATAGAAAGAAATGAAAACTACATGCAAATATAGCCAATAATAGAAAATAATAGATCACATATAAATGAACACAAGGCACCAAGATTTAATGCGGTACACCCAATCCTTGGGCTATGTCCACCAAACTGCAAGTCCAATATTATTACAATCTAGTGATTACAACCTAATTACAATCTGTAATCCCTTACAGCTCAATACTATCACAAGAAGCAATTCCACATCACAAAATAATGAAAATACCTAACCCTAAACCCTTTTATACAAGTATTTTATGCCATTTTAGGGTTACAACATGTTAGCCATATGTCAGCTACAATGTCAGCCATAGCCCAAACCCCAAAGAATTTATGAAGTATGTACAGTACTTTCCTAATCAATCACCACAATCTAACACTAGATAGGGTTAAGTTTGTAAAGGGAAAAATGAAAGGCCATGCCAAAATCTAGTGGCAAGAGATTTACCTGGAAGGAAATAGAAGAGGAAAGGAGAAAATCAAAAGATGGGATCACATGGTGGACAAACTAAAGAAATAGTTCATTACTATTGATTACGAGCTTGATTTGTTCAAGAAAATGCAAGGGTTAAAGCAAGTAGAAATTTTTTTCTAAGAATATATAGAGGAATTTCGCCGAGTTCTTATTAGAGAAGGCCATGTAGAAGAAAATAAGGAGAAGGTTACCCGTTACCTTAGTGGGTTAAGACCTAGCATTCAGGAGGAGTTAAGTCTAGTTAGAATGACTAGGATTGAAGAGGCATACCAGTTTTCCCTATGTGTTGAGAAAAAGCTAAACAAAAGGTTTGATGGAAGGCAAAGAGGGAAAGGTCATAGAGGAAGGGGTGGTGGTAGGTAATTTGGAGGCTAAAATGGGAACCAGAGGAAAAATGAAGATGTGGGTACTAGCCAAAATTAGAGGGACAAGGGTTTCAACCACTCTCATGATAAAAACTTTGGATATCAGAGAGGAAGAGGTGGAGGACATGGAAAAGGTTTAGGAGGAGGAGGCTTATGTGGTAGCTATTTTCATTGTAGTGAAGAAGATCATCATGTCTTTGAATGCCCTCAATGCCAAAGAAAGATAGATAAGAGAGCTAATTGTCAAGCAAGGGTTGCTCATGTGGATGAGGATGCATGATCATCAAATTTAGAAGATTTAGAGAGAGGAGAGGTTCTATTAAATGAAATAGTTTTATTAAGTAGTGAGACTGAACCTAGATAAAGGAGGAGTTTGTTACATACTAGGTGGAAGTGTGAGGGTAAATTTTGTGATGTGATTGTTGATGGTGGAAGCACTAACAATTTGGTGTTAGAAGAGATGGTCTCAAAGCTAAAGCTCAAGAGGGAGAACCACCCCCAACCCTATTGGATTGCTTGAGTGAAGGATGATCATAAGGTGCTGGTTAGTGAACAATGTCTAGTGAAGTTCAAGATTGGGAGTTACCATGATGAGGTTCTCTATGACATAATTCCAATGGATGTCTACCATTTATTTTTGGGAACATTATGGCAGTTTGAAAGGCTTGATGTACAATTGTCATGCAAATACATACTCTTTGAAAAAACATGGAGTTCACCACAAACTAAAGCCATTGATAAAGGAAGGTGAAAAGGTATTTAGTAGTGCTACAGTATATCTTGTTGATGTAAGAAATTTTTTGGATGGCATGAAACATTAATGTATGTGTTTTTCTTTTATTCCTAGAAAAGATAAGGAAGGTAGTAGTAAAATTACACTTTAAGTTTTAGGCCTATTAAGTGAGTGTGGAGATGTCATCTTTAATAATGTTCCAAAAGGGTTGCCATCGGTAAGTTAAATTAGTCATCAAATTATTACGAGATAGCTTTCCTAACAAGGCTACTCATAGGATGGCTCCTACTAAAACTGAGGAGCTAAACAAACAAGTTTAGGAGTTGTTGAGGATAGGTTTAATTTGAGAGAGCCTGATTCCATGTGTAGTACCTATAGTGCTGGCACCAATGAACAATGGAGAGTGGAGAATGTGTATAGAATCTTAGGCTATAAATAGAATAACCATCAAGTATTGGTTCCCTTTGCCAAGAATGGATGAGCTTATGGATTGTTTGAGTGGTGCTCAATACTTCACAAAGATAGATCTCAAGAGTGGCTATCACTAGATATAGATATGAGAGGGAGATGAGTGGAAGACTACATTCAAGAAAAAGGAGGGTCAATATGAGTGGTTAGTTATGCCCTGTGGATTGACCAATATGCCAAGTACCTTCATGCGGCTTATGAATGAGGTACTAAAGAAATTCTTGGGAAAAAAAATTATTGTCTATCTGGATGATATTTTAATTTTCAGCAAGTCTTTGGATGAACATTTATTGAACATTCATAGTGTCCTTGAAAGGTCAAGGGAAGAGAAATTGTTGATTAATTTGAAGAAGTGTAGCTTCGTCAAAAGGGAGTTAGCCTATTTGGGGTTTGTTATTTTAGCTGAGGGTCTCAAAATGGATCTAGAGATGGTATAGGCCATCCTAGAATTGCCTACTCTAGGGTCTACTACTAAGGTGAGGTCATTCCATGGTTTGATTAGTTTTTATAGGAGGTTCATTAGAAATTTTAGCAGCATATGTGCACCCCTAACTGAAACAATGAGGGGGGTTAGAAAAGAGTTCAAGTCGACTATAGGAGCTATAAGGAGTTTTGAATTTTTGAAGAAGAAGGTGACAAAGAAACCTATGTTGGAACTTCCTAATTTCAATAAAGTATTCTAAGTGGATTGTGATGCTAATGGTAGTGCTATTGGGGCTGTATTGAGCCAAGAAGGTAAGCCTATTGCCTATTTTAGTGAAAAAATGAATGATGCAAAGAAGAATTATTTTGTTTATGATAATGAGTTCTATGCAATAGTTCAAGCCTTAAATAAATGGAGGCATTATTTATTGCCAAAGAATTTTTCTTGTATATTAATCACCAAGCATTGCAGTACCTAAATAGCCAAGGTAAATTGAATTAGAGACATTTGAAATGGGTAGATTTCATGCAAAGCTATACATTTGTGTTGAATCATGGAAGTGGAAGGTCTAATAGGGTAGCAGATGCATTGAGTAGGAGACAATTGTTACTAATAGTAATGCAGGTTGAAGTGGTTGGGTTTGATGAACTCAAGAATCTATACCCTGAGGATCCTGATTTTGCTAAAGCATGGAAGCCTTGTAAAGAAGATGTTACTCTAGATAGGGCTAGGTGGCTAGACTATTTGATTCAGGATAGTATGTTGTTCAAGGGTAGTCAATTATGTATTTCAAGGAGTTCTATGAGGGAGAACTTGATCAAGAAGAAACAAAGTAGAGAAATGGAAGGACACTTTGGTTGGGATAAGACTATTGCCATTATAGAGAATATTATTTTGGACCACAATTGTCACAGGATGTGAAAATTTTTGTGTAGAGTTGTCAAATATGTCAAGAAGCCACAGGATTTAGTCACAATACTAGACTTGATCAGCCATTTCTTGTTCCATCAAAGCCTTGGGAGGACATAAGTATGGATTTTGTTCTTGGATTGTTAAGGACACAAAGGGGTAATGACTCAATATTTGTGGTGGTCGATAGGTTCTCCAAGATGGAACATTTTATTCCATGTCATAAGACTCATGGTATAGTACATATTGCAGATTTATTTTTTAGAGAATTGATGAGAATACATGGTCTCCCAAAGAGTATTGTTTTTGACAGAGCTACTAAATTTGTGGGATATTTCTGGAGGACTTTGTGGAAGAAGTTGAGGATAGAATTGAAGTTCAGTTGAACACATCATCCATATACTAATGGACAAATGGAAGTGGTAAATAGAAGTCTTGGCAATTTTTTGAGGTGTTTAGTGGGAAATAAGCCCAAGGATAGGATTTGATTCTACTACAAGAAAAATTTTCTTACAATAATTCTATAAACAAGAGTACTGGTAGATCACCATTCCAAATTGTCTATGGGAGTAGTCTAAGGAATAAACTAGAGCTAAGGAAGATGAAGCAAGGGGAGAGGACAAGGGCTTAGGCAAAATAATTTATTGAGCATGTCAAGAATCTACATGACAAGGTAAATGCACATATTACCAAGATGAACCAATAGTATAAGGCTAGGGAAGGTCAAAAGAGGATACATAAAGAGTTCCAAGTAGAGGTTCTAGAACTTATGGTATACTTGAGGAAGGAACAAGTTCTGGTGGGTACCTATAACAAGTTGTTAGAGGATTTACAAACATACAATGAAGTATGCACTCTGTTAGGAGATTTATATAGAGACTGTTAAGTCTACCTTGTTAAAGGATTTACAGAACTAATTCACCTATTAGGATGAAACAGTGGATCTTACTTACAACTTGATTGCTAATTAGATCCTTGAAGTACAAATCACCTGTTGTGACTGATGAATCTTTACTACTCGTTGTAGACCTTGTTGAATACTCTGCTCTGCTGCTGATTCACATTTATTCTTCTTAAAGAATTACATGTCCATTCCTTAAAAACATATTCACACATTGCAAATGATATAATACATTACATATATACCATTCCAATAATTACAATTGCCAGGTCGGCCAAAATACAAGTGAACACAATATTACTAAGCCGGCCAATCAGTATAAAACTTGGGTTCTTCAAGCTGACTTGGTAACCTTCTGATACTCGGCATCCATTGCATTACTTAGCATTGTCATGCACTCAGTAGAAGTAGAAGCTCAGTCCATACTAATCACACAATGTAGCTTGGAACTCGGTAACCATTGGAGACTCGGTAGATATAGTGTCACTTGGTAAAAATTGAATTCTTTGTTTACCTTGCTTTCACTCGATAAATGCTAGCTTCCATCACATAAACTGATGACTTGGTAGAAACTGTGAAGGTCAATGAACACTATAGGCTTGGTAGATATTGTTAGACTGCACACTCACTCGATAGCTTCATGAATGCTCGGTATGAGCTGTTGGACTGCACACTCACTCAGTAGCTTCAAGAATGCTCGGTATGAACTACTTAACTAATGAACCTACAAGATAACCATCGAATGTTCAATATACACTGTAGACTGAGTGATGAGCTCGGTAATCATTCAGAGTTAAATAAGTGTTGTCACTAATGAAAAATACAATATAATGCTAACAGAAGAAATTTGGTCCTTACAAAATTTTGAAGAAATATGATTCAAGAAATGCATATGAGGTGGAGTTGGTAGATGGGATTCACATTTCTCCTATCTTCAATATTGTAGACTTAACAAAATATCATGATGATGGTGCAGATGAGGGGTTGATTCCAGAGCCATGTCCAATTCTGACTTTGGTGAAGGAAGAGATTGAAGAATTTTTGGAACAATGGGTCAGAGTACTAGAAATAAGCAATATGAAGAATGCTTGGTGAAGTGGAAAGGAAGAGCAATAGAAGACTCAACTTGGATATCTGCAATGATAGTTACCCAGTTAGGTTTCCCTCTACTAGCTATAAAGTAATAGGGTCACTTTTCAATCTACCCTTGGTGTATGATGCAGGAGTATCGAGTGGCATAAGGGCAATCCTGTATCACCCAAAAATATACTAAGTGTTACTTTGTATTTAAACTATTTTCATTTTTGGATACCCTTTTGGGTCAAATAAATATTTCAACTCTCACAACTCCACTATTGGTTTTCTGAGTTAGAGATTTTAAGCACCTTGGGATATGCATCAAGGTAGAAAATAGGTTATTTTGTAATTGAGCCATAACAATGATGAGTTAGAGGGTGTATGTTGGAGGGATGATTATATTTGTAATTTAAAACACTCTAGAAAAGGAATCAAATCAAAAGGCATTACAATTTGAAAGTTATTGCAGTTTTAAGTTTCTTGGAGACCTCCTACGAGTGCTTCAAAGTCAGATTTTAGGCACTAAAAAACCTTGTACGGGCCCAAAAAATGGGGGATGAGAAAAGCTGGCTAATATGGCTATAGAGTACTTTGAGAGATTTTTGAAAATGTAAATGGTTTGTCAATTAGAGTCCTAGATGAAAAGTTATACCTCTTAGAAGTTGGACTACCATTTCTGGATTCTTCTAATTTACACCAACTTGTAACATGATTTCTAGAACCCTCTGTTTTGGTGGTGGATGCCAAATGGCATATTCTAGAATGTATTACTAATCCTAAACCTAATTGGGGATTATTTAAGAATATTTCTAGCATTGTAAAGGCTGTTCTTGGTGGAGTTTGAGAGAAGGTACTATGAGGAAAACTTTTCTCCTAGATTTGACCATTGTAAGCCCATAAGGCATGTCTTTGGGTTTATTTACATGTACTGAATGTAGTAGCAGATTTTACTAATAATAATAAACCCATTTTTCCTATTGCATTCATTATGGTTGTGGCTTGAGCCTTCATCAATATGGTTAATTTTTGACTCTCTTGCATTGTTTCAAGAACAAAGGGAGAAAAAAGAGCATAAGGAAAATTGAGGTAAAGGATCAAGAATTTGTGATCTTGATTCAGCTGCTACTTGTCACCAACCATCAAATATTTATCATCTGTCAAGTTACATTGTCTAAATTATTTCAAACCCTAGTTATTTCATATAGTGTCTAGTTCTTTTAATATGATTAGGAACAAAGGAAAAGAAGATTTAAATGTTCAATTGATAAGAAATGAGACTAAACAACCACCCTTCTGAGCTATTCCCAAGATTGTGTACAAGGAATATCCAATTGGTTCATTGTCGATGATACCACCACATGTTTTAATGATACAAAATGTAAGATATTATTGCACTTGTAAGGTTGCAAGTACTGGAGACATGGAAAACTATGTGTTGACAGAGTGTTGAAGGAGGAAAACATGATTGTTGAGAGAAAAGGGTTAATCCGTGCCCTAGATTTTCCAAATGTATTCAAAATAGAATATATTTAAAATAGTGTTGAGCATAATAAATGATCACTCTATATGGATAGAAAATGGCCTTACCAATATCATTAAAAGGATCATTCAATGACTAATGGGATACCCTACTCTAGATAGACCTTGTTAGTGAATAGATTGTCTTACAAAGAAACACATAGAATTTGACCCTAAAATACCCAAACATGAAGACTCAATAATCACTAACAGTTGGGTTAGTTCACTATTCGAATACACAACTGCCCTCTAAATTATTTAGGTGTAGCTCCCCATGAAATATTTTCAACGAATCCACTACACTGTAATTGATGTTACTTTTAACTTGAAAGTAAGAAAGGTTTACAAACATCTATCCATAAACATGGAGTCAATGTGGAAAAAGAAAAAATAATTAAAGATAATAGATAAATGAAAGAAAGTCCATTTATTAAGATTCTACATTATAGATAAAATGAATAAGAGAGAATATTATCATTCTTTTAGAATACATGAATAATCAAAAGATCTAGTGATAAATAGATACATAGTTAAATGAGATAGAATTTGCTTCAAAGAGAATCAAGGTAATTCAATCATTGATCCTGATCAAAGTTATGCATACAAATTCAAAGCCTTGGTACATACATCTATGTTCTCTAAGAAAATAAAAGGTTATCAAAGATCTTATTGCTTCTCTCTCAAATCACTATTTGGATGTATGGTGCCCTTTCCCTTACATTGCAAATAAAAATAGAAATGAAAAATCCCCTCTTCGTGCAACACAAAGCCTATAGGAGAAGAATCCCTTTCCTAGAGCAAAAAATCTATTGTAAAAAGAAGAACTCAACCCTTATATGTCTCTCCAATTACAATAAATAGCATTCTTTCTGATTTGTTTGTTATGTAACCAATTCTTGAAAATATTGACCATTTAAATTATCCTATATCTCTTCCTTTCCTCTAATGAACTTATCTCTTACTTAATCTCCACATGCTTTATAATATTTTAAATGAACAACTTGAAAATATAACTCTCCAAACTCCCAAACAATCTAATTAAATTGGGATGGGTGGCACTTTGCCCGAGATGAAGTGTTGATAGCATTTGTTACTATCATTGACATTTTTGACAGTGTTGCACTCAGAAACCCATAACTTTTGATCCGTGAATAATTCAAAAAATTAGCTTGGAAAAGATTTAGAAAACTAGGATTTCTAAAAAATTTATAATAATAAAGTCAATCCAAGGGTTGGATTAAAAGTTCTAACCCCATAAATAGGATCTATTTTCCTAGCATCATTTTTCGGGTGTCATGGATGATTTTGACAGTATTGCATTAAAACATGTGTAACTTTCTATCCATTAAGCATATTTCCAAACCATATGAAGAGGGCTTAGATAATTAGATTTTTTCAAACATATCTAAAAATGAGATTGATCTAGTGGTTGGATTATGATTTATTTCTCCTTTTTTTTCTATCATCATTTTGTGATTGTCATTGATAATTATGATAGTGTCTCACTCAATCACACATAATATTTGTGCTATAATGAATTTAGAAAAACCATTCGAAGGGGATTTTTAGAATTAATTTTTTAAAAGAATATTTTAAAAAAGCATAATCCAATGGTTAGACTAGGATTTATACCCCCTACACTGAGGCTAATTCTCTAGCTTCTTGAGAAATTTGTGGTCATAGAAATTACAATAGCTTCTTGAATTACTCTTTCCATAAAGAATGGGAACATTTTTTTGTTGTTTGTTTATATATTATTCATTTTTTAATGATAACTATGATTTTGATCTTCTCTACTTCCATACTTCTTGACTCTATGAGTGATTATGACTAACACTCACCCATTTGAAACTTTAAATTCTTGCTGATATGTATGGTATGCTTTGCTTCTTCCAAGTTCAATGCTAAATGATTAGATTTTGCTTCCATAATCAACTCCCTTTCCCCATTTAAATTGATATTTTGATGATAGTATACATGTGTGAATACTTGAGAGCCTACTGGATTTCTTCTTTAATCTATGAATCATATATGAACTAGGTGAACTACACCATGCTTTTTGAATCAAATTTGATCTTCAAAAGAAGGCATTGGATTTTTGAAATACAAAATTCTGACACCTTTAAACCAATCTAAATTGAGTCACAAAAAGTGTGAGAAGTTGTGAGCTTTTCTTCTATACCTTATTGCATTAATGGTATTGGGGAGAACCTCTAAAGTTGGCCTTAAACATGAACTTTGCATCCTCAAGTCTTCAAATTTGCGAACTAACAAACTGTATTTCTAAACTAGAATGAATTAATAAACCCAAGTAAATGGACTATATATCTAAACTTCTCAGAATAAACCATTGAACCTATATGAGAAAATTGAAAAACTTTGAACTATTTTGAACCTTAGTTCAAAGGAGTTCAAGACCATAAACTTAAAATTTAAATAATTAGGTCTATATGGTTACCAACAAACCTAAGATCATGCAAAGTTATGCGACAGAAGTAATTGAGAAGAATACAGGGGTTGTATGGAACAAAAGAGGGATGAAAATTGATAAAATTTTAGTTCCCCTAATTTCATTTGTAGTGAGAATAATTCCTCACAATTTCCTTCAATTTAGCTAACTGAGCAGTGTATCTTCTATGGTTAGGGATTTGGGCTACAATATAGTGAAGAAGGCTCACTCTTATGACCTTGTCAAGTTTTAACTCTAGCAGTTATCATAAAACTTGCGAGCCATAAGAAAGATAAAGAGTTCACAATGTAAACTTGGTTCATTATTGGTTTGCATATTCTTTTATGTAAAAAACACATTTCCTTCATTTGGAAAAGTATCCTTGAAGACCAACAAATCTATTGTAGTTCAATTTTAGAGTTCATAGAGAAACTTGGGGACAATTTTGAGTCATTCATGAAAATCTAGTTTAAAGACTTTAAGAAGTTTATGAAGTAGAGACTCGGGATACTAGTGTCACTAGTAGACAAATATTATAATAATGTTTATTTTCTAGTTGATGTTGATCATACTTATGTACAAACAATTATTCCTATGGTTAGATGGCTTAGGCCATTTCCCTATGAAATGAATGTGGATGAGGCATCATCAGTCATCACAACATTATTAGCAGGAGAAGTAGACAAGAGTACAACCTCATTTTGAAATTATGAGGAAGCCAAATCTAGAATCACAATAGATTTGAATATGGCTTCTATGGTGAGAAAGAAAAAGAAAATTTTGAAGAAGATTAAAGAAATATTTGGTGAAGGGGAGATGAGGAAGAAGATGATGAGGATGAAGAAGATAAGTAACCTACTCTATCCCCTATTGTACTAACACAAGGTCAAGGAGGGGACCAAAAAGAAGAAGAAATGGAACATGATGAAGGTTTCAAGGAATAAGAAGTCAATGAAGCACCTAAACTAGAAGAAAAAAAAAAAAAAAAAAAATCCAAGGAGCCAACATAAAAGAAACCAAAGAATCTTGTGAATCAAACACAACAAAATCCAAGAGTATCTGTTACCAAGGCTAGCACAAGGGCTATTGAATAAAAGACATGGAAAGCTAACAAACCCAAAGGAAAAAGAACTTCTACTATACTATAGAGAAAGGTTAGCTAGATCAACCAAAGATGAGGAAGTATATAGGTCTAGATGAATTAGAAGAGCAGAGGACCAAGTTAGATGACAATAGTCAATTTCAAGTGGTAAGCCACAGTCCCTCTTTTGATT
Source organism: Cupressus sempervirens (assembly GCA_028749045.1). Taxonomy (NCBI): domain Eukaryota; kingdom Viridiplantae; phylum Streptophyta; class Pinopsida; order Cupressales; family Cupressaceae; genus Cupressus; species Cupressus sempervirens. The sequence goes on along the minus strand of CM053786.1, from coordinate 699,565,997 downwards.
TATACAAATTGTGCGATAATATTAAGAATAATCCAGATTTGTTAGGGTTCACACATGTTTAGTTTGACAAACTTGGAAAGGTATAAATGAATAAGGTTGAGGAATTTGTGTACAAGATGATGGCCATATTTATGACCACACCTATTGAGCTTTCCAACTATTTACCCAATAGTCTATATGGTAGAGTTGAGAAAAAGTGGCAATACAATTTAACTACTGAAAGGAATATTAGGGAGACCACTCTAGTCAGAGTAATGTGAGACTTGGACAAGTCATCTATGACTAAGGCCATTAAAAATACAAGGGGAATTTTTCTCCCAATTACAGATCCTTTAATATTTTATGGAATAATATTGACAATGTTGTTAAGCACAAGACTTGTATATGGAAAGTTATCTATGGGCTGACAAATGAAAAGGCAATTGAGCAAGCATTTGAGGAGGTAGGTGAGGAGAAATATGATCAATAGGTAGTTAATATTACCAAGGATGGATATGTCAAGGATGGATATGAAGGAGGCACTAAAAAAGAAGTAGATACAGAGGCTACAGTTGAAGAAAAGTAGAAGAAAGATCACAATGTACCTGATATACATATGTCAAGTGCCAAACCTCCTCATGTGTACCAAGGAAGTCAACAAGAAACTATCAAGATAAAGGATGTTTCTGATAACATAGTGAAGAACATCAATCATTTAATAGAGGATGATTTGAAGAGGATACTACAATATTCAAATTTAGCTATTAAACTATGCAATAATCCTATATTAATTAGTACACATGAAATTAACAAGGTATTAGTAGGGAAGAAATAGAACACTGACACATATAGTGTACCCCTTTCATCTATAGAGACAAAAGGTCTAGATGAACAATAGGGTGTCACCACTAACACTTAGGTTTCGATGCCTATTGTAGTATACCAAAGAAAGGACACAATGACATCACATATTAGCACATTGGTGCCAAATGCTTTAGTGCAAGTAGTTTTAACAATCGAGAAAGATGGGACACAAGTCCATATAGGTCAAGAAGGAGCTCTTGCACCTAACTCATAGATACAAGGTGAACAAGAAGACAAAATGAAGAAGAAGAATGAAAGGACTAAAGAGGTAGTTTTGGCTACAAACTAGAGGAACAAATAGGAATTCAAATATATTGGTTACCCTACCAATCTCTACATCTCCTATTCCTATTCAAACTCTTTATAGGCCAAGTATAGATGCTACACCATTGCATTCATCAAGGCCAATTCCTAATACATCCAAGGTTGGAGAAGGCACATCTTATGAAGATGTCAACTTAGATGAGGTGATTGGAATTCCAAATTTTGATCTATCAATAATCACCATAGAACAAATGAGCATATTTTAGTAAGCTCTAGCAAGGAAAAAGAATCAATAGTTACTCAGAAGGGATAACAAGAAAAGTCAAGTGTTATATGACATTAAAGACATATTTCTAGATGCATTCAAACTCCTAGAACCTAATAAGGATACACCTATTATTGAGCAACTCATGAATTTAGTGGATAACATTAGTGATGCAAACTTGGACACAAACACCAAACTTTTAGAATGGTCTGAGAAAAGATTTCTAACAAAAGTTGATGAGAATATATCTAGTGCCATTACACTAAGACAAGTTGACTTAGCAACCAACATGGAAGATGTAAAAAAGGTGTTAGAGAACATATTTTCTCTATATACAAAGCTTTGTGATGTGAAATTTTCCACACAAGAAGCACATAGGGTTATTGATCAGCAACAAAGTGATTTAAAACTAATAGGTCATATTCTCTAGTTATCTCCTAGTTATAGTCAAACTCATTTTTAAAGGTTATTATATATTCAAGGTTAGCTAGCTATATTACAAGCATAAGATGAAAATACGATGGCTACCTTAATAAATATTAAATCCATGTTGACTCCATGCATGGAGGTGTTGTACAATGAACTATCCTTTTTAGAAATAATGATGATGAAAGATCCCAATCTTTCTAGTCATCAAGGCCTAATGGACCTTGCTGCCAAGCTAGATGTTCAAATCTTATCTCTAGAGGTAGCATGCAACAATTAGAATGTGATACTTAAGATTATAGTGGAGGTCCATCAAAAATTTTTTGCAAACACATTGTCTATGTCCCACCCATGAAATAAGTGTTAATAAAGAGGAAATATTAGAAGGGATATTGAAGAAAATGTTAGTTTACTCAAGAAGGGAGTAACTGTAGAAATAAATTAAGCCAATTGTTAAAGTAAATTTACTCGAAAAGAGTATTAGAATTAGATACAATGCAAAACAATCAACCCACGGGGAGTTACAAAATTTTGAGGTCTCATTGGTAAGTCATTTCACAAAATTCTAAACATTTTGAAATTTTCTATGTCAAGCGAGTAAATAATATAGATTGTTTGAGTTATTCTCAACTTAAGGATATGTATGCATGAAAAATTATTTTTTCCACTCATGTCAAAGGGGGAGATTTTTAATCTCAGATTGGTTTTGAGATATCTATTGAGTAGTCAAGCTTTGGCTGCTAAACTTTATTGGCGATGGTGCTCTGGACAACATCAACTTTGGGCTCGTATTATCACTCATAAATATTTTCATGGTGCTGATCCTTGCTCTATTTCTACACTTCCTCTTGAAGGTCATGGCTCAATGGTTTGGCATACTTTGAAGACAGGTGCGATGTTGGTGAAGAGGGGTCTGTTCTGGATATGTAAAGGAGGTTCTCAGGCTTTTTTTTGGTCTGATGCTTGGGATGGATTCCCTTCCATTTTATCCATATACCCTCATCTTCAGCCTCTTTGTGACTCTTTTCTTGCCGCTGGATGGGATAAAGTGGCTCATTACAAGACTCCTTATCAATTGGGACCTATTGTTGGTTATAGATGGAAGCATTCTTCTGATTGGCCTCCTGGAGGTACAAACATGGATCGTCAGGAGCTTTCTCAAATTTTGGCCTCTAGAGAGTGTTCTTCTGTGCTTGGTCCAGATGTTTTGGCTTGGGGCGGTACCTTGTCTGGTAAATATCATGTCTCTGCTGGGTATGAGGAGATAACTAGACAATTATTTGGGGATGCTGAGGTCCCTTGGTGGAAGCAAGTTTGGAATAAAGTTTCTTGGTCCAAGTGCAATTTTTTCATGTGGCTAGTGGCTCACAACCGTTGTCTTACCTGGGATAATCTTTGTAAATGTGGATTTAAAGGCCCCTCTTACTGTGTTTTGTGTGGTAATGGAGAGGAGTCTATCTCCCATTTGTTCTTCCATTGCTCCTATTCTACTCAGATATGGCACCTTTGGTGGAGCACTTGGGGTTGCTCTTGTCGGCATGCTTCCTCTTTGCCTGAGTTCTGGGCCTGCTTGGGTAGTGCTCCCTCCAAGTCTTCTTCTCTCCATGCTGCTTGGATTGTTGGCCCATCTTTCATGCTTTGGCATATCTGGTTGGAGAGGAATCATCACATATTACAAGATGTTTGGCTTGATGTTTTTCATCTTTGGTGGAAAATATCACATTCTCTTCAGGAAACTATTCTTGTGAAGTGTGAGCTTGATGGGGGTATGGATCTGGTTGATCTTGCTATCTGTAATTGCCTCAATTTTCATCTGCAGGATGGGGTTGCAGCTCATAGGTTTCCTTCTATGTCCAGGTAGCTTCACCATCAGAGGAAGGATTGGGTTAACCAGGATGGGCACTGGACTCCACCTCCCTGTGGAGTTCTAAAAATTAACACTAATGGTTCTTCCCGTGAGAATCCTCGTCCGGCTGGTATTGGCGGAGTGGCTCATTCTAGTTCTGGGGATGTTAAATTTTTTTTCTTAGTTCATAAGGGTGATTATACTAACAATCTCATGGAAGCTCCGGCTATTTTATATGTTGTGGAACAGTGTTGCTTGCGGGGATGGAGTAAGATTATTTGTGAGTCTGATTCCCAGGTGGTGGTGAACATGCTTTCTTCGCAAGAGCTTGAGGATGTTAGTTGGCAGCTAGCCACTATTGTTAAGTAGATTCTTTTCTTCTCTTCCTCTTTTCAGTTCATTAGGTTCACGTATATTCCTCATGAATGGAATAGAACTGCTGATTGTTTAGCCAAATGGGCTTCTAGTCATGATTCGGGTTGGAATATTAGGGATAGGAGGCAACTGTCCTTTGAGATGGTGCAAGAATTTGATGATCTTGTTGCTCAGGATTGAGCTCCTTGTTGAGCTCTCCTTGTTGTATTTCTTTCTATCTTAATAAATTTTTACCCCTCTTTTTGTGATAAAAAAAAAACTAGTGTATACTGAGCATAAGTTTTCATAGTGCAAGCTGAGTGAAATATGTAGTATGTTCCAAGCAAATAGTTAGTGCCGAGTCACTCTAGGGATGAGTGAGTTAGCATATTCTGAGTGATTCAAATATTGAGTGAATAGAGGATGTCAAGTCATTTAGAAGATGAGTTACAATATTGAAGATATAGTGGATGTCAAGCATCAGAGGCTTTAAGTGCCAAGTAAATAGCTAAAGACATAGTTGTTTGTAATGGTGCAAACTCCTATGTAAACCATTTTTTAGCTGACTTAAGGATTATTTTTTTATTCTAAATGATAAGAATGAATCTATATTGGGAATCCCTATGTAGTACATAGAACCAATGAGATTAAGGGATGTTCTAAGAAGAAAAATGGGTGAATCATAATCATTAATTCCTACCTAACCCTAACTTTCCTAGGTCTTCTTAAGGAAGGTAAACCCTAAAACATTGTATAAGAAAAGAGATAAAATTGCATGCATAGACAAAACATTCATGGTGACTAAGGAGTTCTAATTGAGATATGAATTATAGAATAAGTTAGAAAGAAAAAAGGAAATAAGAGAGGAAAAAAGTGATACATGTGATCAAAGAGGGTCAAGCAGACATCAAGAAAGAGGTGCTTTGATATCTAGGAGAGAGGTGCTAACCAGAGGATCAAGATTGAGACATTCTAATAGGTGAATTAATAAAATTTATTAACCAAGTAGTCCTGGAAGGCTTTTGGAAATCCTTTAACAGTTTGCTTACTTCATTGTAATTTGAATTCCTTTAACTAGACACACTTCTAATATGGTGTTGAAATCCTTTTATAGGGTAAGATCTAACAATCTTTGTAAGCCTTTACTTAGGTAGGCCTTTCATAGGGTAGATCGTGGTTTATGATCAAACATTGTACAACCTTTATTGATACACTTTACAACCATTGTAATAAATATGTGTGGGTGTCATCCCCACCCTAGTTTTGCCTTCTCATTGGAGGGTTTTTGGGTAACCAAATATCTTGTGTCATATATGTGTTGAATGTTTATTGTTTTCAAGCTATGGATGAACATGCTTAGTTTGGTCTTCTACTTTAGATGCAAATTATGAGATGGATGTGTGGTGAATACTTTAAGTGCTATTTATTTTTGAAGTTTGATTCACAAACCCCACCCCACCCACATAGAGTTTACATTCCCTATTGTATTTCCAACAAGTATACCAAAGTGGGACAACTTTTCAAGATGATCATGTTGAAGATATAAAGTGAGTAAACCTAATGTTTAAGATATAGAGAAAGTGAACCTAATGTTGAAGTTTATTACAAAGAACTTGAATTAAGTTAGAGAGGGGAATTTTTATTTTTCTCAGTGTTTACAATTGACTATCTTATGGACACATTTTTTTATAATGTACAATCTTATGTTTATATGTTTCCTTCAATGATAAATGGTGAGATTGTTAGTCATGAATCATAATTCTATTATTGTATGCAAAAGAGTCATGTTATTTATTATCTTATCATTTATGTCAATCCTTAGTTGGTTAGAAATTATGCTAATTCAATAGAGTGCCATATCATCTAATTGATGAAGAATATTTGATTGATGAAGAGGGTTGAAAGATAATAAGTCCACTAAGCGTGGGCATGAATCAGTTATACTCTTAAAAAAACTCTTATTAATATCTATTAATTATAAAATATGTAAATAGTAGAGGTAGCAACCATAAAAAGCTAACCATACATAATGAGACCAAATATGTTAACTAGGGAAATTGTTGATCAAAGGGAAAAACTAAGTAGGGATGTTACCCACACAATTATGTACTAATATAAAAGTTCCTTGTGAATAGGATAGACCCTATTAGGAGTCAATAAAATACAAATACCACATATGAGCACATGCTAGAATACTTTGAATCATTGTTCATAGATCCAACCTTGGTACAACTTTTTCTAACCCTATTAGGAATTGAAAGGAGGACAACTATCCAAATATATTGGCTACTATTATTCCCAAATAATACAAGTATTTAACAAAAAATATTTGACCAGGAAATGTTCTCACTAAATATAGTTCCTTTTAATCTTATTGTGCCTCGGTTACACTAAACTCTACTCTAATCTTCATTAGTTTCCATATTAGGCTTTCACAATGCATATTACAAAGATATGACCACATATCATGCTTTACATCCAAGAAAGATATCTTTCCTTTATACAAAGTTCTAAAAAATGTTATTGAGTTAGCCTTGAGGATTTCCTAATTTACAATTATAATATAAGACCATCTAAAGATATTGCACAATATGACATTATAATTTTATATCTTTTCAAGATTGCAAGAGAACTATGGATTCACGGTCTTCATAACATTCCACTTGGTTATCTTCAAATTATGCCTTCTTAACCATGGAATCTTGTACATATCTTCTAAATATTTCTTACTTTTCTCAAGCTAGTTCCATCCTTGTGACGAGATAGAATTAAAACAATAGCACCTTTTTTCTATAAATGTTATCTGAAAGTTCCCTTCACTAAAATCCTCATAACAATGTCAAGTCTTCATATTTCTATGTATGTTCTCTTATTTGTAGCATCTAGATGTACTATAAAATAAACTCAAGTACACATTAGCTAATCTTCAATGCTCAAACCATGCCAAAGGATTCTTTTTCTATAACTTTGTTACTCCTCACAAAATAACTAGTATATTGACAACAATGATAAGCACTATCAGGAATGAAAGATATAACCATTCAATCATATCTCCAAAACTACTAATAAACTCTTGTCTAGGAATATCACCATCATTCATGCTAAGAATCTTCTAATTTCCCATTGATGAAAAAATATCTTTAAAGTTGCACGAATACCAAATATACTTCTTTCTTATCTACTTTATTACACCCATTCATGCTACTCATGAATGTCATAACCATATAGTAGAAAACATACATAAGGAAGGTTTTAATCTCCACCATACATAACCATGTATCTTTCTTACACACATCTCTCTCACAAAAGATGTATCAAGTATAGTTGTTTTCATGTATATATCTCTCCCCCATTCACATCAATGATAAAGGTGTCATTATGTCAATTCTCAAAGTTTAACCATTTCCTAAACAATTTTATCAAGCTTAAGTGAATAAGGACACTATTTAAATAACACTCACTGATAGGAGAAACGTTAAGAATATAGTGTAAATATGAATAGTGTTCTACTATTAGCTAGACTAATATAATATTTGCATCAAGTAGTCAAAAGTAGGTTGGGGTATAACACCAAGCATACCTCTAAAATAATTAAATGTGTCCCTACCCCAAGGTTTTGTAAATATATATGTCATCTACTCCTTTGTGCTAGTTCATATTCCAATCTAGTTTCTTTATATGCAACTTTCTCTCTAAAAAAGTGATACTTAATAGATCTATGATTTTTATTTGAATGTAATACTAGATTATTTGACATACTTATAGTATGTGTATTACCACAACGTATGATAAAAAAGAGAAATTAATTCTATCCAATGTTTTTCAGCATCTTCTTCCAAATAATCTCATTACAATCATTTTTTGCTTTTACATACTTTTCTTATGATTTACTTTGTGAACTAAAATCATGTTTCTTGATCAACTAGTAAACCATTCATCCTCCCAAAAATAATTTTCTAGCACTGGTGCTCTTTATATCATCTAAAATTATTATCTAATCAATATTAGTGTATACACATAAAGTGAAGTCATGTAATCCATCATATCGTAATCCATAATCAACTGTACCTTTCAAATATCTAAAAATTCATTTCACTACTCCATTGTATGTTTCTTTTGGATCTACCTAAAATCTATCAACAATCCAAACTAAATTACCTATATTAGGTCTAGTGTGTGTCAAATAATACAATCTGCCAATCATATATCTATACTTGTTCTATTCATTAATATGATATTCATCATTGCTAGACAATTTATATCCAACTTTACCATGGATGCTCCAAATGGTTTAAAACTTTCTAATACAAACATTTTCAACAATTATTTGAAATACTTAGTTTGTGATATAAAAAATTCCATCTTTATTTCTATAAAATCTATAATCCCAAGAAATATTTTATGTATCCAATCATACACTTCTAAAATTCCTTCTTCATTTCTTCTACAAATATCCTACTTTCTTTATCATTACATCCAAAATAATTTCATCCACAAATACTTTAACAAGCAGTAAGCCATTTCTATTATTTATCAGTACAAGTTACTATTCCCATTACCGTTCAAAAATCCCAAACTAGTTAAATGTTTATCCAATCTTGCATACTAGGATCTAGGTGCTTTCTTTAATGTGTACAGTGCCTTTTTAATTTGCAAACTTTATACTCTTTATTTTTCAAGTTAAAACCATCAGTATATTCATCGTATACCACTTCCTATGTTTTCTATTTAAAAAATCTCATTTCACACCCATTTGATCAGCTTCAAAGTTCTCATATGTTACATATACCAAAAAAATATCACTACCTCTAGTATAGCAACAAGTGTAAAAGATTCTTCAAAATCAATTCCTTCTTTTTGTGAATATCTTTTACATACCAAAATTTCTTTGCTTGTCATTACTTCACCTTGTTCATTCATCTTGTTTCTTAATATACATTTTTTTTCTATTAATATTCTTATCATTGAGTCTAGGAGTCAATTCCCAAGTCTCATTCTTTTCAATTTGATCAAATTACCCTTTCATAACTTTTATGCAATAATCATCTTCAAAATCTTCATCAATATTCTTAGGTTCAACTTCGTAAATTGAAAACTAGTTCTTCATGTACCTTGTTCCTTGTCATAACTTAGTTGTCCTTAGTACATAGAATGATCTAGTTAGCAAGATGATTCTTTGAAAAAAAATTGTTAGGTGTTGCTTTTTCAATTTTGACTTCTTGTCTAGGATCTAATTAAGGTTCCTCTTTATGTTGTTATGTTTGCAATTTTGTTTGCAAGTTAGTGTTAGTTCATAAAATAATTATTGCACAACATGTTTCTTGTTAGTTTTTTTTTATAAGTTTTATCATCATAATTATAATCAAGTATCACAGTAGCACTCTCAAGAATAATCTTTGATCTTTTATTCAAACATGTATATGCTTTTTTTTTCAATGAATATTTAAGAAAATTTCCTTCATCACTTATAGAGTCAAACATTTCAATATCTTTATCCCTATTAATATATCATTTACATATGAAGATTCTAAACTATTTTACAGTAGGTGCATGTCTAAACCAATGTTCACAATGGGTATGACCAGTGCCTTATCTTGTATGCACTTTATTCATAGTATATACTTTTGCATTCTTCTCTTATCATGAAAATATATGTTATGCATAATTTTCTAACATCATATTTCTCACTATTTCTATCACATATTTGTTTCTCCTTTCTACTATCTCATTTTTTTTGGAATTTTAGTGGTTGAAATTTTCCTATTTATACCATTACCTTCACAAACATTGTCAAAATAATTTGAATAAATTATCCTAATCTATAAAATCTCAAGTATTTAATACTCAAACTAGATTCATTCTCAACTCTAGTCTTAAATGTCTTCAATTTCTCAAAAGATTCATTTTTTTCCTTTATAAAATGAAATTAACATCATTCTATGGAAATAATCAATAAGAAACATAAAATACCTCTCACCATAAAATTCTCTCATCTTTGTAGGATCATTCAAATTTGTATTCGCAATCTCCAACTTCATTGTAGTAAAACTTATTTTTGGAAAATAACTTTTCTCCTAGTTTGATAGCACACATACTTTGCACATCATGTTAGTAGATTCCACACTCTTAGACAATTCTTTAACTTCAAATTTAGTTCTAACCTTGAAAACATTATAAATGTTGATATGAAAAAATCTCTTATGTATAGTCAACTTTCATCCATGTCGATAGCTAAACATGTAATTCAATAGTATTCAACTAAAAATACATTACATCTTTTTCTTGTACTAGTATATATTAATGTGTCATTCTTATCCTTTATAAGACAGGTCTTCTCTATGAACTTTAACTAATATCCCTTATCAACAATGTTTCCAAAACACAAAATTTTATGTTTCAAACCATCCACAAACTAAACATCTTTAGTTTCTTTCTTTTCATCACATGTAATACATGCTTTTCATTTTTTATAACAATATACATTATTTCCAACCCTAACTATCCGACCATCATAACTATTGAATTCAAAAAAATTGTTCGTATGTCCTGTCATATTGATGGGGACACCACCCAAGCACAGAGTGGACACAACAGGAAAGGGAAAATTTTATTAATTGTGAAAATATGCTAGTACATTCAGTAGAAAGAAAATAGACTTTGAAACATGCCCTAAGGGCTTACAATAGCATAAATCTAGAGATAATTTCTTCTCCCAGTACCTCCTCTCATACTCCACTTCGAACTGCCTTTTATAATGCCAAAAATGTTCTTAAATAGACCTCGGAGCATTAAGAATTAGGAATACATTCTAGAAAGTGCTAGTAGGCATCCATTGACCAAATAGAAGGCTCTAGAAGTTGCATTAGAAGTCAGCACAAAATTAGAAGAATCCAGAAAGGGTAACCAAACTTTTGAGAGGCATAACTTTTGAACCATACCTTCGATTGACGAACTGTTTACATTTTTGAAAAGCTCCCAAAGCACTCTATAGCCCTATGGACCAGCTTTTCTTGTCCCCCATTTTTTGGCCCTATTTGAGGTCATTTAATGCCCCTAACTTGACTTTGAAGCCTTTTGACCTGATTCCTTTTCTAGAATGCTCTAAATTACAATGACAATATTTCGACCAATTTAGACCTTCTAGTTCACCAAAATGATGGCTCAATTACATACTCCTATTTTTTTTGCATTTACATGTATCCTAAGGTGATTAAAAACTCTAACCCAAAACACTAATAGTAGAACTGTGAGAGTTGAAACCTTTATTTGACCCAAATGGGTATCTAGAAATGAAAACACATGAAATAGAAACTAAGTCTAAGTACATTTTTTTGGATGACATAGGATTGACCTTATACCTCTGGATGCTCCTACATCACATATGATGGGAAAAAACCACTATATATAATCCAATTAGACTTTTTTCTTCAACTTGTGATACTAATGCTCTTTCTTCTCTTATTTTTTTCTATTCTAGGGATCTCTCCTTTAATACCAACAAGTGCTATTTAATCATTGTCATCATGACTATCGTTCAAGAATTCTAACATTTTTAAAACCAAATTCAACATCCTCATTAAAATAAAATAAATCTTAAGGTACTCTTTATTTATAGAGCTTTATAGGCTTAAAATTATTTTCTCTTTTAGGACATTTAGATAAAAAATGACTAAATTATTTACATTCCTAGCAAACAAGAGTTTTTTTTACTTTTAGGTTCTTTCTTCATAAGAGGGGAAAATCCTAATTCAATCATCTTGTCTTCTTCTTTTGTTTGGCTACTACTAGTATAGTCTCAACATTTACTTATACTTATTATAAAAATAGGTATATCTCTTTGTACATTGACATATATTTCCACTCTTGAAAAATTCTTCAATTTTTTTCATCCACATTTTAGATGTCTATAATCTTGCAAGAAGAGTCTCTCTTGTAAATTTAGGTGTGCAAGGAATAACATTTTCAATCATCTAAGGTATCTATTTATAATAAGGTGTCTAGGTCTTTAATATTTTCCATATAACTTCATCTTCTAATAATAGTCCATAAATTTTATTCCTATGATAGTTTTAAAAAATATCATCTTCCAACATCTTAGGATCCTGAAATTAACATATTCAACCTTTTAATCATGCCTTTTTAGCATATTTTTTCACCCTCAATTTTATTTTTTAAAGAGTTTCAAATCTCATTAGCAAGTCTTAAGGTTTTAACCTCTCCATATTTGGTTTGAAGAAGAGTTCATAACAATGATTCTCTAGAAAACATATTCTATATGGATAGATTTATCTCTTTTTTCTCACATTCTTAAAGCTATCCTCTTCAATCAAAACTTTAGTCTCTCTAGAAACCAAACAATAATTCTAGACCCATGCATAGCAGGTGTGTCTTCATCTTTTCTTTCTAGTTGTCATAGTTAACTCTTTCAAAATTTTGACTATCTTTCCTAAAATAATCCATAGGTCTCTTTAGGATATTAAAATTTTCCTTCAAGGACTAGATGCTCTACTACCAATTGTTAAAAAGTAAATTCTACCAAGATAACTAAAGGGGGATGATTAATTTATACTCTCAAAAAAACTATAAATATTTTTATTAATTTTGAAACATGTAAATAATAGATGCAACAACCATAGAATGATAACCATACACAATAACACCAAATATTTTAACTAGTTAAAACCTTAGTTAGGGGGAAAATACCTAGTGTGTATGGTACCCACAAAATGACGTACTAATATAAAATTCCCTTGTGAAAGGATAAACCCTATTCAGATTCAATTAAATACAATTAGTACATAAGTTCCATTTACAAGACTTTGAATTTTTATAGAATATTCGAAACCTATTAGGAGTTGTGCCAAGTTTCTTAGTAGTTGAAAAGAGGAAAAATGAACACACTATCAAAATAGCCTTAGTACTATTCTAATTGAATTATACAAGTATGAAACAATTCGCCAAATATCAACTTGTCTCTCCAAACACAGATACTTGTAATCTCACCATTCTTTAAAATCACAACAAACTATTAGTTTTTCTTCACAAGCTTACATATTAGGCTTGCACGATTCATCTTGCAAAGATATGATCTCTTGTCATGCTCTACATCCAATGAAAACATGTTTCCTTTATACCAAGTCATAAAAAAATCTATTGAGTTAGTCTCAAAGATTTTCCAATTTATAATAATAATATAGGACCATCTTAAGATATTCAAATATACATTACATTATAATTCTACATATTTTCAATATTACAAGAAAACTATCAGCTCAGATCTTTCATAACTTTCCACTATATGATTTTTCAGTGTGTGTGTGTGTGTGTGTGTGTGTGTGTGTGTGTGTGTGTGTGTGTGTGTTTGTGTGTGTGTGTGAATATCATGGAAGTAAAATATTCAACACATATATGACATGAGATATTTGGTTAACTAGAAACCCTCTAAGGAAAAGGTAAAAGTAGGGTGGGGATGACACCCACAAATCTTCACTACTATAGTAAAAAAAAGTATCCAATGAAGGTCAAAATTTTTGATCATGAAACATGATCTACTCTGTTACAGGTTTTCCCTGTTAAAGGCTTACAAGATTGTTAGATCTTACCATGTTAAAGGATTTAAGCACCTTGCTAGAAGTGTGCTTGGTAAGAAGACTTTAACTTACAATGAAGTCAGGACCATGCTAAAGGATTTACAATAGCATGTTAAGGCTACTCTGTTAAGAGATTTAACTGATTCACCTATTAAAATGTCTTAGCAATGATCCTTTAGTTAGCACTCTATTGCTTGATGTCAGATCACCTCTATACAGATGTGTACTAGACCATTTCTAATTAGATGTATCTTTTTTGTCCTTTGATTCCTTTCCTCTATTCTCCTTTAACTCACTCTATAATGTAACTTAGTTCATAACATCTTAATCACTATGAATGCCTTGTTTTCACATGAAAACTCTCTTCAATTCTAATTTTTAGCATCAATAAAAAATTTAGTGTCTGTCTTCCTTAAGAAGACCTAGGTGAGTTAGGGTTAGGTATGAATCAATAGTTGTGATTCACCCATATTGCCCCTTAAACCTTTCCTTTTTCTTATTGGATGCATGTAATACATAGGGATTCACTTTTAATATTTTTCCTTATCAAAAATATCGTTAAAAAATCCTTAAGTTAGCCCAAAAGTGGTTTACATAGAAGTTTGTGTCATTGCAAACAACTATGTGGATACTGTGTAACTTAAAACTTGAAGTCCATCATGCTTGGCATCAACTACAACTTCAATTTTGTAACTTATCCTTTGAATGACTTAGGATCCCGCAATCAATCAACATCTAAATAGCTTGGCACATACCATCTGCTCAACACTTGACTGACTTGATACTTACTAGTTACTTGGCTCAAACTAAATATCTGTCGCTCAACATATACTATCTGACAACTTATGTTCACCATGTATTACTTGTTCAGTATGAACTAAGTAAATGGATTAAGTATATTTTCACTCATATGTAAAATCCAATCTAAGGATTAATAATCTCCCACTTTGACATGAGTGAAAAAATACTTGATCATGTATGAATAACCTTTAGCCTTTCAAGCATAACTTAGATAATATCCATATACATACAAAATTTCAAAAAAAATACTTCAAAATTTTGCAAAAGCTTATGACTAATCATTCATACCTCAAAAGTCAATAACTCGCACTGTATATGAGCAATGTTAGTATGCTAATAGAAACCAAATTTAAATAAAGCTTCTAAAAACTAAACTAAATTCATAAACTTCAAGATAGACTAAGATGAGCTCTCAATTGAGAATATGAGCCATTAATGGTCTCTCTCAATGAGAAGCTCTCTTGTTGAGTAGCTTTGTCTAAATAGATAGGATGTATGCTCAAGCTTTATGCTTCAAAAAGGGCTTCGAATGGAGTTGGAATTTGGGTGTGAGTGTATGGTTTTGATGTAAAATGGCTTCTCAAAATGGGATTATTACTTTACTTCATGGATTGTGTTATTTTGCAAAGGGGAAGGATCCAATTTATAGGCAAGAGGCTTGAGGGATTGAGGGCTAAGATGCAAGGATGGGAAAAAGCTCATGGAGGGCTTAGATTGCATGAGAGGAGAGCACATGGATTGTGCTTCCTTACAACCAATCAAGGAGTGACACATGTCACATGGTGAGAGGATGAAGGAAAGGGGAAGGATGAGTCAACAAAGGAGGCTCAAGGGATAAAATCTTCATAAAGACCCTTCATAAGTGCTTTGTAAGACGATTTATGACTTTGTGGGCTTTATAAAGTTTTGTGGTTGAAGATATTTGTGAGAGATACCATGAAATTCGAATTTGAGGGTTTAGGGGGGTTTTAAGCTTGCTTAGGGTTGTAAAAATGATTAGAGGAAGGGTTAGAGATGGCTTAGGACTAGGCAAGTGGATGGCAAGTGGATTTCAATTAATGAGGGTGGGTGAAGGAGGAGATATTTGTTAGCTTTGGCTTGAGTTAGCAAGTCTTAACTCATGTTTAGGGAATGTGACAAGGTTAGGAGGGGATTAGGATTAGGGTTAAAGACATCTTCTAGAAGAGTCTAGGCTTTGGATGAGGATGAAGACTTTCTAGAAGAGTCTAGAACTTCCTAGGATAAGATTTTATGAAATAAATAAAGTTTTATTTATTTCAAGGGTTTGGGTTGAGGAGATATTTATTAAAATATTTTTAATAAACATAAGGATTAATATTTAATCTTGATTAAATATTTTGAGTTGGGATTACGAGTAGGAAATGATGAGATTTTTCTTTAATCGAAATTAAAGAAGGATTAGAAGATTTTGGAAGAGGTTATTGGTCTTAAGGAAATTGGCCAACTTTTGGGCAAAAAATAAATTTTTTATTTATTTTAGGATTTTTGGTCAATTTATTAATTAAATAATTAATAAATAAGGAAATAATGTTTAAATAAGATTTAAACATTTTTGGGAGGGATTCCTTAATTAAATATTTTTAATTAAGATAAAGGGATTTAATGGCATAAAAATAAATTAATTAATTAATAAATGATGATGTCATTAGGACTTTGTCAGAAATTAAAAATACTTTATTTTCTAAAGGATTTTTAGGTGTCTACATTTTGCCTCTCTTTGATGTGATTCCGCAAGTGGCATGGCATCAAAGATAAGAAAATAAGATGCCCAAGGCTAGAGCAGAAGAGGAGAGAATGGACTGTGAGATGCCCCCTCAAGAAGGTGGTGGGGAAAGAAAGCGAGGCTCGACGACTTCTTGAAAAGTACAAGAATCCGAGATGAGAAAGAAGAGTCAGATTTTCTTAAGAGAAGAGGTTTGGTTAGCTCAAACTCTCACTACGGGAGAATGATAAAGGGAGAATCAGAGGCACAAGAGGAAGCAAGCTTAAGATCTCAGGGATTGCAGAGGATGAAGGAGCAGAGTGCTATAAAAAGGAATCTAGGATAGGGAAATGGATGAGGGGATTAAAAAGATGATGCAACAGGATTTCAAAGAGTCAGATTGGTGGAAGATGGGTTTCAGAGATCCCTAGGACTAGGATTGTGGATCTCGAAAGATGAGGCTTGGTGGATTGATTTGGATTAGTGGATCCCTAAGACTAGGATTGTGGATCCCTAAAGGTAAAGGTGAAGAGTGATTCAAAGAGATACTGATGCATAAGCTGGGGTAGGAGAGACGGATGCCGGATATGGATGGGGGATAATGGAGATGAAGGAAAACCATTGAAGCTTTTTGAGCAGGGGGGATACTTCAAAGAGAAGTACCACCATGTAGTTGAGCACTAGATTTGCTATAGGACTATTGGTTAATTGCCAAGGTTACCAAGAACATCAAGGCCTTTTCACCAACTGTCTAGAGGATTGACAAACTGACTCAAAACAAACATGCAAGGATTGCCCCAGTATCACACATGAATCTCAGGGGAAGCAGTGTGGAAACGAGACTGGGTAACCCACAAGCAAAAAAGAAAACAAGCAAAAGACATGATCAAGACCTTACGCTCTGATTGCCCCATTCATAGTATACCATAATATGGAAGATCATGGAAACCTTGAGGAGGGAACAAGGAGATTTCTTGGAAAAGATATTTCAAGACCCAACAGGGAAGAGTCCAAATCAAAAGAAAGCGAAAATCCATAAGAGAACCGTTCGCTAACGAGATGGGTAGGACGAGGTACTAAGGGACCAAGATCAGACATGAGGAAAGCTATATCCTACAAGGACCTATCGGAGAGCATCTAAGCTAGTGGATTTGGATGAGTGATGCATCTGGCAAGCTGAACTAAGAAAGATAACACTTTGGTGACAGGAAATCTAGCTAAAGGATGCATTGGAATAGCTAACCAAGATGTTCGATGGGTGCAAGATGCTGATCAAGGACGAACTGACACGAATGTTGGATAGATGCAATGGTACTAAGCTAAAGAGGATGTACAAGCTGACAGACCAAGATATTTACAAGTGAGCTAATCAAGATATGGTACAAGCTAACAGACCAAGATAGTTACAAGTAGGCAAAAGCTCAGGATGATAGGATAGCGGGATGGTTCAATGTTGTGCAAGATGCGAAAGCTAAGGGTGGGGTGATAGCAAAAGATATGGATTTAGCAGGATGCATCCAATGATGATGAGAGATTTTGTGACCAAGGATAGCTAGAGGAGCAGGATGAGATGGCTGGATAGGATGGTAGATAGCTAGGATTATGATGGATATAAAGAGATGACATTGGGTTTGCATGAGGATAGCCTAGAGCTAGATACCAATGACAAGGGAGGATGGACAAGACAAGATCTCCAAAAAATATAATGCCCCCAATCAGAAGATAACATGCGGAAGGAGGTCTTATGATGGATGTGATAGGATTGAAGCTAGGATGGAAAAAGCTAAAGGGGATAGGGAGATGGATGATAGCTAAGATGATTGGTTGAAGCTGCATAAGATTAGTGGATGGTGTGAGATCAAAGCTGGAGGATGGAGGATAGGTGGATAGATTGGAAGATGGAGGTGGATGTCAAGAGATGACAAAAAGCATGAGGGTGATAGGCTAAGCTGGGGATGGCAGGATTACGTATGACGCTTGTTTGCCAAGTTTTCATCATGGTACTTGTCCAAGGTGCTTGAATTGCCAAGTTTTCACCAGTGGATGCTTTATTTTTCTTTTCTTTTTTTGACTTTTTGACTTTGGACTTAGCTAGAATGATTTTGGCTTTCTTCAGTTATTTTGGCTTTTTTGGGATTTTTCACTGGCTTATGGAATGTTCAATTTTGTTGCTAGCTGTTGGTACACCAGATGTGTGATTTATGCAATAGATCGGATTAGATGGGATTGATGGTAGGATATGGAGGGATGAAAATGCTGGAAAGGAGCATGAGATGGGGATGCTTTCAAGAGAAACATTGGCACATGTTGGGATGGGTGTGAAAAGAGCATATGGGGGATAGATGGTAGATGCGGGCGTGATGGAGGATTTGTGGAAGCGTGCTTGGGGATATAGGCACCCAAGATGGAGTTAGGAGGTGTGGGACATGAGTCACTAGATGGGGGATTAGCAATGGTGGATGCCATTATGCATTGGGTTTCAACTTTTTTCTTGGGG
This sequence comes from Cupressus sempervirens, assembly GCA_028749045.1. NCBI lineage: Eukaryota > Viridiplantae > Streptophyta > Pinopsida > Cupressales > Cupressaceae > Cupressus > Cupressus sempervirens. Next base: position 699,547,388 of record CM053786.1, on the reverse strand, counting down.
ATCCACATGGTTTTGGATTTTCTTTTCATAGGCTTTTGCATTGTTTTGCATTCTTTGATTGGATTTTTCCTTTTTGGAGTATGTCTTTTAGAATAGACATACGATTGCCTAGGATGTGCATTTTTAGCTTTATGCATTTTGAAGTTGGCATTTACATTGTTGTGGTTTACCAACACCTTTAGATGGTGAGCCTTTGGATACATATCCAAGACCATGAAATCCTAATTTTTTTGTGCAATAATAGGCTCTCTGATTCCTTGCTCTTGTGGTCCTAAACCTTGACCTTGATAATGCCATCGATTGAGCATTTGAATAAGCGGAGAAAACTTTTTGCTTGCAGAAAATGGTAGAAGTGATTTATTAGGTGTATTGCAATGGGGAGATACTACTCTTAATTCTTCTGCTGAGAGAGTGCCACCATGGATGAATGTAAGTGAACCAAGAGGTAGATTAGAGATGGTGGAATAGCTTGGATAGGTGGTAAGATGGAAGCATAGAGCAGGGGAGATGGAAGGATAGGATCTTGATGTAGCTGGTGGGATGACAAGATATCTTGTAGTGCAGGAGATATAGCTTGAGGTTTTGGAGATGGAGGAGATGGTGACTGCACTATGGATGGAAGACATGGTACGATGATATCTTCATTTATGCCTTGGGGGATGTCAACATGCTTTTGGGTAGGATCTTGATAGGATTAGTTTGGAGTGGATGGTGCGATAGGAGGTGAAGGGATGGATTCTTCAAAGGTAGTGGATGGATAGATGGGAGATTCAGTAGTGGAGATGGGTGAGTAGAAGATGGATGCATAAGGGTCATTACGAGAGATTTGGGAAATGCTTGGAGGCGATGTGGATAGGATTTGGAGGGATTTGATTGGTGGTGGGATTTTGATGCTTGTGGGAAGTGGAAGGATTTTAAGCAATTTGATGGATGGTATGGGGATGATAGCTATGGGAGATGGAGGTGATATTATAGATGGGGAAGCTTCATTACTAACTACTTCACATGGTTGGATTAGATGACATGGCTTATCGACTATTGGAGGTGACTTTTCTTGTATTTCCTCTAGGAGATTCCTTGGAGACTCGTGTGTCGAAGGTGGAGGTGGATTGACAGGAATAGCTAGTGTGATGGGGGTGGAAGATTGGAAGCTTGGTTGATGGGGTAATGGAGGGGAAGCTAGAATATCGGATGACATGACTAGATAGTTTGGAATAACTCTTGGATTTTGGGGGATGCTTGGGGGAATGTTTCTAAGGCTTTCAATATACCCGTCATAGTCAACAAGATTTTCATCATCATTGGAATAGGAGGTGGTGGAAGCACTGACAATGCGGCCAAACACATCATGATAGGATTGGTACTTTATGCTTTGATGATGAGTTTGATGGGGATGGGGTCTTGCATATGGATGAACACGAAAGCTCATGGTTGGATTTGGATTAAGCACAGATTTTGGATTGGCTGATGAAAGATTTCCTAGGGAGAGTCAAAGCTGTATGATAGACCTAAGGAGGATTGGCTAGAGATTTTTGGCTTTCTTGTGGGTGGAAGACTTCAAGGGTATGGTATCAAAAAGTGAGAGTTTTGCTTTCCTATGTGCAGGATTCATGGTGATTGTGTCAACTTAAGGATAGACTAGTGATCCTATGGCATGACACGAGATTGACCACTTGTGGATCCCAACCTTTAGCTCAAGGTGATGAGGGATACAAGTGACAAAGCTAGATTACCCTAGACAATGCTCTATCAAAGGGATAACCTTGGTGAGATTGGTTGATTGGTAGGATTGATTGGATAGCAAAATCTAGGAAAGTGACAACAACTCTTTAAAGGCTTGGGTGATTTTGGATTGGGTTGCTAGTTGGCTGGGGGGATGATTTGGATGGACTTTGGATTTGGGATTGTTCTAAGGCTAAGAACTAGATAGATTCGGTTGCATCGGGGGAGCTTGGATGATTTTTTGATAAGGCAATGACTACACTAAGTATGCCTTGAGTTGGGAGATTTCTACTTTTCTGGGATTTCAACCAAAATTGGCAAACATTCATTCAAAAGCTATGAACAAACAAGCAGAAAAAAGTATTGAGCAAGCACGTCAAACACACCAACATCTTAGGAAGCTTTCTACAAGTATGAAATTTGGTTTAGCTAGGGAGTCCTCGATATACCCAAGGTACGTGAGGCCCAAATCTGTAGATGAAACCAAAAAGATGTCACACAGCCGAGAGGAGCGGTAACCCACTTCTCCTCTTTCACTTCTCAAGGGTATAAATTTCCTTGAGGCTTAGCCTGAGTGACAAAATTTTGATCCCAAGAGAGGTGTCTTTGGATTCACCTCCTGATCTTTATACTCTGCTGGAACGCTGGAGTTGAGGTCGTCCCAAGGGGTGATGAAATCCCCAAGCAAGCCTCCTAAAAAGCTAAGACAAGATTTTGGATCCTAATCTTATGCACCCAAGATGGCCTCGAAAGACGACAAGGGGAGAGAAGACTTGGATGATCTTGGGCTAAAAAACACGCTTATTCTTTTACCAACTAACGCTTAAGTTTTCTGATCTAGACTTTGCAAGCACTCATGTTTAAGATACAATGTTTATTCCAACTTTAAAGTGTCAACAAAAATAAAATTGATCAAAGAATGCGAACAAGAAGAAGAGTAAGGGTCAACAAGAAGGTAAACCCGTGTGCCTGAAGGCCCTCCACGTCAAGTATCGATTGATTTTTCTTTAAGGCATTCAAGATTGAGTGTGAGTTTATTTTAAGCCCAAAACAAAGGTGTGTGAGATTCGATTTCAAGCGCGTGCCCGGAGGCCCTCCACGTCAAGATTTGTCCAATTTTTATGCCCAAATGAAGTGTGAGCGATATTAATGCGCATTCAAGGAATTTTCTAACTTAGAAAAACCACTAAAAACCCAAGTGAGTGGAGTTTGATTTGTGTGGAGCACTTAACACCCTCTTAGGTGGACCCATCCCCATAGATGGCACTGAGATTGCAACCAATGGTTAAATTGATGGGTGATTAAAGAGGGTGAGTCCAACGACAAACTCACTTAAATCATTTTTATTTATTTTTATAACTTAAAAGATTACAAAAATGTAGATTCTTTTTATGCTCCAAAAGATGATTATTTGATCTATGGCATTCAAGATTGGATTTGTTGTTTTAATCATGCATTCATAAAAAAATAAACTTTGATTTTAATCCATGGCACTCAAGAGTGATTTTAGCAACATGTATTCAAAGACAAGTGATTAAACATTCAAGTTTTTTCTTTTGAGCATTCAAGATTGAGATTTTGTGTGTTGTTTTAAGAACTTTGAAGTGCTTTGTTTTAACCTTAGATCATTCAAGATTGTTTTTGGACTCAAAAGTAAAAATGAATCTTTGGACTTTGCTTTTCATTCAAGATTTTGTGTTTTAGTTTGCATGTTTTAAGCCCAAAAATGATATTCCTAGATTGTTTTGATGCATGAAAAACCTAAGAAACGTTCAAGATTTTGCAACAAGACATTTGTTTGGAACAAATAACAAAACTTTTAGGACTCTTAGTTTCCATGAGATTTTTAAAAGAACTTTAAAATATTTTCAAATGAGGTTCATTTTATCCTTGATTGATGCTTTGAGTTTGATTTAGATTTTAGTGTGCACTTAGTGTTGATTTTGAACCTTTTGAAATGGAAACTTGAAGTTCTTTTTAAATTCCCAAAAATGAAGTGTTCCTAACTTTGCATGAATGCATCTAAAACATTGATGTTGGAAGGATGCAAATGATTAGATTGGTTTAGTTTTGACTTGTTAAAATATTTTTCCTTTTGTGCAAATTTTTAATTTTTTAATGGATTTAAGTATGATTTGGGGGTTAATTTTAAGCACTAAAAAGAAGTGTGTATGATTTTGCTTCCTTAAAAAAAAATGGCCAAGATCTCCCACAAGAAGAAGAAGAAGAAGTAGATGGAATAAGAAGAATATAGACAAGAAGAGGAAGAAGAATTCCAAGTGCTTTGTCCACCTATAAGCTTGAAAAATTTGCAAATACTATGAGATTGACTATGAGTTCCTTTGTTTTCTTCATGCTCATGTGGACCTACAAAACCAATTTATACAATCCTACCAATCACAAAAATAAGAAAAATTAGCCAAAATCAGCAAATGACATACAAAACTTGACTAAAAAATCTAATGAAGATGACCCATGCGAGGTCCCACCGAGTGTGCCAAAATGTATATGCGCAATGTTAGTATGCTAATAGAAACCAAATTTAAATAAAGCATCTACAAACTAAACAAAATTCATAAACTTCAAGATAGACTAAGATGAGCTCTCAATTGAGAATATGAGCCATTAATGGGCTCTCTCAATGAGAAGCTCTCTTGTTGAGTAGCTTTGTCTAAATAGATAGGATGTATGCTCAAGCTTTATGCTTAAAAAAGGGTTTTGAATGGAGTTGGAATTTGGGTGTGAGCGTATGGTTTTGATGTAAAATGGCTTCTCAAAATCGAATTATGACTTTACTTCATGGATTGTGTTATTTTGCAAAGGGGAAGGATCCAATTTATAGGCAACAGGCTTGAGGGATTGAGGGCTAAGATGCAAGGATGGAAAAAAGCTCATGGAGGGCTTAGATTGCATGAGAGGAGAGCACATGGATTGTGCTTCCTTACAACCAATCAAGGAGTGACACATGTCACATGGTGAGAGGATGAAGGAAAGGGGAAGGATGAGTCAACAAAGGAGGCTCAAGGGATAAAATCTTCATAAAGACCCTTCATAAGTGCTTTGTAAGACGATTTATGACTTTGTGGGCTTTATAAAGTTTTGTGGTTGAAGATATTTGTGAGAGATACCATGAAATTCGAATTTGAGGGTTTAGCGGGGTTTTAAGCTTGCTTAGGGTTGTAAAAATGATTAGAGGAAGGGTTAGAGATGGCTTAGGACTAGGCAAGTGGATGGCAAGTGGATTGCAATTAATGAGGGTGGGTGAAGGAGGAGATATTTGTTAACTTTGGCTTGAGTTAGCAAGTCTTAACTCATGTTTAGGGAATGTGACAAGGTTAGGAGGGGATTAGGATTAGGGTTAAAGACATCTTCTAGAAGAGTCTAGGCTTTGGATGAGGATGAAGACATTCTAGAAGAGTCTAGAACTTCCTAGGATAAGATTTTATGAGATAAATAAAGTTTTATTTATTTCAAGGGTTTGGGTTGAGGAGATATTTATTAAAATATTTTTAATAAACATGAGGATTAATATTTAATCTTGATTAAATATTTTGAGTTGGGATTAGGGGTAGGAAATGATGAGATTAGCCTTTAATCGAAATTAAAGAAGGATTAGAAGATTTTGGAAGAGGTTATTGGTCTTAAGGAAATTGGCCAAATTTTGGGCAAAAAATAAATTTTTTATTTATTTTAGGATTTTTGGTCAATTTATTAATTAAATAATTAATAAATAAGGAAATAATGTTTAAATAAGATTTAAACATTTTTGGGAGGGATTCCTTAATTAAATATTTTTAATTAAGATAAAGGGATTTAATGGCATAAAAATAAATTAATTAATTAATAAATAATTAATTAATAAATGATGATGTCATCAGGACTTTTTTAGAAAATAAAAATACTTTATTTTCTAAAGGATTTTTAGGTGTTTACACCCACTAAGTTGATTATGTTGTTTTATATCTAAATCAAAATTATTCCTCCTACTGAGTTTATTAGTTCTATTCTATTTCTATCATTTATATCTCTTTTATTCTTAAATAGTATCTCCTTCATACTTCTTATATCTCACTTCATAATTCTCTCCATTTCTAATTTCCTCATTTCCTATTTTCCCTCATGTTGAAACTTAGGTGAAAGGGTTATACAATTAGAGTGTATTTGTTCAAAAATGATTTGTTGACCTCTAGCATTATTATCAATGTTGCATCCTAGTTATCACAAGCAACCTTCAATGAATTGATCTGTATGGCTAGCTAGACAACAAGATGAAGTAAACCTTCATGAGTAGAAAGATGTAGATCTCTCTTTGTCATTATTTCTACAAAGGGTAGTTATTTGTGCAACATCTCCATATGTGGTGTTAGAATAGACTGCATGTTGATCAATTTAGCCTTGATGTTAGCTTCATTTGTGTGGATATTGCTAACTAACTCTAGGAGTTGAGGAGGTTTCTAAAATGTTTCTTAGTCTAGGATAGAGAGCTAGGAAGAGTAATACCAGATGATTATATATGACTCTCCAAACTCAATATGTGACTCCTTATTTTTTGTGTGAAGAGTGTAGCATTACACAATTTGGTGTACAAAGAAAAAATGTTCTCTAGTACCTTCTTCACACTCTCCATTTCTGTTGCTAACTCAACCTATGATAGTGCAATAGAACTTGATATCTTTTCATCAACCTTATGTTGTAACTTCCTTTCAAACCATTGAAGTAGTTAAAAATTTTAATCTAGGTCCTTGTCATTTAGCTTCTCTAGTAAGCTAGTTAGCTACTCTATGACTGGCTCTATTATTTCTAGTGCTAGTAGAGTAAATACATCAATAAAAATGTCCTTGATTGATGTAGGAGCATCTTGGGTGTCAAGAGAAATCTTACATCACCCAAAAAAAATTCCTTTTTAATCTTCTTTATTTTAATAAGGAATAATAGACAAGGTGGTTACTATTTATAGGAACTTGCAATTCTTAGTAAGTTTTTCATACAAGCTTGGAATGTTCTCATTTTCCATAGGACGGTTCATTTTAGAGTTATAAGGCTACCATAAAAATATCATTACTCCAACTTAAGTATCAGAGAATTTATTGTGGATTTTCGATGGAAAATTTTGTAGAAAAAAGTTCAAGCTCATTGTTGGAGGCCTTATAGTTCCTAGATGAGGTCCAGAAACTTGACCAAAGGGTGCTTGCATGGTTCCAAGGTTGTAGATAAGGAGCTCGCATTTTTGAAAAGTGGTTATAATAGCTAATCAGAGAAATAGTTTGAGAGTTATGGCCTTCAGAAATTGGGCTACCCAAAATATCTAAAATAATTATCAAAGATGTATTGGCTGATTCTATATTTTGTTAGGGTCTATCAGCCTAGGTATTAAGTTTTAATGTCTAGAACCTTCCTACTCAGTATAAAATTGCCTATTTAAGAAAGCCCCAAAAATTGTCTAGGATAGGTCTAGGTGATATTTCATAGCTTATCTTGCAAATTATTATAATTAAGGCACCCATGTGGGTTAGCATATTGTACTTGTCAATTCGATAATTCTAAATTTGTAGTGCAACTAATAAGCCCATATTTTGTTCTTGCATTTTCTTTTGCTTCCTTGTTTCTATTATGAGTTTATTGTTTTAAGGGGAGCGCCCTACATCAAGTGGTATAAGAGCTAGATTTCTTGAGCATGTGGTCAGATCACCAACTATGAGGCAATTTGCACTAAGATCATGGTTTGGGTTGAGCATGTAGACAAATCATCGATTGTGAGGTAGTTTGCACTTGGGTTTTAGTAGACATGCAAAAATGCCTCCAAAGAAAAATGCATGCATTAGAAGAAAAAATGCATAGAGGAATAAATATTCCCATAAGAGATGAAAGTGATGATAAGGAAAAAGTAGAAGAAAATGCTAATGCAGAGGCAGTTCCAAACCCAGAGGAACAAAGGCTTTTTAGGGACATCTTAAAGATTGGAAAAAGGCCTATGTTTAAAGTCCTCATATTTTTATGAAATCTTAACCTACAGGAAGCTAATCAATTGGATCAATGAACTGGAGGAGTAATTTGAGTATGAAGATATCAAGGATCTTGATAAGGTCAAGTTTGCTAAGGTGAAACTAAAGGGACATGCAAAGATCTAGTGGCAGGAGGTTCAATCAGAGTGAAATAGAAAGGGAAAGGACAAAATCTCTAGATGGGATTGGATGATAGCTAAATTGAAGTGACAATTCATTCCCATGGATTATGAGCTTGATCCATTGAATAAAATGTAAGGATTGAAGAAAGTGCGAAAATATGTCCAAGAGTTTACCAAAGAGTTCTATCGAGTTCTCACTAGAATTGGCCATGCAGAAGCTAATATGGAGAAAGTGGCCCATTATCCTAATGGGTTGAGGCCAAGTATTTAGGAAAAGTTGAGTTTGGTTCAAATGAAAAATATTGAGGCATACTAATTTTCCCTAAGAGTTGAGGAGAAACTAAGAAAGAATTTTAACAAGAAGAATAGTGGAAGAGGTCACAACAAAAGATCTGGCAGATGATCTTATGGAGGCCATAATGATGATTAGAAGAACAATGATAAGGCTGGAAGTAGCAGTTAGAACTAGAGGGGAAAAAATTCCAATCATTTCCATGATTAGAAAAATAGAGATTAGAGAGGAAGAGGCAAAGAACACGGATTTGGAAGAGGAGGATTGTATGGGAAATGTTTTCATTGTAGAGAAGAAGGGCATGGAGTGTTTGAATGTTCCCAAAGCCAAGGAAGGACAAATCAAAGAATACAAGACCATGCTAGCATTGCACATATTTATGAAGATGTCAAATCCTCACATTCTAAAGATGCTGAAAGAGGACAAGTCCTAGTTAATAGAAGAGTCTTTTTGATTGGTTAGAATGAACCTAATTAAAGAAGGAGCTTGTTTCACATGAGATACAAATGTGAAGATAAGTATTGTGATGTGATCATTGATGGTAGAGGTATGACAATCTAGTGTTAGAAATTATGGTCACAAAGTTGAAGCTAAAGAGGTAGAAACACTTGCATCCATACTGTATCTCTTGGGTACAAGATGACTACAACTTCATGGTCAATGAGTAGTGCTTAGTGAACCTCAAGATTTGAAGCTACCACAATGAGGTACTTTGTGATATCATACCTATGGAAATATGTCATATGTTGCTAGGTAGGCTATGGAAGTTTGATAGAAATGATGTAGAAAATGGGTGATCAAATACCTACACTTTGACCAAGGATGGAGTGTAACATAAGTTGAAGTCATTGAAGGAAAAAGAAGAAAAAGTATGTATTGCTACAAGAATATGCTTTGTTGATGGAAAAGAGTTTCTCAAAGATATGAAGCATGAGCATATTTATTTTTATATAATTCCTAAAGATAGTAAAGAAGAAGTAGAGGAGGTGCTTATAGAAGTTGCAAATAGATTACTCCCTAATGAGGAATATTAGTCACTAGATGGATTTGGTTGTAGCTGCTAGTTTATCAAACAAGGTAGTGCACAAAATGACACCAACAAAAAGTGAAGAGTTGAATAGAAAAGTTCATGTGTTGTTGTAGAAGGGGTTGATTTGAGTGAGTTTGAGTCCATTTTTTGTACCATTAGTATTAGCACCAAGGAAGAATGGAGAATGGAGGATGTGCCTAGATTCTCATGCTATCAACAAGATCACAATCAAGTATAGATTTTCATTGCCCAGGATGGATGATATTATGGACTATTTGAGTGGAGTTGAGTATTTCATAAAAATAGATTTAAAGAGTGGGTACTATCACATTCATATTAGAGAAGGTGATGAGTGGAAGGCTACTTTCAAGATTAAAGAAGGATTGTATGAGTGGTTAGTAATGCCTTTTCGGCTAACCAATGCAGCAAGCACTTTCATACGGCTCACGAATGAGGTACTAAAGGAGTTTCTAGGTAAATTCATCATTGTTTACCTAGATGATATCTTGACCTTTAGGAAGACATTAGAGGAGCATTTGATTCATATTCTCAAGGTATTTGACAGGTTAAGGGAAGAAAAGTTACTAATAAACCTAAATAAGTGCAGTTTTGTAAAGAAGAAGTTGGTGTACCTGGGATTTGTAGTTTCATCTAAAGGTTTGAAAATAGACCAAGAGAAAGTGAAGGCTATCCATGAATGGGCTACTCAAAGGAGTGTGATAGAGATAATATATTTTTATGGACTAGCTAGTTTTTATAGAAAGTTCATTAGAGGTTTTAGTAGTTTTTGCCCTAGATTGAAACAATGAGAGGGGATAGAAAGAGTTTAAGTAGAATGTAGGAGCAGATAAGATTGTTAATCTGTTGAAATAGAAAGTTACAAGGCAACCCATTTTAGCACTTCCCTATTTGAACAAGGTGTTTCAAGTAGATGGTGATGCTAGTGATAATGCGATAGGATCTATTATGAGTCTTGAAGGTATACCTGTTGCTTACTTTTGTGAGAAATTTAATGATGTCAAAAGAAAATATGAATTGTTTATAATTAGAAATTTTATACTATAGTTCAAGCATTGAAGAAGTGGAGATATTATCTTCTTCTTAAGGAATTTGTTTTTTATATTAATCATCAAGCTTTGCAATATTTGAATAATCAAGAAAAATTGAACCAAAGGCATTTAAAGTGGGCTGAGTTTTTGTAGAGTTATACATTTTTTTTGAAACACAAGAGTGGGAAATCTAACAAAGTTGCACATGCTCTTAGTAGAAGACAACTTTTGTGTATATAAATGTAGATAGAGGTGGTTGGGTTCAAGGAACTCGATACTTCATATCCAAATGACCCTAATTTTGGTGAAGTGTGGAAGGCTTGTACGGAACTCGTTACACTTCATAGGAAAAATTGGTTGGATTTCATGGTCTAGGATAGCATGTTGTTCAAAGGAATCTAGTTGTGCCTTCCCAGAAGTTCAATGAGAGAGAATCTCATCAAGAAGAAGCATAGTGTAGGATTGGCTAGACATTTTGGCATAGATAAGACCATTTCTTTGGTTGTTGAGAATTATTACTAGCCATGGTTGCAGCAAGATGTGAAAAAGTTTGTACAAAGTTGTATAATATGTTAGATGGTGAAAGGAATGAAGCATAATATAGGATTGTATCAACCATTACCTATACCAGAGAAGTTGTGGGAGGATTTCAGCATGGATTTTGTTCTTGGATTACTAAGGACTTAGCATGGTCATCATTCTATATTTTTGATGGTTGACAAGTTTTCAAAGATGGCACATTTTATTCCTTGCAAGAAGATTAGTGATGAGGTTCATGCAACAAAGTTTTTTTTCAATGAAGTTGTAGGACTAAATGGTCTACCAAAGATTATAGTTTTAGATTGAGATACCAAATTTATTGGGTATTTCTGGTGTACATTGTGGAAGAAGTTGAAGATAGATTTAAAATTTAGTTCATCGCACACATCATCCATAGACTGATGGATAGATAGAAGTTGTGAATCACAATTTGGGAAACTTGCTGAGATGTTTGGTTGTAGACAAGGGAAAATGATGGGATATGATTTCACCACAAGTGCAATTTTCACATTATAATTCTATCAACAGGAGTACTTACAAATCACCATTCTAGATTGTATATGGAATTAGTCCCAAAAATGCTTTTGAATTGAGGAAGTTGGATAAAGGAGAGATAAGTAGTTCTGAAGCAAAATAATTTGCTAAACATTTGAAGAACATCCATGACAAGTTAAGGAAGCACATCATAAAGATGAATACATAGTATAAGACTAAGGTAGATGTGAAAATGAGGTATAAAGAATTTTAGATTGGAGATGAAGTCATGGTTCATTTGAGAAAGAAGCATTTTCTAATGGGTACATATAATAAGTTGACAATGAAGAAGTTTGGACCATGCAAGATAGTGCAAAGGAATGATTTTGGAAATGCTTATGAAATGGAGTTCCCTATTGAATTGAATATTTCACCAATATTTAATATTTTAGATTTGATAGAGTATTATAGAGAAGGTGATGGGGATGAAATTGTAGAAGCACAGTGGAGCATTCTAGTAGCTAGTTTGGCTACAGAGGAGATTGCGGTAATACTAGATAGTCATGTTGGAAAAAGTACTAGGAATAAAACTTATAAGGAATATCTAGTCAAATGGAAAGGGAGGCTAGGGTATGTGCAGGATCATGGTGTGCCAAAAAGTGGCAATCTGAAAAATATGTAGTTCTAAAATGCCTCAAAGAATTTCAAAATCTATTCTCACTTTTTTCACACCCATCCTGATACTAAATGAAAACAATTAATACCTTTATAATTCCTACTATATCTTTCAATACCAACCTTATATGGTCATCTTTAAAACATCCCAAAAATGTGTTTTTGGCATGTTCTTATGTGTTTTTTACTTCAAGCATGTAGCTGACAACTTTTTTTAAACCAAAATTTGATGTAATGAAAAGGGTTTCTTAAGAATGTTCTTAGCTTTTCATAAATGTAAGTTTTGTCAAATTACGAGTTTAGTAAGTAATTATTACTTATTTTCTAATGGAGTTAGCTACAAAGTGTTGATTGACATACTGGTTGAAAAATAGCTATAACTTTCAAACCGTATAAGATTTGTGAAATCCAAATGATGCATCACATCCTATGCTTTGACTAGTATAAGACAAAAAAAAAAAAAAAAACTTAATTTTGATTCTTTTTTAACTAGTTAAGGTGGTCAGACATGGGATTTTTTTAATTCTAAAAATAGTATAGTAGAAAATTCATAATTAATTATTTATTTGAAATAAAAATTGCCAAAAATATGCATCACATCCAGGCATGAGTCTAATTTTTATATCTAAAATTATATTTAAAAATATTATCATTTGATTATGATTAAGGTGGTCAGACATACACCTACTTTTTATTTTTTCCCTAAAATTTTTGTAGTACTGCATTAAATTCTAAACTTTTGACCAATCAAATAATTTTTTCTCCAGATAAGGCCTTGTAGTTTAGAAACTAGATTCAATTTCCTACAGATTATTTTCTTACAACTTTCTGATATAAAGTCTAGAACCACTTTAAAATTATGTGTCAAGTTGACATAACCCTAATTTGCTAGTTTTTCACTGTCACTTAAGGCCATAGTTTGGTACACCATGATCCTGCACATACCCGCCAATAGAGAATTTATCATGGCTAGCAAAGGAGGAGGTTAACCATCTTGGTTTTCCTATGAACACCTAAGACATGACAAGGTCACTTCTCAAATTACCTTGGGTGTTTGATGCAGCAACATCCTGGGTGTAAGAACAATCCTGCATCACCCAAAAATATTTTCCTTTTATTCTTTTCTATTTTAATAAGGACTAGTAGATAAGGTGGTTGCTATTTATAGGAACATGCTATTTTTAGTAAATTTTTCATACCAAATAAAAATGTTCTCATTTTCTACAAGAAGGTTTATTTTAGAATTATGAGGCTACCATAAAAATATCATTGCTCTAGCTTAAGTATCAAAGAAGTTATTGCAGATTTTCAGTGGAAAAAATTGTAGAAAAATCTTCACACTCAATGTTGGAGGCCTTAGAGTACCGAGATGAGGTCCAAAACTTGATGAAAGGGTGCTTACATGGTTATGAGCCTATAGGGTAGGAGTTGGCATTTCTAAAAAGGGGTTATAATAGCCAATCAGAGCAATGGTTCGAGAGTTATGGCCTTTCAAAGTTGAGCTACCTAAAATATCAAAAATAATTGTCAAAGATGTATTTGGCTGACTCTATGTGTTTTGTTAAAGGATCTGTCAACCATAGGTATTAAGTTTCAATGTCTAGAACCTTTCTAGGTGGCATAAATTTTTCTTTTTAAGAAAAAGGCTCGAACATTATATAAGAAAACTATAGGTGATAGTTCACAGCTTGTCCTGCAAATTATTGTAATGAAGGCACCCATGTGGGTTGGCATATTATACTTTTAAATTCTATAATTCCATATTTATGGTGTGAAAAAGAAGTCCAGATTTTTTTCTCACATTTTCTATTGTTTCTTTTTTTTTGTTATGAGTTTATGGTTTTAAGGGTAGCACCCTTCATCAAGTGGTATCTAAGCTAGAGTTCTTAATTGTGTGGATAGGTTTCTGACTATGGGGTAGTTTGCACTAGGACCATGGTTTGGACATAGTGTGTAGATAGATTGTCAATTGTGAGGAAATTTTCATTAGGGTTTCAATGGAAGTGTGATAATGCCTCCATGAAGAGTGTGTGGTGGAAGATTTGTAGGTGTTAAGGGTTTTTGAGCCCTCTAAAGGAAAATGCAAGCATTGGAAGAATGAATGCACAGAGGAATAAATCTTCTTATAAGAGATGAAAGTGAGGATGAGGATGAAATAGAAAAAAATAATGAAGTAGATGCAATTCTAAACCTAGAGGAAGAAAGGGTTTTTAGGGCCACGTCCAAGATTGAAATAAGACCTAAGTTTGAAGTCCCCACATTTTTAGGAAATCTTAACCCAAAGGAGCTGATCAATTGAATCAACAAACTGGAAGATTACTTTGAGTATGAATTTATTGAGGATCCTAATAGGGTCAAGTTTGCTAAGGAAAAACTAAAGGGATATGCAAAGATTTGGTGGTAGGAGGTTCAATTGGAGTGAAATAGAAAGGGAAAGGAAAAAATCACCAGATGGGATTGGATGATAGCTAAATTGAAGTGATAATTCATTCCTATGGAATATGAGCTTGATATGTTGAAGAAAATGCAAAGGTTGAAGAAAGCAAGAAAAATTATTCAAGAGTATACCAAAGAGTTCTACCGAGTACCTATTAGAAGTGGTCATTAAAGTTGATAAGGAGAAAGTGTCTCATTACCTTTCGGAGTTAAGGCCAAGTATTCAAGACGAGTTGACTCTAGTTCAAATGAACAATATTGAGGAGGTAGACCAGTTTACCCTAAGAGTTGAGGAGAAATTGAGTAAGAATTTTGATAACAAGATTAGAGAAAGAGGTCATAGTGAAAGATATAGTAGATGATCTTATAGAGGCCATAATGATGATTAGAAGAAAAATGATGTGGCTAGACATAGTAGTCAAAACTAGAGGGGAAAAAATTCCAATCACTTCCATGATAAGAACAATAGAGATTAGAGAAGAAGAGGCCAAGGCCAAGGATCTGGAAGAGGTGGTTTCCATGGGAAATGTTTTTAGTGTGGAGTAGAAGGGCATAAAGCATTTGAACATTCACAGTGCCAAGGAAGGACAAATTGAAGAACAAAATGCCTACCTAGAGTTGTACATATTGATGAAAATGTTAGATAATCACATTCTAAAGATGTTGAAAGAGGAGAAGTCTTAGTTAAAAAAAGAGTCATGTTGAGTGGTGAGAATGAACTTAATCAAAGGAGATTTTTTTGCATGAGGTCCAAATGTCAAGATAAGTATTGTGATGTGATTATTAATGGTGGAAGTACTAACAATCTGGTGTCAGAAAATAATGGTCAGCAAGTTGAAGATGAAAAAGAAGAAACATGCACATCTATACCATATTTCTTGGGTGAAAGATGACCACAAGTTCATGGCCAATGAGTAGTGCTTAGTGAAGTTTAATATTTGAAGCTACCATGATGAGGTACTTTGTTATATCATATCTTTGGACATATCTCATATGTTGCTAGGTAGGTTGTGGTAGTTTGAGAGACATGTTGTACACAATGGATGAGTAAATACCTACACTCTAACCAAGGATGGAATGAAAAATAAGTTGAAGCCGTTGGAGGAGAAAGAAGAAAAGGTATGTATTACTACTAGAATATGTTTTTCTAATGGAAAGAGTTTCTCAAAGGTATGAAGCATGAGTGTATGTGGTTTTCTATAATTCCTAAAGATAGTAAAAAATAAGGAGAGGAGGTGCCAGTAGAAGTTGTAGATATGTTGGGAGAATTTTTTGATATTGTATTAGATAATGTATTTGGTTTATTTCCCTCAATTAGGGAGATTAGTCACTAGATGGATTTGGTTCCAGCAGCCTGTTTGCCCAACAAGGCAGTGCATAGAATGACACTAGTAGAAAGTGAAGAGTTGAATAGACAAGTTCATTAGTTGTTACAGAAGTGGTTGATTCCAAAGAGTTTGACTCCATGTGTTGTACTAGCAATATTAGCACCAAAGAATAATGGAGAATGGAGGATGTGCATGGATTCTCGAGCTATCAACAAGATCACAATCAATCATAGATTTCCATTACCAAGGATGGATGATAATATGGAATGTTTGAGTGGAGCTAAGTATTTCACAAAGATAGATCTGAAGAGTGGGTACCATCAAATTCATATCAGAGGATGTGATGAGTGGAAGACTACTTTCAAGATAAAGGAATTACTATACAAGTGGTTAGTCATGCCTTTTGGGCTGACCAATGTGCCAAGTGCTTTCATGTAGCTCATTAATGAGGTATTGAAGGAGTTCCATATTTAGTTCTTGCATTTGCTATTTTTTATTTGTTTCTATTATGAGTTTATAGTTTTAAGGGGGGCATCCTTTGATGATGTTTGTGTTTATTTATTTCAATGCCTTCCTCTTTTGTAAATGTCTCACTATCAATCATGATTACCTTAGTTAACTATTTCTTCTCAACTTTGTCCACACTTACCTCAATAGGTGCTTGCATAATTTCCTTAGGTGTTGTCAAACCATATAACAATTTCCAATTCAAAGTGGTCTTTTGTACTACATTCTCAACCTTGTTCTACAATATGTTGAATGCCCTTTATTTTCGTGCAAACTTTCTAGAATGCATTTTTAATGCCTTTTCCATTGTTTTCCTATCCAATTCTATCATTACTTTTGCAACTGTAGTCTCTCTAATTTGTCTTTCTATGTTTAGACTATACTACCACTTCTCCTCAACTCTATCAGATAATTCATTTGGTAGAGAGTTGGCAATCTTAATTGGAGTTTGTTTAAATGTTTCCATCATGGCATATATTGATTCCTCTACATGGTTCATCTCAACTTTTCCAAGTGTATCAAATTTAATATGTGTAAGACTAGATAAATCAGCATTATTGATTATGTTCTCATGTATATTGTCTAAATCCAAAGAGGGACGGTGAATTACCACTTGAAATTGGTTGTTGTCATCATATTGTGTCTTCTCTTCATCAGATTCAACTAGAGCTATGTATTTTCTCCTTGATCTCTTCTTAGGCTCCTCTTCATTGCTAGTTGGTCTAGCCTTCTTTTATTTTTTCTTGTCTTCTTATTGATCCTTCTTTGTAATAGCCCTTGTGTTTTCTCCTATAGAGGGAACTATAGGCTTAGGTTTTGCAACCTTCTTTGGTTTTCTAGTAGCTAGGGTCTTAGCTTTCCTCTTCTTTTTCTCAGGTTCTTCATTGGTTTCTTCTCCTTTCACACCTTCTTCAATTTCTACTTCTTTTACTTGATCTTATCCTTGACCTTGAGTTAAGGCCAATGGTTCTTGAGCTAGTATATCTTCTTCTTCTTCATCCTCTTCTTCTTCATCTACTCCTTCACCAAATTTTTCTTTTAACTTCTTGAGAATTTTTTCCTTCTTCCTAATGACTGAGGTAGTCTTGAAATCCATTATTATCTTAGATTTGGCCATGTCATAGTTTCCAAAGGTGATAGCCCTAGCATCTATATCTTTTGCAAGTAGTGTTGTTATTGTTGTAGAGGCCTCATCAACATTGATTTTGTTGCATAGTGGCCTTAGCCATATTACACTTGGAACAATAGCTTGAAAATATGTAAAATCCATGTCAAATAGAAAGAAAACATCATTGAAATGTTTCTCAACTACTAAAACTGGTATCCTTTTTCTTTTCTTCACTAATTGCTTGAAGTCCTCAAAGGAGCTAGTCATAACTAACTGAAAATTGTTTCATAGTTGTTTAAAAAACTCACCTTTCTACATTGCAATAGATCTATTTGTTTTCTAGGAAACTTTACCAAATGTAGGGAATGTATTATTTACATAAGTAAAATACATTTAATAATCAAACCAAATTGACATTGTGCACTTTTGGTCTTCCTTATAGATCCCAAGTTTTCTAGCAACTATTGCATCTACAACTCAACAAGGTCATAGGTATGATCCATCTTTACTATTTTGAAGCCAATGTCAATAGCAATGCATGGTACACTATTAGGCCTACTTTATTGGTAAAATTTATGTGCTATTATCATTACTACAAATGCAATTAGAGGATTAGAGATAGTATCAATTTCCATGCCTCACTTGTTCTACACTGCCCCTCTATACTTCTTAATGACCTCTTTAGATTTTCTTATCATGCTTTTAGGTTAGTCAAATACTAGATACCCTTTTACTCTATGTACAATTTTATTTCTAATTTTCACTGGTCCATTATCCAACCATGTAGAATTATAATGAATTATACTTAGGACTATCTTAATCCATTCAGTCTTGAATACATTTGGAAAATCTAGGGCACAGATCAACCCTTTTCTCTCTACTATTTTGAATTCATCCTTCAATGCTCCATTTTTACATAATTTCCCATACGCATCCCTAACCTCCATATCTCCTATACTACACACCATACATTTCTAGCAACATCTTACATCTTGAATCATCAGAACTTGAGGTAGTATCATCAATAATGCACCAAATGGATCTTGCTTGTAAGAAATATCAAGAATGGCTGTAAAGTTTGGTTTTCTAATCTCATCGCTTACCAAGTGCATATTCAAAACTTATTTACCCTCTTTAACCTTAGGATTTGAGGAACTAGATGCCACTATGTAAACTAGGGTTTGTAAAACTTCAAACTATGTAGCTCGGTGCATGATAAATACCTTTACAATTCTATTGTTATTATGTTGAGCAACTATTAAATTCTACTTGTGAATGCTAGTATGATCTCTTTTAATTTTCCTTTCACTCTTCATGTTCTCCTTCAAATTCAAATGATGTCAAATGAGTAGAAATCAATCATATACACCTCAAAACATTGTATTTTATTCTTAGTACTTACATAGTTGTAAGCTCAACTTCAATACATATTTTGGCTCACTCGGCTTCCATGAAGTTTCTTGTTTACTCAACAACCACTACAAACTCAGTCAACATTATCACCTTTGATAGTTTAGCATCTACTAACATTTCACTCGACAACCATAGTGAAACTTTTCATACTTGTTGGTGAAATGAAAACTACCAAAACTTAAAGATTTCTTCTAGATTATAATGAAAACTTTGCATCTTTCTTCATGCATATGTAATATTTTTAGAACCCAATCCTTGGAATTGATGTATAGTATATCCTTTTAAATATCAATCCCACTTACCTCTTGATTTCTTGATTTTGAGGAAGTGTGATCATATTACCCACTGGGTGAAGTGATCCCTTCCGAACTTGAGATGCTACAATCTTTCTTTCTTTTCCATGTTTTATTCATCTCATCTCTGACATTTTCAACATCTATCTTTCCTTTTTCACTGTTGAACTCACTACTTGGTGCCATTGACCTTGCTGCACAATTTTTGCTTATGTGACTAGTCTTCAAATAGCTAAAACATGTGTTTTTACTCAACCACCTTTTGTAGCCACTTCTTAAATGTGTTCTTACATTATTTTCAGCAACATGTCCATGCTCTATAAAATAGTGATAACTATACCTTGTATTGTAATCCCAATTATAAGAGTTTCCATTGTGATTTACCTTTGTATACTTGTTTGATATCCATTTAGCCTTGGATCTACACTCATATTCCCTGTGTCCATAATTTTGATAGTTATATTAGTATCCTTCAAATATTTGTGTGCTTATGGTCTTGGTTTTGGATTCATGTTCCTAATGTCCTTGTTTGTTGCATGTATGGAAATGACCCATGAACTTCTGCTTAGAATTCTTATTTGCAATCTTCCTCCTACAAACATTAGTAGTATGACCAATCTTAATACAATTATGACAACTAGGTTTGGAGTTATTACCTTTGGTACTTCTTTCTTGACCACTTTTGGATGATTCTCCTTCTTCAATACTAGTGTATTCCAATCCACAAGTATCAGTGTTGGATCTAGGGAATCTCATCAATTGTTCAAGTACTTGATGACTTCACCAGGTTTATTGAAACTATCAAAAAATACTTTTTCTCTTTTCAAATAATTTATTTTTTGTTCATTATACAACTTTAGTGTTGTGATCTCAATATTATTTGCATTCAATTCATGATTTGCAACTGTCATTTGATACAAAGTTTCCAATTTCTTGTTAGTGATCCTAGTTACCTCATATGTTTTCTCTTCTAGTGTATTGGTCAAAACCCTTTTGTCATCTTCAATCATGACTTTTTCCTCTTTAGCTTTCTCTTTTTCATCAGTCACCTCATATAACAATATGTATTGGACTTCTTGTTCTCTCTTTATATTTCAAACTTCTTCAGTTAGGATTCTATTCTTTTCCATTAGATCTACAACTATTGCATCAAATTCATTAGAGTTTCCATTAAAAAAATAATTTAGTAACACCAATCTCTTGGTATTGTGTGTCATTCTCTTCAATAGCAATTTCCTTTCTTCTTTTCAAAGATCTCTTTAACTCATCTATTTCTTCATTTAGCTAATGTAGGGAAAGTTTTATTTCAATCATTTAGTTCTCAATAGTCTTTCCCAACTTGTAGACTTCCATCTTCAAGATCTTTCCTCAAAGATACAAAGCTTTACTTTCAAACAACTGTGCTCTGATAGCAATTGTTGGAAATACAATAGGGAAGTAAACTATGAGATGGGTGGGGTGAATCAGCACTAAAAAAATTCAACCTCAAAAACTATTCACCACACATTCATCTCACATTCTATGTATCTAAACTAAAATACCAAATTAAACATATACATCTATAGCATGAAAGTAAAATATTCAACACAATGTATGACACAAGATATTTGGTTACCTAGAAAGCCTCCAAGGAGAAAGAAAAATTGGGGTGGGGATGACACCCACAAATCTTCACTATTGTAGTAATAAAATGTATGCAATGAAGATTGCAATATTTGATCATGAAACGTGATCTACCCTATGAAAGGTTTGTACTATTAAAGGCTTACAAAATTCTTAGATCTTACCCTATTAAAGGATTTAAATACACTACTAAAAGTGTTCCTGGTAAGAGGACTTTGACATAAAATGACGTAAGAACATTGTTAAACAATTTACAATAGCTTGTTAAGACTACTCTATTAAGTGATTTATCTGCTTCACTTGTTTAAATATCTTAGTAGTGATCCTTTAGTTAGCACTTTGTTTCTTGATGTGAAATCACCTCTATACTAATGTGTACTTGATCCTTTCTAACCAGATTTATCTCAAATATCCTCTAATTCATTTCCTCTATTTTCCTTTAACTGATTCTACAATGTAACTCAATTCATAACACCTTAATCACCATGAATCCTCTATTTGTGCATGAAAACTCTCTTCATTTTTCCTTTTTGGTATTCATTAAAATTTTAGGGTTTATCTTCCTTAAGAAGACCTAGGTGACTTAGAGTTAGGTATGAATCAATGGTTTTGATTCAGTCATATTGCCACTTAAGCCTTCCCTTTTATAATTGGATGCATGCAATTCATAGGGATCCACATTTAAGATTTATCCCTATCAAAAAAGATCATAAAAAAATCAATAAGTCAGCCCAAAAAATGGTTTACATAAAAGTTTGTACCCTTACAAACAACTATGTCAAAACTGTGTAACTTGGTACTCAAAGTCCATGATTCTCAGCATCAACTAAAACTTCAATGTTGTAACTTAGCCTCTAAATGACTCGCTATCCAGTGATCACTCAACATCTAAATAGTTTATCATATACCATGTTCTTAGGAATTGAGTGACTTGACACTTACTAGTTACTTAGCTCACACTAAATATCTATTGCTTGGCATATACCATCTGATAACTTATGCTCAACACGTATTACTTGTTCAGCATGAAATAAGTAAATAACTTAAGTATATTATCACTCATATGTCAAAAAAAATCTGAGATTAATAATAAATATATCCAGTCTTTGTATTTCTACACATTCTCTTAGCTATAGAATCTTGACATACTATCAAACATAACCTCAAGTGTGGATGACCTAATCTTTATTCCTTCAACTATGCCAAATTCTTCTTTCTTTATAACTCTAACAATCTTTGCATAATAAGTAGTATGTTAACATCAATGAAAAATATTGTCATGAATATAACACATAACCATTGACTCATGTCTCTAGAAATGCTAATATACTCCCCATACAAATATCACTATCATTCATGCTAGTAATTCAGTTATTTGATAAGTGTATGGAATTCAAGGAGAACCTTAATGAGGTGGAATGTTATATTATAATATTGACTTGATAACATAATATTATCATTAGGAAATCAAGATCATGTATATGTAAGATACCTTGATCTATGTATGAACGAATATGCTATTTACTTAGCTACTAGAATTTTTACTGTGTGGAAATCTAGAGTTGAATTTTAGTGTTAACCAAGTGTTATATTGCCTTAGTAAATTTATAATTTTCACTGAGTATGAACAAGAATAATAAGTTAAGAAAATATTTAATTTGAGTATAACATTTGATAATAATTATGAAATATCAAAAAACTCAATGCATGAGTTCAAATTTAGTTATGTAATCTATACCTAGAGAAATGTAATGATGATCATGTGAAGGAGATTTAATAGAATGAAGACAATTGTAAATTTTAAGGAGAAGATTGTTGGAAATATAGATGGATTAATAGAGAGGGGGGATGAATCAGTTACCACAAAATATTTTAGATCCCTTAGATGTTAGCAATAAAATTGATTGTTGTTGTTATTCGATAAACTCATAGAAAATGTTGTAACTCAGTAAAAGAAGTGAGATTTACTTATAACTAATCTTAAGAATTCACAGTGATTAAATTGCAAGCATGAAAGAAATAACATGAACACATGAGACACTAGGATTTAACGTGGAAACCCAATATGGAAAAAACCACCAATGTAACTAGTTACTATTTTTTACTCTTCTGACGTGAGCCCTGTTAGGAGCCACCCTGGTTAAAAGTTACAAAACACATTGTTAGGTGTGACCCTGTTAGAGGATTTAATCACCCTGTGAGGAGTGGCCTTGCAAGAGGTCTTAAAATAATTCAATGGAACTATCACCTTGTTAGAGGATTTACAATTGGTCGTTAAACCAACTCTGTTAAGAGATTTTGGAATCACTGCTACAATGGTAAGATAGTAAAAATGAAATGGCCTGAATTGAGATGCAACTAAATTGCTGATTATAGATCTTTGTTCTACTTCATACTAGATCCTTCTTTATTGAATATTACTTTGGTTCTCCACAAAGATATATGACCATCCTTCATGTTTGCTCACATACTTTCCTTCTCAATCAATCAATACACTTGCATACATGCACACACACTAGAATCTCAACTTGACCTTATATTTATATCACCTAGATTATCAAGTCATCTCAATTATAATGACCAATAAACATTACCATAGCTAGCTAGAATCAATACTTGAAATAATTAAACTTCATATCTCAAATCAAAAAAATCCTACATTAGCCGACACTAGTCCTGAGATGATTTCCTATGTTAACCAACAGAAGCTTGGTTAACATTGCAAACTTGCAAAATCCTTTTGCAACCAAGTGAGATCGATGGAAACTAACTCTGACCAACTTTACTTTGTTAACCATGAGAAGTTAGTTAACACTTCTTTCTGCCATAATTTCATTTGATGGGCCTGAGTGAGCTCAGTAGACACTGCCTTCGCAGAGTAATCTCCAGGAATGCTCGGTAGACAAGAAAAACTATCTTGTTGACCAAGTGAGCTCGGTAAGCATAGACTAACAACTAATATGACATTTGTGTCACATCAAAGGCAACAAACAATTAGACAATTGTATCCAACAATCTCCCTTTTTGGCATTGATGGCAACGCAACATGTCATAGCACAATAAAATTTGAAAACAAGACTTTTTCTGACAAAAAGTTTATCCCTCTTAGATTTTATACCACAAAATTCTCTAATGTAGTAATATCCCTTTGTAAAGGAATTACATAACTTCTTCTCAAAACAAATATTAGAAAGATATTATAGTAAACTCTCCCTCTTTGACAACACATACCAAATGAGTATCAATGTACCTTTAACACTGATTCATATGCAATGTTTTCTTGATATGCTACATCAACTGATAGATCTTCAACTTGGTTCCTATTGATGTATCACTAGAGCTTTATTTTAGTGAGCTTTAGATAGGGAATGACCACTAACTTACCTCTTAGATACAAGAATGCATCCTTAGGTAATGGCTTGGTAAGTATGTCTACAATTTATTTTTTTGAAAGGATATATTCCAATCTAATTTCTTTGTCTTGGACCAATTCTCTAACAAAATAATATTTTATAGCAATGTGTTTAGTTTTGGAATGCATCACTAGATTCTTTGATATGTTAATTGCACTTGTATTATCACAAAACATAACAACTGGTTCTTTGATCTCAACCTTCATGTCCTCCAACAACTATTTAAACCAAATGATATCAGAAAAATTTATTGCTGCTACAACATATTTTGCCTCTACTGTAGATTGGGATGTGCAATTTTTCTTTTTGCTTGCCCAAGAAACCAACCTTTTACCAAGAAACAATTCTCCACCACTTGTACCTTTTCTATCATCAATATTTCCTACCCAATCAACATTAGTAAATACATTTAGGTCTAGATTTCCTCCAAGTTTATACCATAAGCCATAGTCTTCAATACCTTTCAAATATCTCAAGTTTCTTTTGATTGGCATCATATGATTTTCTCTAGTTTTTGTCGAGAATCTTGCCACTATACCAACTACAAGAGCAATATCAGGCCTTGTATGAACTACATACTATAGCTTTCCAATCATTGATCTGTATAAGGTTTGATCTACCTCTTTTGAATCATCATCTTTGGTAAGCTTTAATCTAGTACACATGGGGGTTCCAACTAGTTTTGAATCTTCCATTCCAAAGTTCTTGAGTATCTCCTTGATATACTTAGACTGAGTTATGTAGATACTATTCTTACTCTATTCTAGCTGAAGTCCAACAAAGAACTTAATCTCACCAAAAAAAGACATTTCAAAATCTTTGTTCATTTTTTCTAAAAATTCTTTGCATAGATCATCATTCCTTGTAAATAAAGTATCATCCACAAATATTTCTACCAATACAATCTTGCTATCTAGTCCTTCCTTGATGTACAAACTATTGTTATCATTAGTTCTCTGGAAACTAATCTAGATAAGGTAGTTATGTGATCTTTCATACCATGCTCTAGGGGCTTTTTTTAGAGCATACAATGCTTTATGTAATTTGCAGACCATATCCCTTTTGTCTATATCAACAAATCCTTCTAGTTGATCAATGTAGAATTCCTCATCAAGAATACCATTGAGAAATGTAGATTTAACATCCATCTGATATACCTTAAATCCTTTATTTTTTGCATATGCAAGTAATGTCCTAACACCTTCCAATCTTGCAATAGAAAAAATTTCACCATAATCAATGTCTTCTTCTTGAGAGTAGCCTTTAAATACAAGTCCAACTTTGTTTCTTGATATCTTACCATCTTCATTCAATCTATTCCTGAATACCCATTTTGTTCCAATCACATTTTTATGTTTAGGCCTAGGTACAATAGTCAAGGTCTTGTTCTTCTCTATTTTCTCTATTTTTTAATTCATAGCCTCAATCCAACTTTCATTTTCCAATGCATCTTTAACATTTCTAGGTTCAAAATTAGCAAGCAAACATGTACCTTTTAACTTACTTCTTACCGTAGTACTTTCTGATTTATCTCCAATAATCTAATCTAATGCATGATGCCTCCTGCCATACTTGGCCAATACAGGTTCCTTGCCTTTTGAATGAATTGCATTGCCATCTTCTTGAACTTTAGCTTATGGTTTTGGTTGCTCAGACTCGGTAGGCATTTTCTCATTAGCTTCAAAATGTGACTCAGGTCCTTGTGACTTAGTTTGAACTTCTTGCAACTCGGTGACTATGGAAGACTCAGGAGTAGAAGTCTCCTTATTGATAGATGTGTCTAGCAATGTATTAAGTTCAATATAAAAAAATCTCCTATAATCTTTTAGTTCCTTTTTGCTTTCTTCTTCAGTCCTTTCTACAAACTCATCAATCCTCACATGTGCACTTTCTATGATTTTATGAGTAGACAAATTCAAACATCTATATGCCTTACTTCTACAAGAATATTCTAAGAATATGCCTTCATCACCTTTTACATCAAACTTTCCTTTTCTAGATTCTTTCAAGATATAACATTTACTTCCAAATACTTTTAAGTAACTTACATTGGGTTTATAGCCATACCATAACTGATAGGGTGTTTTATACGAGTCCTTCAACTATACTTGGTTTAAGGTATGAATTGCAGTGTTGATAGCTTCCTTCCAATATTTGATAACAATGTTCCTTTCAATCATTAGAGTCCTTGCACAATCCATGATAGATCTATTTCTCCTTTTAGCTATTCCATTTTGCTCGGGAGTTCCAGGGGTTGATACTTGTCTTTTGATTCCTCTTTCAATGCAAAAGTGATTGAATTCATTTGAGATGAATTCACCACCTCTGTCTGATCTTAAGAATTTCAATCTTTTCCCTATTTCTTTCTCTACTCTTGCCAAATACCATTTGAATTTTTCAAATGCTTCTGACTTTTCTCTTAAATACATAATAGTCATCATTCTAGAGTAGTCATCAACAAAAAGAATAAAGAATTTTTCTCCGCTATAGCTTTCTATTCCAATAGGTTCACACAAATTAGTATGCACAATTTCCAAGATATCTTCAGATTGATAGTTTTTTCTTCTAAAAGTAGTCTTTCCCATTTTCCTAATCTAAATTTTTTTTGAATAAACCAACATCTGGTTTCTTCAAACTAGGAATGCCTCTTACTTTCCTGAATTTTCTTATTTTCACCATGTTATCAAATTTTTCATGACATAAACTTTTGTGACATAACCAACTTTCTTCAACTTGAGCAATAAAACATGAACAATCACCAAGATCAAGATAAAACAAGTTATCTTTTGTTTGTTTGCCTGATCCAATTAGTTTTCCTTTGTCATCCAGCAGTCTTGCCTTGCCATGCATGAATTCTACCTTGAATCTAATGTTGATTAGTTGTACCACACTCAATAGATTATCTTTTAGTCCTTCAAACCAATAGGCATTGTCACATAGAAGTTCTTTGGTTAATGAGATTTGGCCTTTCCCTTTTATGCAGCAAGGTTCATTATTTCCAAACCTTACACTATCACCATCATAGTCTTCAAAGTGTTCAAACTTTATTTTATCACCAGTCATATGATGTAAAAATCCACTATCTATGATCCATGTATCAATTTTCCTCACATGAGAGATAAGTGCCATCTTATCTTCTTCATCATCAGATTCATCTTTTACAGCAATATAGACTATTTCATCTTTGCTATTATCAGAATCTTTAGCCATAAAACATGTCTTCTTACCTTTGTCCTTAAATGATTTGTGATTTTTGAGATACTTTTTGCCATTGCACTTGTGACCCTTATTCTCATCCTTTCTTTCTTTTTTTGGGTACCTGGCAAGAATATGACCAATTTCTTCACATGAAAAATAGATTAGGGGAAAGTTTACCTTTGTATTTTCCTCTGCCTATAGAATATTTTCTTGCAAGTAGAGCTTCAACAACTTCAAGATCACTATCATAAACTTTCATTTGATTCTTCTTCACTTTTTGACTAAATATCCTTTATTTTCTTTCCTTTCTCCTTAAGTGAAAGCTTAGCCTCAAATGTAGATTCAATATCCTTGGAAGTTAGAACATAATTGTCAAAGTTATCTAGCTCAAAGGTTGTCAATCTTCCTACTAAGGTATCCAAAGTTATCTTATGAATTGTTTCACACCTTCTTTCTTAAATAGTAGATACTCTAATTGCATAGATAGGAAGCAATGTTATGAGAACTTTACTTAAAATAGTTTCTTCTTTGATATTTTCTCTAGAAGCTTAGTTGCACTGACACTTGCTTTGATTCTTTCCATAGATTTGGCAATATTTTCATCTTCTCTCATTCTCATCTGATCAAATTGTCCTCTAAGGCTTTTTTTTTTGGCTCTCCTCACATTTTCATCACCACCATAAATGTCCTTTAGCTTGTTCCACATTTTGAAAGTGGTTTTGTAGTCCTTGATATCATCAAATTCCTCATAGCTAAGAGCAAATGCAATATTTATCAACATGGTGTTATGGTTCTGTTTCTCAGCAATGTCACCGATAGATAATCTATCAGTAGGAGTTGTGTATTCTTCATTAAGGTATTTGCATCCTAAATCACCAATGGAAGCTAGATGAAGTCTCATGAGTCCCTACCATGCTGAAAAGTTTTCTCTGTTAAGATTTGGAATTTCTGTCTTGTAAGACATCCTAAACTTTAGCTTTGGTCCTTGAAACCTTTCTTGCAAGCACCAAAAGCTTTGATACCAATTGTTGGAAATATAGATGGAGTAACTAAGAGGGGGGGTGAATCAGTTACCAAAGAATATTTCAAATCCTTTAGATGTTAATAATAAAATTGATTTCTATTGATATTTGGTAAACTCACAGAAAATGTTGTAACTCAGTAAAAGAAGTGAGATTTACTTATGACTAATCTTAAGCATTCACAGTGATTAAATTGCAAGCATGAAAGAAATAAAATGAACACATAAGACACTAGGATTTAACGTGGAAACCCAATATGGTAAAAAACACCAATGTAACTAGTTATTAATTTTCACTCTTCTGAAGTGAGCCCTATTAGGAGCCAACCTGGTTAAATTTTACAAAACACACTGTCAGGTGTGACCTTGTTAGAGGATTTAATCACTCTATTAGGAGTGGCCTTGCTAGAGGTCTTAAAAAAATTCAATGGAACTATCACCTTGTTAGAGGATTTACAACTAGTTGTTAAACTAACTTAGTTAAGAGATTTTGAAATCACTGCTACAATGGTAAGAAAGTAACAATCAAATGACTAGAATTGAGAATACTGAATTGCTGATTATAGATCTCTATTCTGCTTAATTCTAGATCCTTCTTGATCAAATATTACTTCATTGATCAACAAGGATACTTGACCATTCTTCAAGTTCACCCACATACTTTCCTTCTCAATCAATCAATACACCTGCATACATGCACACACACTAGAATTTCAACTTGACCTTATATTTATATCATCCAAATCATCAAGTCAGCTCAATTATAATGACAAATAAAATTTACCATAGTCGAATAGAATCAATACTTGAAATAATTAAACTTCATATCCCAAATCAACAAAATCTTACATTGGTCGACCCTACTCGGTAAACACTGGTCCTGACATGATTTCCTATGTTAACCAATAGAAGCTTGGTTAACACTATGAACATGCAAAATCCCTTGGAAACCAAGTGAACTTGGTGGACATTGACTCTGACCAAATTTCCTTCATTAACCATGAAAACTTGGTTAACACTACATTCTGTCATAATTTCCTTTGATGCCTGAGTGAGCTCAGTACACACTGTCTATGTAGAGTAATCCCCAAGAATGCTCAGTAGAAAAGAAAAACTTTCTTGCTGACCAAGTGAGCTCGGAAAGCACAAACTAACAACTGATATGACATTTGTGTAACATCAAAGACAACACACAATTGGAGAATTATATCCAACAAAGATTTATACAAAAAGATTCTAAATTCATTGAATACAACATATATGATCATGATTAAGTGGAAAAATATTGAATATTTTAGAATGTTAAAGTTTTCTATTTAAGGGGATGAACAAGATTATTTTTGTTTGTGAGTAGAAGATGAAGAAGAAGATAAAAGGTAAAATAAAGTAAAAACATTAAGGGAAGTGCTAAGCTAAAGTGTAAGTATTTAAACCGACAATAAAGAGATCAAAAGGGAGAGATAGAGTGAAGTGAGGATTTGAAAAAATAAGATAGTGCTAAAGATAACAAATTATTTGATTACTGCTTTATTACCATAGTAGTAGATAAAATATATTAACTAAGTAGACCTATGAATTCTTTTAAATCCTATATGGTAACATCCATTAGCGATGTTTCTAAGTCCTTTTGACAATACTAGTCTCTAGAATTATCAAAAAAGTGATAAGGTCTAGGTGACCTTTGTAGACACCTAAAAATCCTTTAGAAAATAATATTTTTATTTTTTGAAAAATTCCTGATGACATCATCATTTATTAATTAATTAATTATTTAATTAATTAATTAATTAATTTTTATGCCATTAAATCCCTTTATCTTAATTAAAAATATTTAATTAAGGAATCCCTCCCAAAAATGTTTAAATCTTATTTAAACATTATTTCCTTATTTATTAATTATTTAATTAATAAATTGACCAAAAATCCTAAAATAAATTAAAAAATTTATTTTTTGCCCAAAAGTTGGCCAATTTCCTTATGACCAAAAACCTCTTCCAAAATCTTCTAATCCTTCTTTAATTTTGATTAAAGGCTAATCCCATCATTTCCTACCCCTAATCCCAACTCAAAATATTTAATTAAGATTAAATATTAATCCTCATGTTTATTAAAAAAGTTTTAATAAATATCTCCTCAACCCAAACCCTTGAAATAAATAAAACTTTATTTATTTCCTAAAAATCTAATTTATCCTCATCCTAAGAAGTTCTAGACTCTTCTAGAAAGTCTTCATCCTCATCCTAGGAAATTCTAGACTATTCTAGAAAGTCTTTATCCTCATCCAAAATCTAGACTCTTCTAGAAGATGTCTTTAAACCTAATCCTAATCCCCTCCTAACCTTGTCACATTCCCTAAACATGGGTTAAGACTTACTAACCCAAGCCAAAGTTAACAAATATCTCCTCCTTCGCCCACCCTCATTAAATGCCATCCACTTGCCTATCCCTAAGCTAATCCTAAACCATCCTAATCCATCCTCTAATCATTTTCACAAGCCTAAGCAAGCTTAAAGCCTTCCTAATCAAGTCCAAGTCGAATTTTCTCTCATCACCCTCAAAATATCTCAACCATAAAACTTTATGAAGTCCACTAGGTCATAAATGACTCTTACAAGCCCTTTTATTGCTCTTACAAGTCATTATGAGGGTCTTTATGAAGATTTTATCTCTTGAGCCTCCTTTGTTGACTCATCCTTTCCCTTTCCTCCATCCTCTCACCATGTGACATGTGTCACTCCTTGATTGGCTATAAGGAAGCACAATCCATGTGCTCTCCTCTCATGCAATCTAAGCCCTCCATGAGCTTTTTCTCATCCTTGCATCTTAGCCCTCCATCCCTCAAGCCCTTTGCCTATTTAAGGAATCCTCTCCCAAGTCATTTTAACACAATCCATGAAGTAAAGTTATAATGCTATTTTGAGAGCCAAATCCATACTAAAGCCATCTATCCACACCAAAAATCCACAATCATCCATTGAAGCCTTTGGAAGCATATTGAGCATACATCCTATCTTTTTAGACAAAGCTACTCAACAAGAGAGCTTCTCATTGAGAGAGCCCATTAATGGCTCATATTTTCAATTGAGAGCTCATCTTAGTCTATCTTGAAGTTTATGAATTTTGTTTAGTTTGTAGAAGCTTTATTTAAATTTGGTTTCTATTAGCATACTAACATTGCTCATATACATTTTGGCACGCCCGGTGGGACCCCGCATGGGTCATCTTCATTAGCTTTTTTAGTCAATTTTTGTATGTCATTTGCTGATTTTGGCTAATTTTTTTTTGTCTTTGTGATTGGTAGGATTGTATAAATTGGTTTTGTAGGTCCACAAGAGCATGAAGAAGACAAAGGAACTCATAATCTATGTCATAGTGTTTGCAGATTTTTCAAGCTTATAGGTGGACAAAGACCTTGAAATTCTTCTTCCTCTTCTTGTCTATATTCTTCTTATTCCATCTACTTCTTCTTCTTCTTCTTGTGGGAGATCTTGGCCATTTTTTTTAAAGGAAGCAAAATCATACACACTTCTTTTTAGTGCTTAAAATGAACCCCCAAATCATACTTAAATTCATTGAAAAATTAAAAATTTGCAAAAAAGAAAAAATCTTTTAACAAGTGAAACTAAACCAATCTAATCATTTTCATCCTTGCAACATCAAGGTTTAAAATGCATTCATGCAAAATTAGGAACAATTCATTTTTGGGAATTTAAAAAGAACTTCAAGTTTCCATTTCAAAAGGTTCAAAATCAACACTAAGTGCACACTAAAGTTCTTTTAAAAAATCTCATGAAAACTAAGAGTCCTAAATGGTTGCAAAAATTGTCCTAAAAAGCTTTTTTATTTGTTCCAAAAAAATGTCTTGTTGCAAAATCTTGAATGTTTCTTAGGTTTTTCATGCATCAAAACAATCTAGGAATATCATTTTTGGGCTTAAAACATGCAAACTAGCACACAAAATCTTGAATGAAAAGCAAAGTCCAAAGAGTCATTTTCACTTTTGAGTCCAAAATAATCTTGAATGATCTAAGGTTAAAACAAAGCACTTCAAAGTTCTTAAAACAACACACAAAATCTCAATCTTGAATGCTCAAAGGAAAAAACTTGAATGTTTAATCACTTGTCTTTGAATGCATGTTGCTAAAATCACTCTTGAATGCCATGGATTAAAATCAATTTTTCCTTGAATGCACCTTAATCTTGCTCACACTTTATTTGGGCATAAAAATTGGACAAATCTTGATGTGGAGGGCCTCCGGGCGCGCGCTTGAAATCGAATCTCACACACCTTTGTTTTGGGCTTAAAATAAACTCACACTCAATCTTGAATGCCTTAAAGAAAAATCAATCGATACTTGACGTGGAGGGCCTCCGGGCGCACGAGTTTACCTTCTTGTTGACCCTAACTCTTCTTCTTGTTCGCATTCTTCGATCAATTTTATTTTTGTCGACGCTTCAAAGTTGGAATAAACATTGTATCTTAAACATGAGTGCTTGCAAAGTCGAGATCAGAAAATTTAAGCGTCAGTTGGTAAAAGAACAAGCATGCTTTTTAGCCCAAGATCATCCAAGTCTTCTCTCCCCTTGTCGTCTTTCGAGGCCATCTTGGGTGCATAAGATTAGGATCCAAAATCATGTCTTAGCTTTTTAGGAGGCCTGCTTGGGGATTTCATCACCCCTTGGGACGACCTCAACTCTAGCATTCCGACGGAGTATAAAGATCGGGAGGTGAATCCAAAGACACCTCTCTTGGGATCAAAATTTTGTCACTCGGGCTAAGCCTCAAGGAACTTTATACCCTTGAGAAGTGAAAGAGGAGAAGTGGGTTACCGCTCCTCTCAGCTGTGTGACATCTTTTTGGTCTCATCTACGGATTTGGGCCTCACGTACCTTGGGTATATCGAGGACTCCCTAGCTATAACAAATTTCATCCTTGTAGAAAGCTTCCTAGGATGTTGGTGTGTTTGACGTGCTTGCTCCAAAATTTTGTCTACTTGTTTGTTCATAGCTTTTGAATGAATGCTTGCCAACTTTGGTCAAAATCCCAAAAAAGCAAAAATCTCCCAGCTCAAGGCATACTTAGCGTAGTCACTGCCTCATCAAAAAATCATCCAAGCTCCCCCGCTGCAACCAAATCTATCTAGTTCCTTGCTTTAGAACAATCCCAAATCCAAAGTCCATCCAAATCATCCCCCCAGCCAGCTAGCAACCTAATCCAAAATCACTCAAGCCTTTAAAGAGTTGTTGTTACTCTCCCAGAGTTTGCTATCCAATCAATCCTACCAATCAACCAATCTCACCAAGGTTATCCCTCTGACAGAGCATTGTCTAGGGTAATCCAGCTTTGTCACTTGTATCCCTCATCACCTTGAGCTAAAGGTTGGGATCCACAAGTGATCAATCTCGTGTCATGCCCATAGGATCATTAGTCTATTCTTAGGTTGACACAATCTCCACCAATCCAGTGCATAGGAAAGCAAAACTCTCACTTTTTGACAGCATGCCCTTGAAGTCTTCTATCCACAGGAAAGCTAAAAATCTCCAGCCAATCCTCCTTCGCTCTGTCATGCAACTTTGACTCTCCCTAGGAAATCTTTCATCAGCCAATCCAAAATCTGTGCTTAATCCAAATCCAACCATGAGCTTCCGTGTTCATCCATATGCAAGACCCCATCCCCATCAAACTCATCATCAAAGCATGAAGTACCAATCCTATCATGATGTGTTTGGTCGCATTGTCCTTGCTCCCACCACCTCCTATTCCAATGATGATGAAAATCTTGTTGACTATGACGGGTATATTGAAAGCCTTAGAAACATTCCCCCAAGCATCCCCCAAAATCCAAGAGTTATTCCAAACTATCTAGTCATGCCATCTGATATTCCAGCTTCCCCTCCATCACCCCATCAACCAAGCTTCCAATCTTCCACCCCCATCACACTAGCTATTCCTTTCAATCCACCTCCACCTTTGACACACGAGTCTCCAAGGAATCTCCTAGAGGAAATACAAGAAAGGTTGCCTCCAATAGTTGATAAGCCATGTCATCTAATCCAACCATGTGAAGTAGTCAGTGATGAAGCTTCCCCATCTATAATATCACCTCCATCTCCCATAGCTATCATCCCCATACCATCCATCAAATTGCTTAAAATCCTTCCACTTCCCGCAAGCATCAAAATCCCACCACCTATCAAATCCTTCCAAATCCTATCCACATTGCCTCCAAGCATTTCCCAAATCTCTCGTAATGACCCTTATGCATCCATCTTCTACTCACCCATCTCCACTTCTGAATCTCCCATCTATCCATCTGCTGCCTTTGAAGAATCCATCCCTTCACCTCCTATCACACCATTCACTCCAAACCAATCCTATCAAGATCTTGCCCAAAAGCATGTTGACATCCCCCAAAGCATAAATGAAGATATCATCATACCATGTCTTCCATCCATAGTGCAGTCACCATCTCGTCCATCTCCAAAACCTCAACCCATATCTCCTCCACTACAAGATATCTTGTCATCCCACCAGCTACATCAAGATCCTATCCTTCCATCTCCTTCGCTCCATGCTTCCATCTTACAACCTATCCAAGCTATTCCACCATCTATAATCTACCCTCTTGGTTCACTTACATTCATCCACGGTGGCCCTCTCTCAGCAGAAGAATTAAGAATAGTATCTCCCCATTGCAATACACCTAATAAATCACTTCTACCATTTTCTACAAACAAAAAGTTTCCTCAGCTTGTTCAAATGCTCAATCGATGGCATTATCAAGGTCAAGGTTTAGGACCACAAGAGCAAGGAATCAGAGAGCCTATTATTGCACAAAAAAATCTAGTATTTCATGGTCTTGGATATGTATCCAAAGGCTCACCATCTAAAGGTGTTGGTACACCACACCCCCAAACCAAGCCTATCTCCAAGCCCACCATGCCAGCCTCCCATCACTCCTTCAAGAAATCTTATGTCATCCCCCCTCCACCATCTTTGCAACCCAAAACAACCTACCATATCCCCCCTTCATCCGCTAAATCCATTTTGGGTCCCTATGTCCCAAAATCTACCATCCTCCATCCTCCTATCAGCCATCATAAAAATCCTATTCCATCCATTTCTATGCAAGATCAACAAAGGCACATATCAGGGCACATCATCCATCATCATCCCCCTACATGCTCTTTCATATCCTCTCCATCTCACAAAGCTTCTCCTAACCATCTTCCCAAAGCTTACCACAGCAATGTGAATGCCAACTTCAAAATGCATAAAGCTAAAAATCCACATCCTAGGCAATCATATGTCTATTCTAAAAGACATACTCCAAAAAGGCAAAATCCAATCAAAGAATGCAAAACAATGCAAATGCCTATGAAAAGAAAATCCAAAACCATGTGGATCCCCAAGAAAAAAGTTGAAACACAATGCATAATGGCATCCACCATTGCTAATCCCCCATCTAGTGACTCATGTCCCCCATCTCCTAACTCCAGCTTGGGTGCCTATATCCCCAAGCACGCTTCCACAAATCCTCCATCACGCTCGCATCTACCATCTATCCCCCATATGCTCTTTTCACACCTGTCCCAACATGTGCCAATGTTGCTCTTGCAAGCATCCCCATCTCATGCTCCTTTCCAACATTTTCATCCCTCCATCTCCTACCATCAATCCCATCTAATCCAATCTATTGCATAAATCACACATCCAGTGTACCAATAGCTAGCAACAAAATTGAACATTCCAACAGCCAGTGAAAAATCCCAAAAAAGCCAAAATAGCTGAAGAAAGCCAAATCATTCCAGCTAAGTCCAAAGTCAAAAAGTCAAAAAAGAAAAGAAAAATAAAGCGTCCATTGGTGAAAACTTGGCAATTCAAGCGCCTTGGACAAGTACCATGATGAAAACTTGGCAAACAAGCGTCATGCGTAATCCCGCCATCCCCAGCTTAGCCTATCACCCTCATGCTTTTGGTCATCTCTTGACATCCAACTCCATCTTCCAATCTATCCACCTATCCTCCATCCTCCAGCTTCCATCTCACACCATCCACTAATCTTATGTAGCTTTAACCAATCATCTCATCTATCATCCATCTCCCTAGCCCCTTCAGCTTTTTCCATCCTAGCTTCAATCCTATCACATCCATCATAAGACCTCCTTCCGCATGTTATCTTCTGATTGGGGGCACTATATTCCTTGGAGATCTTGTCTTGTCCATCCTCCCTTGTCATTGGTATCTAGCTCTAGGCTATCCTCATGCAAACCCAATGTCATCTCTTTATATCCATCATAATCCTAGCTATCTACCATCCTATCCAGCCATCTCATCCTGCTCCTCTAGCTATCCTTGGTCACAAAATCTCTCCTCATCATTGGATGCATCCTGCCAAATCCATATCTTTCGCTATCACCCCACCTTTAGCTTTCGCATCTTGTACAACATCGAACCATCCCGCTATCCTCTCATCCTGAGCTTTTTATCCATCTGTATCATACCTATCATTGGTCTGTTAGCTTGTACCATATCTTGATTAGCTCACTTGTAAATATCTTGGTCTGTCAGCTTGTACATCCTCTTTAGCTTAGTACCATTGTATCTATCTAGCTTTTTTGTCAGTTCCTCCTTGATCAGCATCTTGCACACATCGCACATCTTGGTTAGCTATTCCAATGCATCCTTTAGCTAGATTTCCTGTCACCAAAGTGTTATCTTTCTTAGTTCAGCTTGCCAAATGCATCACTCATCCAAATCCACCAGCTTCGGTGCTCTCCAATAGGTCCTTGCAGGATATAGCTTTCCTCATGTCTGATCTTGGTCCGTTAGTGCCTTGTCCTACCCATCTCGTTGGCAAATGGCTCTCTTTTGGATTTTCACTTTCTTTTGATTTGGGATCTTCCCTTTTGGTTCTTGAAGTATCTTTTCCAAGCAATCTCCTTGTTCCCTCCTCAAGGTTGCCACGATCTTCCATATCATGGTATGCTGCGAATGGGGCAATTAGAGCGTAAGGTCTTGATCAGGTCTTTCGTTTGTTTTTCTTTTCTGCTTGTGGGTTCTCCAATGTCGTTTCCACGCTGCTTCCTCTAGGATTCATGTGTGATGCTGGGGCAATCCTTGCGTGTTTGTTTTGAGTCAGTTCGTCAGTCCTCTGGATGGTTGGTAAAAAGGCCTTGATGTTCTTGGTAACCTTGGCAATTAACCAACAGTCCTATAGCAAATCTAGTGCTCAACTACATGGTGGTACTTCTCTTTGAAGTATCCCCCCGCTCAAAAAGCTTCAATGGTTTTCCTTCATCTCCATTATCCCCCATCCATATCCAGCATCCGTCTCTCCTACCCCAGCTGATGCATCAATATCTCTTTGAATCACTCATCACTCTTAGCTTTAGGGATCCATAATCCTAGTCTTAGGGATCCACCAATCCAAATCAACCCACCAAGCCTCATCTTTCGAGATACACAATCCTAGTCCTAGGGATCTCCGAAACCCATCTTCCGCCAATCTAACTCTTTGAAATCCTGTTGCATCATCCTTATAATCCCCTCATCCATCTCCCTATCCTGGATTCTCTTTTATAGTGCTCCGCTCCTTCATCCTCTGCAATCCCTGAGATCTTAAGCTTGCTTCCTCTTGTGCCTCTGATTCTCCCTTTATCATTCTCCCATAGTCAGAGTTTGAGCTAACTAAACCTCTTCTCTTAATCCAATTTGAGTCTCCTTGCTCATCTCAGATTCTTGTATTTTTCAAGAAGCCACCAAGCCTCGCTTTCTCTCCCCACTGCCTTCTTGAGGGGGCATCTCATAGTCCATTCTCTCCTCTTCTGCTCTAGCCTTGGGCATCTTATTTTCTTATCTTTGATTTCATGCCACTTGCGGCATCACATCAAAGAGGGGCAAAATGTAGACACCTAAAAATCCTTTAGAAAATAATATTTTTATTTTTTGAAAAATTCCTGATGACATCATCATTTATTAATTAATTAATTAATTAATTAATTAATTAATTAATTTTTATGCCATTAAATCCCTTTATCTTAATTAAAAATATTTAATTAAGGAATCCCTCCCAAAAATGTTTAAATCTTATTTAAACATTATTTCCTTATTTATTAATTATTTAATTAATAAATTGACCAAAAATCCTAAAATAAATAAAAAATTTATTTTTTGCCCAAAAGTTGGCCAATTTCCTTATGACCAAAAACCTCTTCCAAAATCTTCTAATCCTTCTTTAATTTTGATTAAAGGCTAATCCCATCATTTCCTACCCCTAATCCCAACTCAAAATATTTAATTAAGATTAAATATTAATCCTCATGTTTATTAAAAAAGTTTTAATAAATATCTCCTCAACCCAAACCCTTGAAATAAATAAAACTTTATTTATTTCCTAAAAATCTAATTTATCCTCATCCTAAGAAGTTCTAGACTCTTCTAGAAAGTCTTCATCCTCATCCTAGGAAATTCTAGACTATTCTAGAAAGTCTTTATCCTCATCCAAAATCTAGACTCTTCTAGAAGATGTCTTTAAACCTAATCCTAATCCCCTCCTAACCTTGTCACATTCCCTAAACATGGGTTAAGACTTACTAACCCAAGCCAAAGTTAACAAATATCTCCTCCTTCGCCCACCCTCATTAAATGCCATCCACTTGCCTATCCCTAAGCTAATCCTAAACCATCCTAATCCATCCTCTAATCATTTTCACAAGCCTAAGCAAGCTTAAAGCCTTCCTAATCAAGTCCAAGTCGAATTTTCTCTCATCACCCTCAAAATATCTCAACCATAAAACTTTATGAAGTCCACTAGGTCATAAATGACTCTTACAAGCCCTTTTATTGCTCTTACAAGTCATTATGAGGGTCTTTATGAAGATTTTATCTCTTGAGCCTCCTTTGTTGACTCATCCTTGCCCTTTCCTCCATCCTCTCACCATGTGACATGTGTCACTCCTTGATTGGCTATAAGGAAGCACAATCCATGTGCTCTCCTCTCATGCAATCTAAGCCCTCCATGAGCTTTTTCTCATCCTTGCATCTTAGCCCTCCATCCCTCAAGCCCTTTGCCTATTTAAGGAATCCTCTCCCAAGTCATTTTAACACAATCCATGAAGTAAAGTTATAATGCTATTTTGAGAGCCAAATCCATACTAAAGCCATCTATCCACACCAAAAATCCACAATCATCCATTGAAGCCTTTGGAAGCATATTGAGCATACATCCTATCTTTTTAGACAAAGCTACTCAACAAGAGAGCTTCTCATTGAGAGAGCCCATTAATGGCTCATATTTTCAATTGAGAGCTCATCTTAGTCTATCTTGAAGTTTATGAATTTTGTTTAGTTTGTAGAAGCTTTATTTAAATTTGGTTTCTATTAGCATACTAACATTGCTCATATACAACCTTTTCTTAAAATCCTTTAAGAAAGTCACCCTTAAAATGTACATGTATCCTTTAACAAGGGTGGCTCTTAACAGATCCTAGTTTAGAAGAGTGAACTTATTGTGGTTTTTGGTTCGAAGGTATTTTTACCTTTGCAAGATTTCTACATAAAATATCTACATCAAAAGTGTGATTGTTATTGTGTTGCAAGTTTATTTTCATGATTAATTACAAAATAGGTCAGCTCATTATATGCTATATGATTTCTCTAATACTTAGTATAAGTAATAAATAATGAGATAATATTTTGAAAAAAGTTGTTAAAAGTCTTACTTGCAATGTTGAATGTGGTTACCATGTTATTGGTTTGAAAGTGTATTAAGGTTTAATTGGTATACAAGTATTTTAAAGGTATGTAGGATAAAATAATATTATTGATTTACTTCCCCTCTTTTTTAGCTAACATGTGTTTCACATTTTAATGAACAAGGACCTTAATTCCAATGTATGATAAATATTAACTTCTTCCAAACTGACAGTGTGTGCTTGTTGACATACTATCATCAACTTTCTAGAAATATCCATGGATTAAGGAAGGTTATCAAGTTGGAAACAAGTTTCTAACTTCAAAACTACTTTCTTTTATGTCATAAATCACCTAGTTGTGTGATTTATAAAGTAATCTTTGATCTAAGTACTGTCCTTTGAAGGCCTTATATCTAGCTTACTATGATTGGTTCCTTATAGTAATGTTAAAAAATATTTACATATTTAATAGTCATATAAGTAGTGCTTTGAGGTATTAAAATGAGTGTCAATGATATGCATTATGAGTGCTATGTAGTTTTATAGTTTTTTTATAGTGAATCATTAAACTAACTAGGATAATCAATGCATGTAATGTAACTTGGTTGACTATTGTGATTTTGCATCTATTATTCACCCATTGACTCTATTTTACCATTACCTCTCATTATGGTATTCACATTAAAAATTAATTATAATATATTCCCCCTTCCCCTCCTATGGAAGATAAACCTCTACAAATATCCCTTAAATAAATTAAATAAATAAAACAAACTCATAAAATAACATAGTTTAAAGTTTACTCTCGAAAAATAAAATGAATACCATAGCAATGAATGATTTATTTTATATCATTATAATGAGGTGCATCTTATGGAATTTTTCTAAATTATGCAAGATTAATCTTGCAAAAAAACATCACTCGCAATGGATCCCATTAACATTATTAACACCACCACATGTGTAGTAACCCTAGCATATGACTTAAATCTTAGGTAATTTATTTCATTTTGTACCTTCTAAAATACTTCAAAAGTTATGGTTGAGCACATTAGTATAGAATTTAAATAATTTTTTTTTTAAAGTTCAATTGGTCTAATAATTACAATTTAAATCATCACTTTAATGACTTTACATTGAATTATATATAAGGTAGCTTTAACATTGGAGAGCCTGAAACTATCAGTAAGATAAATCACACTATGGTATATATTAGAATGGAAGATTATTATTTTATACAACCTATATTTTCTACTTTTCCTTTTTATACCATCTACATTGGTCATTGAGGATGAACAAGCATAATTATTTATAGTGTACCATGTATGGAGTCAAAAATTCTATTCAATCCATGATAAATAATGTTTTAGTGAATCGCCCTCTTTTTTCACACTTATTCTTAATGATTTTTTAGATAGGCTATTAAGTTTTATTGTACTACAAATTAATAGTTAAACAAGATAGAAGATGTTGTTGCATAGCTAATTCTTTATGCTAGTACTGGGATGATGTCAAGAATTGTTAGGTATTCTAGTTGTTTTATTTTAGGGATAGTCTTAGAGTTAAAATCATTTTTTATTGTCTATGGATTTTTATCATTTAAGCACAATATCTATTGGTTGGGCCTATTTATAAGAACAATATAACATTTTTTTTGTTTTTAATAGTTTTTTTTCCTTGATTTATATATATTTAAGATAATTATCTTCCTCTTTTGAGGCTATCTATTTGGGTTTTTTAAAGTGTAATAGGACTTTTAATCTTTCAATAGGGTTTTATGATCTTTAGTTCCTTTCTTTTCTTACTGTTACTGTTATTATAAAATATGGTTTGCAGAGGATTAATGATATCTATAGGGTCATAGAAAATAACCTTTAGGGATAGGTACAACATTCTATTTATTGTTATGGTGGAAGGACGAGGAGAACCCTTCATTCTAATATTTGCATTT